>OW240924.1:56806670-56861253 GCA_933207985.1 Pelobates cultripes
GTATGGACCACAGGGCTTTTAAAAATTTCCCCAAACGAGCACATACACTGACTCTGGGAGATGTCCTAAAAGACCATGGGGTCACTCCCTTTGAACAACTACTACCCACTGAATCACAAACGGGAATGACACGACTGAGACACTCGCAACTCAAACATTTTCTGAACTCAAACCCACCACTATCACAAGGCCATAGAACCCACACTCTATACGAGACCCAATGCGCACAACACAACATCCGGAGGGGTCACATATCCTCCTTTTATAAACAATTGTGCTGGCGAAAAGAAGAACTCCTACCTACCTACACATCCAAGTGGGAAGCAGAGCTGGGGATACAAATACAAGCCAAAGAGTGGTATAGAATATTCACCAATATCTTCTGCACATCTAAAAGCAACAGCACACATGAGAGCAATTACAAACGAATAGCCAGATGGCACTACACACCAACCCGCATCCACAGATTCTTCCCCAACGCACCAAACACGTGCTGGAGGTGCAATAGAGCGGAGGGAACCACAAGCCACATCTGGTGGCAATGCCCAATAATAAGTAAATTCTGGGCCCAGATAACGAACGTCATTCACACTATCATGGGACACAAACTACCCCAAGGCCCTAAAGTCTTGTTGTTTTTATTGTACCCCAGCCCCCTACCCAAACACTCACGCACACTGATCAACCACCTTTTAACGGCAGCAAACGCCATCATCCCAACCAAATGGAAGCAAACCGCACCCCCAACGATCAGAGCCTGGATAGAAAGGGTAGACGCTATCAGAGAAATGGAGGAACTAGCGTACTCCTTCTCACTCAAATACCACGACTACATGGCCACTTGGTCACCTTGGTTAACATTCATACGTAGAGGAGACCTCACATCTCAGACCAGATCCCCCCCACCTCACGAGCAGAGTTATAGGAGCACAAACTACTCATACAAAGCACAAACACCCCAAAGCGTGATGACAATAGGACATAGACTATGCTACTGTTAAGGGAGGGGAACACACCCTTACAAAGGCTATAGACCCACACACCCAAACAAACAAATGTATAACAACGCAACAATCCACACTGCCGAGGTTCTACGCTACGATTGTACATACCAGCTATACCAGGAAAATTTACCACCCACCCTAATGTTATGTTATGTTTTGTTTTCCCCTTGTTTGTTAACATCACACCACCCATGCAAAGTGAATAACGGCTAAAATCGAACCGCACTCGAGTATTCAGTTCAATGGTAACGCACACAAACGAATGCTAAAAATGTAACGAGCTCGAACAGTTACTACAACTGTTCTAGGCTCTCACGCATGGTAACAATGTATAACATACAAAAGTTCATTGAAACCAGACTGTCTATTGTAAAACAAGTGTTGTAATCTTGCATTATTACCCAATAAAAATTTGAAAAAAAAAAAAGAAATACACAAACTGGAAATACGCACTGACACGTCCCTTAAAGTCTTGAAGACTGGAGACTACAGTACAGCCCCCCCCCCCCT
Organism: Pelobates cultripes; assembly: GCA_933207985.1. NCBI lineage: Eukaryota > Metazoa > Chordata > Amphibia > Anura > Pelobatidae > Pelobates > Pelobates cultripes. The sequence goes on from OW240924.1 coordinate 56,808,185, forward strand.
CCACTATGAAATGTGAACCTTTAAACCCCTGTAAAGGAAAGTACCAGCACTATTATCCTGTACAAGGAGATACTGAGATCTTTATTAAAGTAAGACTATACTGCCAAATACAAAATAAATAAAAATCACTATTTAGTAGATATAGCCAAAATGAAAACTTGCATGCAGTGAATTTTGCATTTTTTTCTTCCCATTGGAGTTATATCTAAAAATAGCATGCAAATTTGCAGATCTCTTGTCTGCTGCCTTTGCAAACCCTCCCCTTTTAACCCCGCCCAGACTTTCTGTGGATGTCCAATCACAAACTTCTCAATGAGAAGTCTTTGCAAGGCAGGCGCTCTGGGCAATTGCTGCCTCTTGAGTGCAGTGCAAATAAGCTAAATAAACCAGGAAGTTACAGGACCTATTGTCTTCTTAAAAAGCCAGCGGGGTGTAACCAGTATAATTTATAAAAGTGTTAATTTCTATTGAAATTAAAAAATAGAACACACTCTTCACACGTAAAGCTTTTCAGCAAGTTGCAGTGCTTTTGTGGTCTGGAGTGCCCCTTTAAGTATAGAAATTCAATAGAAGGGTACAAACCAAATTCCCAATATAGGAGAGTACTGGAATATTTATTCTCATTGTTTGGTATAAAATAGTAGGACCCTATAGTCTCAGAACACAGTACCAGAACAGTTTGCTGAGTAAAGCATACCCCTCCACATTGACATCCTTGGGAAGCAGGACTTTGATGGGAAGGGGGTAAAGGTGGCAGACCAGTGACATGATTATGTCAAATCGCTTTGCCCAAAGAGATGGAACCACCTAAAAAATGGGCAGGACCACCCAAATTACTGGCAGGTCAGCATGGCATTAATGCACATTAAGCTTCTAGAGCCCATAATGCTGCACAAGCATATCTAATGATATGATCACTGTACACTTTTTGGGGACCGTTTCTTGGTGTCCCCAAAAGTTGGACACCAGGAAGCAAAGTTGGGATAGGACCCACAAAATGGGACTGTCCTCCTGATTAAATCAGGATAGTTGGGAGGTATGGTATAAAATAATACAATTTGAGTGTTAAAACCAGTATTACATGGGGAAGGGGTACAGCATGTTTATATGGATGTTGTTCAACTGTTACTCTTTAAATTTGGAAGGGCATTAAAATCTTTATTTTCCTACAAAAATACATTTTTCTCTGTGTGGCTGACTGCAGGAGGACATTACCTGCCTGACTGCATTGTGCCTTGCTGGAGGAGGGATAATGGTAAGGGGTTGTTTTTCAGGCTTTGAGCTAGGCTCCTTAAAATCTTAATGCTTCAGCATATCAAGACATGTTGGACAATGCTATATTTCCAACTTTTGGGGAAGGCTCTTTTCTATTCCAGCATGACTGTACCCCAGTGCACTATGCAAGGACCATATAGACCTGGTTAGATGAGTTTGGTGTGAAAGAACTTGACTGGCTCGCACAGAGCCCTGACCCCAATCCCACTGAACACCTTTGGTGTGAACTGGAATGGAGATTGCGAGTCAGGCCTTCTCGTCCAAGTACCTTGAAGTAAAAAATGCTCTACTGCAAATGTTGTAGGACTACAACTTCTATGATGCTTTGCAAGTCTTAAGAATGCCTTTAGAATGACAATGCGCCATGCAAGCTGTAGTTTTAAAACATCTGGGGATCTACCTTTTGGGCACGCCTGCTCTACTGGATAAATGGGCAAAATGTCCCAGAAAAACACTCCAAAATCTTGTGGAAAGCCTTCCCAAAAGAGTGAAAGCTCTTGTAGCTGCAAAGGGGTTACCAACTACATATTAATGTCTTTGTATTTAGAATTCAATGTCCTAAAACTCCCTGTTGTATAATGGTCAGGTGTCCCAATATTTTTGTCCATAGAGTATATGTATGCTTGGTGACACAGTAGATGACCCTTGGCACACATGACCACAGGTCCATTTTAGGGCAGTGTGTGTCCTCCATTTTATAGAGATTGTTGCTGTGCTCCATTGCTACATGCAGTAGCCAAACTGTGAGACATTACTTCCCATCACACGTCTTCATTACCTTCTCTCCAAGACTCCGCTGTTAACACGGGAATGGATTGTGAGACTCCTGTGGTGATTTTTGTCATGACTTTGAGCAAAGAAACAAATAATTTATTATCCTTTGCTTCTCAGGGCAGAGCCTTTTGCTGTCTGTTCCCTGTAATCCATTAGAGCAGCATGGTTTTTGAAAATTGCACAGGGAGTACGAAATAACACATTATTCTTTTTAACTATTTGTGATGCATTAGCAGTAACAGGTTTATCTACTAAACGGAAGACTGTGGAGAACAGAGAAAAGAAATCCAAATTTTAGATCATTTCGAAAAATGCTCCAAATCTGCATTTTTTTCCTGTTCTGTTAATTTGTCCAAAAAAATGTATTTGACTTTTCAGACATTTTATCAAAAACTGAATTACTTCCTGTAAAGAACCCTGGTATCTCCTATACCCATTCGTCAGGTTCCTCTACTTGGGAAGCTGTTATTTCGTATGGAGAATCGCTTACTTTATTTCCCCGAACGGCAAGTTATAATCACTCATGCTCTAGCTGTTCGGGGAAATAAAGTAAGCGATTCTCCATACGAAATAACAGCTTCCCAAGTAGATTCTCCTAGTAAAGCAGACAGGTACCCATACATCAGCTGAAACTAGATGAAGGGTGTAACAGAACTGAAGTTTAATGATGCCACACTGGCTTTTATGCAAGTCCCCATGCAAGGGGACCTCTCACAGGAACATAAATCATACAGCCAATCATAATACAGGGAAACACTGGAATACTGCCAGTACAAACTTACAATCCCTTCCTCTCTACCTGGAGATAATTGAGGCTGATAAAGTAATAACTTAATTATTCCAAATCACACACAGAAGAGAAAATAGCACAGTCAGTAAAAAAGGGGGACAAAACATTTTTTAGATACATAAATGAGAAAAGAAAAGTAAAACAAGGATTAGTTAGATTAAAAACAAAAGAAGGAAGGTATGTAGAAGAGGATAAAGGTCTAGCTGACTGCCTCAATGAATATTTTTGTTCTGTATTTACAGATGAAAATGAAGGAAAGGGACCTCAATTAAGAAAAAGGATAAATGAGTAATTTATTACACGTGAGTTTACAGAGGAAGAGGTTCTATTTCAACTATCAAAAGTAAAGACAAATAAGTCAATGGGACCTGATGGAATACACCCAAAGCTATTAAAAGAGCTTAGTGGTGTACTAGCAAAACCATTAACAGATTTATTTAACCAATCATTGTTAACAGGAGTAGTCCCAGAAGATTGGAAATTAGACACATGGAGTTCACGATCAGAGACAACATGGGTTTACTTCACGGAGATCATGCCAAACTAAACTTATTGTTTTGTTTTTTTTTGATTGGGTAACTAAAATTATAGATCAGGGTGGTGCAGTAGACATTCCTTACCTAGATTTCAGTAAGGCTTTTGACACTGTTGCACATAGAAGGCTTATCAATAAACTGCAATCTTTAATTTTGGATTCCAATATTGTTGAATGGGTAAGGAAGTGGCTGAGTGACAGGCAAAAGAGGGTTGTAGTTAATGGAATATATTCGAAGCTTGGACTTGTCACCAGTGGGGTACCTCAGGGATCTGTACTTGGATCCATTCTCTTTAATATTTTTATTAGTGATATTGCAGAAGGTCTTGATAGTAAGGTATGTCTTTTTGCTGATTATACTAAGATCTGTAACAGGGTTGATGTTCCAGGAGGGATAAGCCAAATGGCAAATGATTTAGGTAAACTAGAAAAATGGTCAGAATTGTGGCAACTGACATTTAATGTGGATAAGTGCAAGATAATGCATCTTGGACGTAAAAACCCAAGGGCAGAGTACAGAATATTTGATAGAGTCCTAACCTCAACATATGAGGAAAGGGATTTAGGGGTGATTATTTCTGATGACTTAAAGGTAGGCAGACAATGTAATAGAGCAGCAGGAAATGCTAGCAGAATGCTTGGTTGTATAGGGAGAGGTATTAGCAGTAGAAAGAGGGAAGTGCTCATGCCATTGTACAGAACACTGGTGAGACCTCACTTGGAGTATTGTACACAGTACTGGAGACCGTATCTTCAGAAGGATATTGATACCTTAGAGAGGATTCAGAGAAGGGCTACTAAACTGGGTTCATGGATTGCGGGATAAAACTTACCAGGAAAGGTTAAAGGATCTTAACATGTATTGCTTGGAGGAAAGACGAGATAGGGGGGATATGATAGAAACATTTAAATACATAAAGGGAATCAACACAGTAAAGGAGGAGACTATATTTAAAAGAAGAAAAACTACCACAACAAGAGGACATAGTCTTAAATTAGAGGGACAAAGGTTTAAAAATAATATCAGGAAGTATTACTTTACTGAGAGGGTAGTGGATGCATGAAATAGCCTTCCAGCTGAAGTGGTAGAGGTTAACACAGTAAAGGAGTTTAAGCATGCGTGGGATAGGCATAAGGCTATCCTAACTATAAGATAAGGCCAGGGACTAATGAAAGTATTTAGAAAATTGGGCAGACTAGATGGGCCGAATGATTCTTATCTGCCGTAACATTCTATGTTTCTATCTCCAGGCAGAAAAATTTAAATTTCCCCAAAGTTTGAAATGCACCCTAAAACATATAATATCCCCACAAAAGTCATATCTCCTGATAGCCCTGATCTGGGTGACCAACATATCCAAAAATCACCCAGATCAGTTCAGGGGTTTTCGAATTCCATGGAAGTCTTAGGTGACCGACCACATACGAGGCTCCTGCCCAAAACAGTTCCACAAGTTTTGGTGGTTTGGCCGATCTAATTCGTAAAAGTCAAGAAAAATGAATAAATGCACGAATGGCTCCCCCGGCTCATAGTAGCGATTGTTCCCCTTATTCGTGGGAACAAAACTACCGAACAGCACTCTCCCCGTGTTCATGGAGTCGAGTGTCCGATTTTAGTTCCAAACACTCAACGACCAAGTCCTGCTGCCTCCTTTCGTGCAAACAAGATTGCCACCATTTTCTCTACCACGTGGCGTTCGGCTATACGAATGACGGCCACACAGAGAGCACTTAAATTACTGTTCTCTTTGAAGTTAATGAGCCAAGGGGGTGGTCAGTGTTCGGTAGTTACAGCTACCAAATGGAAGTACATAACATAAATAACTTGGTGATTTCTTCACACTTCCAAACTGCCCTGTAATTGGTGGGTTCAAAGGAATATCCAGAGATTTATGCTTACCTGCTTCTTGTGGTAGCTGAATTGAAAAGCTCTAACGTTCACCTATTTTATCCTAAAAGTTTTTTCTCCCTTTTCACAGAAAAAAACTATTTGTATATAAAATAAATGCTAATTAAATGAAGAAAATTGCATGTTTCTATTGATGTCAATACAATCAAAAGCAATTCAAGTAACAGAGCCTGAAATTGTAGGAGGGGTTACCCGGCCTTTAACTACACAGGCCAACCCTCTCACTGGGCCAATATCCAGGCTACAGGTAAGAAGGGGGGGGGATATAATGTCGTTTTTATTTTGTTTTGTTTTTTATTAAAAAATAAATACATCAATATTGGCCTCACCCCAACACACAATCCTTACAAACACACACACCACACACAGTACCCTAACAGACAGCACCCTAACACACACACACACAGTACCCTAACAGACAGCACCCTAACACCCTCACACAGCACCCTAACACACACACACACAGTACCCTAACAGACAGCACCCTAACAGACAGCACCCTAACACACACACAGTACCCTAACACACACACACAGTACCCTAACAGACAGCACCCTAACACACTGTCAGGGTGGCGGTCCGGTGCTCGGGACCCAGACACTGTCCGGGCAGCGGTGTGAGGACCGGGACCCAGTATGCCTGATGTTCAGAGTGTGGAGGTGGATTAGCAGGGTCTGGTACAGGGTAACCACATGCCCCCTGGTGTTGAGCACCAGCGTTTGTGCAGCCACATACCAGAACCCTGATTCAGCTTACTACGAGCAGGAATTAAGCAGACCTCCCAGGAGCTGAATAGAGTAGCTCTGCAGCAAGAATGTATCCAGTACAGAAACAAGGCAAGACTAGGAAAGGCACCAAACATGAAAACAAGACAGAACTAGGAGAACCCAGAAACGGAGAAGGATAGGAAGCTAAACCCAGAACATGTACACAAGACATGAGGGAAACATGAACATAATATGGGCATGACTGGACAGGACTGTACATGGACTGGGTTTACAAACTAAAACAAGACAAGATATGATAGGCAAAACAAGAGGAGAAATAACTAAGCACTATATATGAAAATCATGGGGATTTAGTCACATGATATGATCATACATTGCATAAGCCAGCCAACAACGCCAATGTACCCCATATCTGCCAGGTCCTACACTGCCTAATGTATGCTAAAACAACCAAAGATGACATATGTAACGGACCGTTTCTCTCAAACGGGGATAAATCCGTTTAGGCGATAATCCCCTTTCCCATAGACCAGCAGCTATTGCAATCACCAACCTCCCGAATTCCAAACTGTACGAATCCCCAACTCAAGAACAAGAAATACACGAACTCTGGAAGCAGCCGAACAGGAAAAGCAATACGAACAGCTTACACTCCTGGCAGTCAGCACACAATCCCATTCCCCCAATAACGAGACGACACTTCGTTTTGAGGGTTAAGCAGAATCTCCGGATTTATTCACACAGCCTCCTTTTAAGACATTCTCCCATGCAAGGGAGGGATCCACAACAATTAGTACCCCAGCCAATAATGTACCCGTTACCTCCCACACATCTCCTCCCCTTAGTGTGACACATAATCCCATTAGTACAGACACAAATTCCCTGGGATACTGGATGTACCCCTAAACATAGGAATACCCCTTTAAATGTTACATCCCCTGGTAACCCTGATCTGGGTGAGACACATATCCAAAAATCACCCAGATCGGACCAGGGGTTCAGGAATTAGAAAGGGTTAAAGTTTTGACCGACTGCATGGCAAAAGTATCCGAAAATAGTTCCATGTATTTTGGCCCTGCAGTCGGTCACAGAAAAGGGAATCAAACACACGAATGGCCTGTGTTACAGAGCTTGGGGAGGATTCGTATGAATCCCCCTGTTCGTGGGATCCTTTCTACCGAACGGCGGGCCGTTCGGTAGTTTCTGCACGAATTGCTGGAAGTCTGGAGGTCTCAGCGGTGTTTGCTTAGTCAAGTGTCCGATTTTAGTTCCAGACACTCGACGGCAAAACACCGCTGTTCGGGAGTTTAAGATGGCCGCCGCCACGTGTTCGTTTCCCGAATGGCGGCCACCCAGAGGACACAACACACATTACACATATTGCCAATTACCCGTTTGCAACATTGTTGCAAACGGTAATTGGAGGCACACTTACTCCTGGGTGGTCTGGTTGTTCGGTAGTTTCACCCAATATAATGAATGAAGTGATTCTACCGAACAATCAGGGGAATGCTGCATTCACATCACACTTTATACTGAACACATAATATTAAATACAGCCTGAATGCAATTTGCTACATAGTCTTAAAAAGGCATTATTCCTAACAGGCAGAATATGTTCACGGATGGCCCTTAAAGGGCCAGTAGCAGCAATATAAGAATGTCACATGCCCAAATATTACATACAAAAGTACGAATTCACAAGGGGGCCATAGTCAGATGGCAGGAGGCTGGCAACCAGGCTTCTCCAGTGCATAGTGGCGAGGTTGGTTTCGCCACAACATATATAGCACTTACCTGCAAGAAAGGGCAGAAGCCTTGAGCAGCTGCCTGCAGGAACACTGAAACAAAAGGAATGATGTAAAACATACACACACACTATACTCCTCACAAATGCACACTACACCCCTCACACATACACACTACACCCTTCACACACACACTGCACACCTCACACATACACACAGCAGCCCCCAAACATGCTGCACCACTCACACAGACACACACACACAATACTTCCAAACATATATGTATATAAACTACAGATATACACACACTGGATCTCTATGTACACTCTGAATCCTCTATACACACACACTCACTAGATCTCCTATACACACTCTGAGTCCTTCAAACACACACTAGATATCCTACACACAGATGCTGCACCACCTACCCACACACACTACATTTCTGACATACACACTCTGGATCCCCTACGCACACACTAGATTCCATGTAAGCAAACACATAGTGTCTCCATAAATGGGATACAGTGAGTATCCCAATTATGGAAACCCCTGAGACAAGTTTCAAGCAAGCAATGCAAGAATGTTATTAAATGTGCTTGCACTGTGCAGAACAAATACAGGGCCCTTTTCTCATGCTCTGGAAGAGCATTGAACCAACATGCTCACTTTGAGATGGGGCGTGCTTGACATTGCGGATGACAAAACACACCCTATCTGGCCCCGCCCCCTTTTCAGTGGGCCGCTGTGAATAAAAAATGCCCAGGCCGAATTTTTTTCCCCAGTCCAGCCCTGCTGGAACATCACATCCGACTTCTACCACATCCGACTTCTACCACTCAATACTATTACTCAGCTTATTGTCCCTAATCACAAATAAATATATATACACTGCCTTTGAAAAGACAGTAAAGAAGGGAGAAGAGAGCTTCTGATGGGTGCAGTATTTTATTCTTTGCATAGAAGTGTGCAGGAATGCTCTGAACACCATCAACGGCAATATCTTTGCCACCGTGAAATCTGTAACAGGATATGGAATACAAATACATTGTTTTACAGAGTTTCACCAAAAGGATCATAAAAGTCATACAGTGGAGTTCAGTAGGGGCATAATTTACTAATACTAAGTAATCTTTACTTAGTATTAGTAAATTTGGCTGAAAGACCAATTCAGCTCTTTCAGCCTTTTAGTAGATAGCTCCCTAATATCGTGGGAATCTACTTATTCATTCCTGTCATTACATTGACTGGCTAAGTAACTTACATTTTATATGAATGTGTGCTACTTGATTGTTGTAAGTGTTGCAAATGCTTACAGCAGAATCCTGGCTACATTTGTATACTTTTTTATTTAAAATTGTATACAGTATAACATTCTTCATTCTTCCACTGGGTAAGTATATTAGTACTTAGGCAATACTGTGCTTCGGAACTTCAGCAACTTTGGAACTTCGGCACTTTGGAAATTCAGTAATTTCTGAACTTTGGGACCTCAGCAATTCTGCTATTCGGACATTCGGAAGTATCCGAATGTCCAAATTGCCCGAAATTCGTCCGAATGTCTAACTCATACTGTAGGACCATTTTATTATTTTATTCTATGTCCATAACTATAAACCCTCTAGGCCATTTACGGATTCTGGATTTTATCACCAGTTAGCCAGAGTCCATGGAATACTCACCATCAGACCATGCCATTTAATTAAGACCCTAACTGTATTATTTTTATGATTGTTATTATTGCCTCTTTCTTTGGGGATTTTTAATTAAATGTATCTACAAAGACTGATCTTGCACTCTGTTTAAAATATCATTCACTTGACATACATATGATGAAGAAAAGGGTCTATGTCACCTTCATCCAGTTAAAGGGCAACTAAAAATCTAACATGTCAAATATACTGAAATGCTTCTGTAAAAATTCAAATTGCCCAAGGATATCATAATTTAAGATCACTAAAACGGATATGGAAATAATTAAGGCTTCTGAGTGACAAAATAACTAAAACGGTGGCAAAATTTTGCTGTAGATCCAATCTAGAGCAAATGAAAAGAAAAAGGAAAGACGAGACATTCTGGTTAAATGAAGGACAGACAGAATATCTGGAATATTTTGATAATTTAATAATATGGAGACATTGCTTGAAACTTATGTAATTAAAACATTTCTGTTATTTAACTGATTACATTAGTGTTTCTGCTGATTGAAAATCCCATCGCTATTTGGAAGTCATCCGATGACCTCTATTCTTGAAATGCTTTAGAAATAATAATAAGTGACTTATTTCCTAAATAGTGATCTGAAATGCAATATTTTAGGCGAGAATAACCAAAATTGGACAAATCTGCATCTCATTTTTTTTTTTTTTCTGGCTAACCAATTCAGGTTTAAATTTTGAATGTCCATTAGTAAATCAAATCCAATTCAAACTTTAATAAATAGATTGTGAAAATGTTGCTTAGTTGCTAGAAAAGTCTTAAATAGTTGATGCTAGTCGGTTGAAGGAGGCAGTGATGTTGGACCTAGGACAGAGTTTATTCCCAAAAATAAAAACTGTTCATTTAAACATGTCTTGTGATTGTAGAGGATGCTGGTTAAAGGAGGGATGAGGGTAGAAAATCATGATACATGGACAAAACTGAGCTGATTTAACATGTATAAAATGGGAAGCGAACACACAGTATAACTTGAAATAACACTCCAAGAACCAGTGACAATACGCTAACTTGAGCGGCAGTACCAATACAAAGAAGTTTTGGGATTGTGATCAAATCGAACACTCGCACAATATCGTCCAAAGGTTGGAAATGTATTGATCAGACACCGCCTAGATTATAATTTACCCCACGGTGTCCTATGTTTGTATTTGTTTTATGTAGTCCTCAAGTTAAATAGTGATAAATGTTTGGGCACATTTTGTTGTCTGTATGTGTGTAGCTTAAAGTGGAACTGTTATTTTCCTGCTGTCAGAGCAACTTGATTGAAAGAAGGCAGGAGCACACAGAGATTTGTGTATGAAAAGAATGTACTTTTCATAGAGAGATCATCCAAAACTCCATGGGATGATGTTATTCATTTTTATATTGCTACAAATATTATAAAAATCCAATACAATGTCAGAATATGGCCCATAGAGATATGGAAAAAGAGCAAGCAGTGCACAAAGTATTCTGTGAGAACTTCATAAAAGGAGGATATGGTACAAGATTCACACACTGGATTCTGTATACATTTGAAAATAAAATCGAATGGCGAATTTCACATTTTGGCATTGTAATGTTTTTGGGATCATAAGAACACAGCAACATTAGATGGCTGTGGCAATGACTAGTTAAAAGGGTTACTCAAACCTCCACAACCACTTGTACTTTTAGAAGTGATCATGGTGGTAAATATATGTATGTGCAGCATTTCAACTGCATTACTGGGGTCACAAGCTATCTGGGGAAACCCAGGAGTTGGGGCACCTTCCTGGGGGCTACATGGATGCCCCGAATCCTGACCGGAACTCTGTGTCAGATTGGAGGTCAGCTGCAACCTGTTTAAACTTTAAACTGCATTTACTTTGCAAGGGTACCTACGATCTTGGCACTTTTTGGACAGTTGGTGGCTGATCGTGAGGGCTATCAGGGGAAATAGGCGCTGGGGAGGGGGATTTTTGGGGCTTGCATTCCCTGGCTTCCCTGTCTGAAGAGGACAGAGCAGGGGGGTAACCTCATTAAGGGACACTATAGTGACTAAACAATTTTAGCTTAGTTAAGCAGTTTTTGTGTTTGGCTGTGACCTACACAGCCTGCATGAAAAAAAATGGTTTCCTTTTTGATCAAATATTAATTCAGTTTAGAAGTTATCTCCTGCTATGCAAATTGAACTGTAATCACACACAGGAGGCTCCTGCAAGGTCTCGCAGACTCTTAACAGAACAGGAGATAGAAAATTCTAAATTAAATAGACTGTGCAAAAAAGAAGTGTAAACATTAGATCTCACTTACAGGAAGTGTTCAGGAATTCTGTACACATTACATGCATGAGAGGTATGACTAGGCCTGCATAAACAAAGTGATTTCACTCCTAAATGGCTGAGCAGTGGAACTGCAGGGGCATGATCTATACACAAAAACTACTTTATTAAGCTAAAGTTGTTTTGGTGGCTATAGAGGCCCTTTAACTGAACTGACCTAATTAACTCATTTTAACTCCGAGTGGTGTCCAGGAAGTAACTTGTTCTATTGTCGTGCCAGCAATTCGGCGTCTGGATGGTTTGAGGATTTGAGAGAGGTGCAATAGCAGCTGGCCTTGCTGGGTCCACCCATCTTCACAGGTAGTTTTGTGTCATTTCCAAGGTGACTGATACAGTAGGCGAAGTGTGACTATCAGATCTGGGTGGCTGAGGGATCGTGAGTAGAGGGCTCTAGCGAGAGAAGGTTTCAGCACGTGTCCCAGCAGCAGAACAAGAGCTAGGTAGAGAAGGATGTCAGCTTCTCATCCCAGGGACAGAGCCAGGTAGAGAATGGGGGTACCATCTAAAGGGAGAGTAGGTGGACGACCTCTCTCCCCAGCAGCAGATGATGTTTCAGGTAGAGGAGGTAGATAACCTCTCTCCAGCAGCAAAGATAGTTTCAGGCAGGAAGTGTAGGAGACACCTCTCCACAGTGGCAGAAGGAGCCCCAGGGAGAGGAGGTAATCAGTATTCAATGATGTTTGGAGCTTACACATTGGGAAAGGGGAATCTTTGGGGCTTGGATTATCTAAGACCCGCGGCTTAGGCAAGTTTCACATTTTAGCTACGAATCAAATTTACCCACAATCCTAAGTAAAATCAATCCCACTGAAGAAAAACATTATAGATGGGGGAGAACAAAATGGCTGTGCCCAGATATGGAGATCTGGCACAAGTAAAAAAACTAAACTATTTATTAAACATAAAGGCAAATGGCAAGGGAGGGAGTATATTAATTAAATACAGGGTGCATAAGGAACGGTAAACCAAAAAAATTCAAAACATGACAGGGCCACTTTAAGGACTCATCCTGATAGTATATGCTATAATATTAAGATGCTATTACATCTACCTACAATAATTATAAAAATAATTATAAATAAATGTAAAAAACAGGAACATCCTCACTGTTGCCTTAAAACATTTAGGCGACAGACCACTCTGTGTTTTAAATATGTGGCCCTCCATGGCGCCTTGAATCCAACTGTGGCAATTTATCTTTAAGATGAAAAAAATCGATGCACACATCGCTTGATACAAGTAAAAATAATCTTGTTTAAAGGAGATTGGGTTAAACACAATAACAATTCCACAGAAGGGGGGGATACAGATTAAAAGAGTTTTGCGCTCGGTTGTGTGTTATTTACCGCTAGAAAAATGTCTTGGGTCACACTGATATTTAAAACTTAAGTCCCTGTTTAGTCACTTTTACTGAAAGTATACACTCCCAGGATCATTAAAAATTTACACCTATATAAATGCCATTTTGCACATTTGTTAAAATCAGATGCTGTGGTTAAATGCATATTTTATTTATATGCAAATGGCAAGTGGCATACAACTGAGCGAAGAAAAAAAATACATTTAGAACAGAATTTGAAAAGAAACAATTTCCATTTACGCAATGTAATTAATTATACCCTATGTTGTAATATAATGCTATGAGCTTTTCAAACTGATATAAAAAGAGCAATATACATTTTTAGACGCATAGGTGTGCGGCACACATTACATTAAGGTTGGGTGCGTACCAGACTTTATCTAAAAAAATCTACTAATTTAAGTAAAATACAATTTTGTTCTGGGACTGTCATGATTTTCTTTTTCTTTGAAAACATGACAAACTAATGCAAAAAAAAGCATGTAAAAGCACCAAAAAAAGAACTAAACTGAGATGGCGAGAATAGATTACCCCTCAAGCGATTATCCCTTGCACGCGCCTATCCTTACAAGATAACATTTATTCTGATTGTAGAGCACGAAACATGAACACACACAGTGCTAATCACTAAACTGAGAATTGTTGGGAATTCAAAGTGAGTCAAAAGTGAATTTTAAATTTAAGGCCAAAATAGCCAGATTTAAAGCATATCCAACTTGGAGAATATTTACAGTTTGGCTATTTTGCCCTTAAATTTCAGATTTAATTTTAAATCCTGACTATTCTTCTTTTTAAACAACCCTGACAGGTTATCTGTTAATGCTACAATATTACATTTAACCTTTAACCCTAAAGAATTGTTGTTAAAATTAATAAACCCAAAGCAGAAGAATCTGTGTTTTAAATACCCTTAGTACAGCCTACCCAAAATATAACTGAATGGCAGATAAATGGTAAAAATCCAATCTTAAAGGAACACTATAGGGTCAGGAACACAACCATGTATTCCTGACACTATAGTGTTAAAATCCCCATCTAGCCCCCCTGTACCCATTTTCCCCTTCCCACATAATATAGTATAATCTTACTTGTATTCAAGTCTGTAGCTGCTGCCACTGCCCCTGACTGACCTGCTTCTGTTGACATAATCAGAAGCGATTCTGTGAGTCAATCACAATGCCTTCCCATTGGATTGGCTGAGACTGTCAAGGAGGAAGATCTGGAGCAGAGTTAGCACAAGTCAAACACAGCCCTTGCCAATCAACATCTCCTCATAGAGATGCATTGAATCAACTTTCCTTTTTTGCAGGTATAATACCTTGATATGTATTCCCGTTTTCACCTCACAGGCTTCAGATATTTTCAAGGAACAGCTACCCTTGCTAATATACATATGTGCTGGTTCTACATAAATAAAGCGATTTAGCTCCTAGATGACAGTTAGACTGCAGGAGCAAAAACCACTTAATTAAACTAAAGTTGATTTGGTGCTTGTAATGGCCCTTTTTGTGTTTGTTATTGTTTAAAACAAATAAGAATGCACTATAAAGACCATTTTTTCATTTCATTTTTTTTGCTCTGCGTATTAGTGCAATCCCTGAACAAATGTGTTTATAGAACATGTCTTCAACTACTTGTAAATGTAAAGAAAAATTCTATATTTTTCTCTGATCAGACATTTTTCTATAGTCTTGCAATGAGCATCAGCTAGGGACATATTTGTGCATGATTTGAAAAAGAGCAATATTATTTATTTGAGGCAAATTAGCAAACCTAAATTAATAACGCAATGCCCCAGAGTGTGCATGGGCCTGACGTAACTTCCCCTGGGGTGTCTGCTAATTATGTGTGCTTTCTGTGCAAACGGAAAGTGACGTCAACCTATCCCCTTTAGTGTGTGTCAATCTGCCAGGCACCTGGAGGCTGTCAATTATTTCCCGTGATTTGGGGATGCCAAGTATCCCCTTGTCATAGTCACGCAATTCAGAACCCAAGGGGCTTTGAGCTGCATATCCCACGGATGACGGTGATTCTAATTTCAGTCTGGGAAAAGCAACATTTGTGTTTTTACCAAGAAAACCTCATTCACAAATAAAGTCTCGACTTGAAACCAAACCGTACTCAGATATCGTATTTTTCCCAATCTTGATATTCCCAAAACTTTGACCCTGAGCAGGTTGAAAGTTCAATATTTTTCAATGTTTTTTTTTTCTTTTTCTTTCTGCATCGGGGTTTTTGAATTTATTTATTTATTTTTTACATATTGCAGTCCATTACACTGGATGAAATATAAGCAGACTTTAGACGATGTTCTTGAGAAGAATAGTTTTCAAACTTTGACATGTCACTGGCTCTGACCTTGTAGACCTTCACATCCTGCACTAACTTGATACCGCTCAATGTCAAGTGGAATGCAATTTAGTATATTTTGCCGAAAATGCCATTAAGGCACAAACAACAAGTAGATGGTATAGTGTAGCAATTATACTCTCCACTGTGTCCTTAAGATTTCAGCTTCATTAAGCAACAACAGAATCCCTTATTTAGCATGAACTCACCGAATAATTTTCTTCCTTGAATCTTTTTCTCTGTAATTTGTGGTCAGCTAATTTCCTTCCAGAATATCACAGTGCAGAATAAGGACAGACAGACATAGCGTGGGCATAAAGTTACCCCACACTTTCTAAACATACCACCACATATCACTGATCCAATTTGTTTGTTATACCGTCGCTGTAATAGAAGTGGGAGGACCACTTCAGTCTCCCATCTCCCTTTTTTTGTTTTTCCTGTGTTGCAAAATAATTTTTGTTTATGTTTTAACTTTGTATTTTATTTTTACTGTTTGCTTTTTTGTGTGTGATGATTATTGCTGACAATCTCCAGACCGCTTAGATGTTCCGCTGTGCATTTTTATTGGCTCATTAAAAGAACATTGTGCAGCAAGCATCAAAGTGTATTAAAATGTAGAGATAAAAATCTAAATATACTCACCCAAAATAAAATAATAATTCGAAGGAAATATATAAAAGAAAGGACTCGGAGCACTAGGCAAAACACACAGTGCGTACAAATAAAAATGCAATTAAACAATAATGAATTAAAAAAAGACTGTAGTCCAAAAATCCATAAATTGATAAGTAATGTCCCAAATCCTTGTGATAGGAAGAAAATTGGGCTTGCAATTTAAAGGCTGGTTTTGTCAACTCTGCCAAGAATGGTCTTTGGCCAAATATCCATTCAGAGTGACTGCTTGGAATTCTGACCTTGCAGGGTTAAGCAATATTCGTTTTGGGGAAAAGGAGACAATAGAAACATGTGAGCACAATTCAAACACTATACCACAGGTAGGCAACTTTCGACACTCCAGATATTGTGAACAACATCTCCCCTTATGCTTTGTCAGTGTTATGGCTGTAAGAGGATTATGGGAGATGTAGTCCTTAACATCTGCAGTGCAGAGAGTTGTATACCCCTGAGGCCTATAAGATGGCTCTTAGTTTTAATCAGACCTCTGCTGAGAGAATAAGAGGAATCAGATCTTTGAAGCAGAAATGACTTTTTTTTTAAATTTCTTTCGACATTTGCGCAAGTTCTTTAATGAGACTCAGAAAGGTTTTTGGTTGCTTGAAGCCGTTATTAATAAGTCATTAAAGGAAAGCGACGCACGGAAAAGAGAAACTTCGCTCACCTGAAATGTAAAATCTGTCGAAGTTATTCAAACGTTAACAAACGTTTTTTCAAAATTACTTTTGCTGTAAAAATAAAGCAGAATTGTAAATTACTTTGCTGCCAATTGGGCTTCCATTGCCATAGTAATCCTCTCTCACAATAATTTTTTTTAAGGGTTTTTTTTTTTCTTTTACAAGCACGGGCTGGTGATAAAAGGCAGAGAATGGACCCTTGCTTAAAAGTCGCTTTAAATGAAAAGAGTATTTGCAACTTACAAGGATGCACTGTGCTCGCCCTGTTTATACTTCCTTTAAATCAGTAGATTATAACATGTGCACAAGGGCTTACCTACATTACATTGCACCTTGGACAAAACTATATGTTTCCCCCTCTCCATTGTGATATTCTTAAGTGTTACTCTGCAATCCTCTCTACCCGTTGTGGTCTCTTACATGCTCTTGTCCTTTGTATTCCCCCTCTTTGTGGTCTTTTATCCTCTCTTGTTTGTCTTATTCCCCGGTGCCCCGTGTGCCTCTTACCCTTCCTTACCACTTTTGGGTTTATTTTCCCCATTTTGTGCATCTTAGCTACCTTTGTTCCTCTTATCTCCCTTATCCCCATTTTTGCTTCTCTTTTACCTGCTTTTGTATCTCTCTTCCCCTTTTGTCGCTCTTATTCCCCCTTTTTGTGGTCTCTAAGCCCCTCTTGTCCCTTTCTATTCCACGCTTACTCCATTTTGTATCTGTAGCTGCATTTTGTGTCTCTTACTCTCTTTTTGTGTCTGTTACCACCTCTTGTATTCCTATTCCCCTTTTTGTGCCTTACTCCCCTTTTATGTATCTTACTTTTTGTGTTCTTATCCCTTTTTGTTTTGTACTCCATCCCTTTTGTGTACTTATCCATTGTGTGCCTTTTGCCCATATCTTCGGTTACCCTCCCCCTCCCCATTTGAGTGTCTAGATAATATACTGGGGAATGTACCTCAAGCTCTGACATACCATTTATCATTATGCATCAATATTTCCACTTAAGAAACAAAGGGTGAACCATTTAGTAGGCGAACCCTTCTGAAATACGAGTAACCCAGATAAAACGTAACTTTTAATTAATATAGTGTAAAAAATTGATGTAATAAAAAATAAGAATAAGCAGAGTAAATATAGCTTCTGCTTAGATGGGAGTAAATAAAGCTCCTAAATCACGTAAGGAAAAAATAAATAAAGTAATAAAGAAATATAACTATTATTTGGATAACAGAAAGAAATAATAAGAATGCAATAACATCACTATGGGAGTCAGTGGTAGTTAGACGTAAGAGGAAATACTGCAAAAAGTAGATACAGAATAACCGCAAATGGAACTGCTAGCAAAAGTAACAAATGTTGCCAGTCTAATAAATAGAGAGCAGGGACAAAGATAAATGTGGTTGGAATACTAGCAGAACAGCAAGCCCTGCAGAAGATGGACTATATAGACAGGAGAGAAAGCTAAAAATGGAGAGACTAGCTTCCCTACTCCGCTGTGCCTTCGAGGGCACCCCTTAAAAAATACTGGTAACCACCTCCCCTCCTCTAAGTAGGGTAAATGTAATCACAGAATGAAAACTGGAATAAAGAATAGAAGAAAATGTGCAAATGAAATATATATATATATAATAATCTTTCCACTTACTTCTAAATTGTTGATATTTCCTAATCTTATGGTAGACATCTAGTAGACATGTCACTTTACATTTATCCAAGAAGACAAAAGAATTTCCCCAGTACTATTACCATTGATAATGGTTAAGTAGCATTCTTTTGTATTTTTTATTACCTTTTATACTATGAATAAGATGTATTTTAATATAGGGCTTTTTGTTTAAAGGAACACTATAGGGTTAGGAACACAAACATGTATTCCTGACCCTATAGTGTAAACACCACTAACTACCCCCCCGGGACCATCATGCCTCCATAAATATAGCAAAATCTAACTGTATTCAAGCCAGAAGCTGTAACTCTTCATGCTGTTAGACTCAGAAAAACAAGCAGTCTGCTGACAAGTGGTAGCCTGATCCAATCACAATGCTTCCCCATAAGATTGGCTGAGACTGACAAAGAGGCAGATCAGGGGCAGAGCCAGCATGATTCAAACACAGCCCTGGCCAATCAGCATCTCCTCATAGAGATGAATTGAATCAATGAATCTCTATGTGAAAAGTTCAGTGTGTGCATGCAGAGGGAGGAGATACTGAATCACAGGATGCTGTGCACAGTGCTGCCCTGTGCTCTGCTGACAGCAGATATGAGTGGATGGAGGCATATTATTTACTATTCTTTCAGTTGCTTTGGTTAAAATAAAGGGGTTCTCTTATTTTTAAGTCCCTTATAGAGGGGCTTTATCTTGTATATAAATTTACAAGAGTTAGGCCCTTTATTTTTGGAGAATTATCCCTCTGTAAGACCTCCTCTCTTTTCTTTTTGAGGATAAAGAAGATCTACTGCAATCCACAAGGCTACACTACAAATAGTGACTGTCAGGAAGAGGGAACTCTATTCCATTTCCTCCCACCTGTCATTCGGGGTGGAGTGTTTGCCGGTTAGATGTTCCATACCCACAAATATCCACTATAGGGCAGGCTCATGCAATGTATGATCAAATACTGTGATTGTATACCAATTCTTTTAGCCTATGTCATTTTTTTAAAGTTATTACATTTTGTGAGCTTTGATGCTGGTGTTTAGTGAGCGAGTGTGCTAAATTCTGTATGTTGAAGTAATTGGTCCCAGTAGCTTCCTTCTAATGTATGCATGGTTTTGCGAGGGCAGCCCTTTTGTCCCATATCTATATTTTTGGGAGTCCATAAAAAATCGCCAGTTTTGTACCCCTCCTTGACACAGGTTCCTGATTCCAGGACCCTATATCACCTTGCACTGCTGAAAGCCCCAGGAGGATGGATTTTCCAAGTAAGAGCAGGCATACGGTAGTGCTGTAGAATATTTTGGTGCTATAGAGATAAAACTACCAATAATAATAATAAAGTAAGAACTGCCGATAATTAAGTACAATGGTTTTATTGTACACTTATGCAATGTATGATTGTGTATGGCCTTATGTTATTTGCAGGTGTCTTCAAAACCTATAATATTTTGTTAGCAGTGAAGAAGAGTGTGCTGGATTTAGTATAATTATATATTCCAATAATATACAGGGTAGCCCAAAAGTAGGTATATAGTATAGTTGCATTTTATTACATTGTTTATTCCATTTATATTTAGCACTATTTAATCTCGTAAGTGCTCGAAAGGTCTTCCATCGATGTTGCAACATTTCTCGAACCTGTCCAGGACACTGTGACAAACAGTACAGCACACATTCCGGACCCCATCAATGCTCAAAAATGGTTCTCGAGATGAACTCTATTAATTTGTCCATTGTCTCGGGCTCCCACTCAAAACCTTATTCTTTATTATACCCCAATGTTAAGTCAAATTACTGAATGGCTGCCACATTGTCTGATCCCATGCTGTGGGAAGATGTTGTGGAGGAAGTCCCTGTATTAATGGTTTAATAGACATTTGAATTTGAAATTAGATAAACTTCAAATTAATCAACCCTTCATTGTTATTTTGATAAGAATAGCATATTAGGGGATAATCTTACTAAACAACTGCAACAGCAAAATTTAACAACATAATAAAATTCTTTGGGCTGTTAGTAGATAGCTCCATAATTTGCTATCTTCTTGTGGGATTGCCAAATGCAAAGATACCATATTATCTACTAAACAACTGAAAGAGCAAAATTAAGAATATGGGATGAAAACAACTTAACAGGTCAATGTCTGCAATCACAGTTTACAGATGCCATAAAGCATGCTTGCCATAATCAATCAGAGGGAGAGGCCAAATGCAGTTCCCTTTACCGTACCTAATGCAAGAACAAACCTGTTGCTACTGTACGCTAAATAAAAAAAATAAGTATTTAGTTTATATTTTTTCTCACATAAAGTTTGGTTTAATGAACATAATTTAATATTATTTTACAGAGCTGTAAAATTTCAGAGTTCCAAACTGCGATATAGTGATGTGTAGATTCATACTGACAAAATAGCCTGTATAACCTTACCATGCCAAATACAAGTTTACTGTATCTGTGAGATTTAAGGTGTTCACTGTTTCCCCATGATGATCCCCATGGAGGTTTTTTATTCCTCTTCATTGGGAGATCCAGATGAGCATGGGTAAATATGTAAATTCCACCCCCTCCCCCTCTCTTTTCAGCATTTTAAATTGTGATTGTCTTTCAAGTCAAATGTATGACTAAGTGCTGCTAAGGTAAAAAAACATTTTTAGCAACAGGAAAAAAAGGAGATGCTTTGGAAAAAAAACAACAACTTTAATTTAATGAGGCAGTTTGGATCTCTGCCGGAGTTAAATCGCTTTTGTTTCTGTTTATGCAGCCCTAGGCACACCCCCATGGCTGTGACTCCTGCAAGAAAAAAAGGTTTTCAATTTCAATCAGATGTTAAGTTGCTTTAGAAGTTTTTATTTCCGGCTCTGGAAATTGAACTTTAATTGCAAGCAGGAGGCTCCTGCAGGGTCTATAGGGCTATTATTAGAGTAGGAGATAAATAATTCTAAATTAAACAGAATGTGCAATAAAGGAAGTATAAACATTAGATAAATCTTTACAGGTGGTGTTTAGGAAGTCTGTGTATGTCACATACAGGGAGGTATGACTAGGACTGTATGAACAAAGTTTCAACTCCAATATGGCAGAAAATTGAGCAGTGAGACTGCAGGGGCATGATCTATACACCAAAATTGCTTCATTAAACTAAAGTTGTTTTGGTGACTACAATATCCCTATATGGCCAGCCTACACACATGTACTACATTAGGGAGCTATCTACTAAACAGGAAAATCTAAATTAAGAAAATTATTATTTTTTTTTTTTTTATTCTTCACCAGTTTAGCAGGTAACTCCCTAAATCAGAACCCTCATGTGGGATTATCATATTTAAGGATACCAAAATTGTAATCCCAAGTGGAGAAATTTAAAATTCCTGACAGCCAGAGTAGTTGAATAAAAAATATTTTGTTTACAATATGGCAAGGAAGGAAATCTGTAGAATAAAAAGCCTTTGGGAAAAATATACCCAGCCAAGAGTGAGAAACCCCAATCCACTAACTCAAATACCCCCTCATTGTGTCTTTCCCTTGCACTGGCACCCGCTGTACTGGAAATATATTGCAGATTAGAATTAGAGGAATTTAGAATCAAATGAATGATCCTCTCATGGGGTATTTAGGGGGAACAGGAATACTAGAGATTAGAAAGAGATATTAGAAGCATTTAGAATCAAATCAATCATCCCCTCGCTGTGTCCTCATCACAAGGTACTTAGTGGGCAGTGGCACTATCTGAACTGGCAGTGTACTAGAAATTATAATTCGAGGTTCTTAGAATCAAATCCCACGGTGTCACCTTTGTAGGGCATCTAGTGGTCAGTGGCACTGTCTAAACTGTTAGAATACTAGTGATTAGAATTTGAGTAATATGAATCAAATTAATCACCCCTCACTGTATCCACCCCATAGGGCACTTAGTGTGCTTTGTGTGGTGTTCTTGTGTCTCTCGGTATTTGTTTTTTTACATCTAAAGACGGCATGATTACATTTTATAAATAGCAGATCATTTGTTAAATGTGCAGTTATTTGTCTGAAATCTCCAATGTTTTGTAATTTACAAGAGTAGACTATGTTGAATTATTTTGATTATATTTTCTAAAAACCCTTAGTCCCATTTGAATTGCTTTGTTTGTAGTCTTGTAGTCAAAGACTTGCGAAACCTATAGTTGAATATTGTTAATAAGCCCATTTAGTGAAGGAATTGGGTTATGTGCCAGTTTTTTTTCTGTTATCTGTTGGAAGCAAGATTTGACACATTTTTCCAAAGCTTCCCTTGAGCTAATTTTTCTAATTAGACTATTTCGTTAGCCGCTTGCAATAAAGTGACTGGTCTAATTTAACACTACCATGTATCACTAAAACGTATTGTCAAGGTTAGTTTTATGTGTAACTACTTCAATTGCGTTTGATTTTGACAATTTGTATATATAATATATATAGTATTTTTTTTATTTTTTTTCAAGAAAGCAATCATACACTTCCATTACATGGATCTAATGCATCAAGCATGGTTCTTAAAATTAGTGCAGAATATTGAATCTAATTATTGTAGTCAAACTACATTATCTGTTTCAACATTTCCAATGCTTTAAAGATTTGGGCAGATTAATTAGTGTCATGTAACCATACAAATGCTTTTTGAAAATCCTTTACTCGTGGTTTTCTACACATGACCCGGAAGTGAGGAGACCACGTGAACGGTGCGTAGCATGTGACTAGGTTGCTAAGCAACCTAAGTGGCTGTACTGCAAACAGAAGATCGGGCGACCGGCACCGCCGTGATACCCGGAAGTGATCAAACAACGTGGGGGTTGTCATGTGACAAGAATACATGTGACGAGGTTGCTATGCAACCAATCTGACAGTGTCAAAACTCCCTTCTCTAAACAGAGATCGGAGATACAAAAAACGAGCACTGCATATGGAGGAAAAGAATCAAATAAAGACCCCAATCTACGGATGATCTATCAGTGAAAAAGAAGTGCGTGGTGCAAAAAAAAAATATATAGATGTGAAAGTCTGTGAAAAAACTATACATATAAACTACAAGACAGATCAATCCCTGTTGGGGAAGTAATAAAATCCATTATACACGTACACTATATATTCAAAAAAATATATCAACAGTTCTTTTTAATGTGCTGTTATCCAACGAATAATAAATAAATAAATAACATGCATACATTATAGGGTGCTGCTGGGGCCAAAATATACAAAATACAGAATCCAGCGCACTCGCTTATTCACTAAACAATGATTTCAAATCTTAGAGATTGTAATAGTTTTATTTAAAAACACCTCATCTAGGCAAAAAATGATGGGGGTTTAGTTACATTATATGATCATACATTGCATAAGGCTGCCAACTACGTCAAAGTACCCCATATTCGGCAGGTCCTATACTACATTAATAGCCTAATGCTTGCTCTTATGAGATTAATCCACACACACATATATATATATATATACATATACACACACATACACTGCTGTGTGAGGCGCTGTATTTGTATGAGGCTGCTGTTAGTGTGTGTGTGAGTGCTGTTAGTGTGTGTGTATGTATGTGTGAGGGTGGTGTGTGTGTAAGGATGCTGTTAGTGTGTGCTGTGTGTGTGTAGGTGCTGTATGTGTGTGCTGTTAGTGTGTGTGTGTGTGCTGTTTGTGTTTATTGTGTGGGGCTGGGGGGGCATTTAGTTAATATCCCCCCTCCCTTCTTACCTTTTGTCGGGAGGGGGGGACCGTGCTGCACCCATCCCTGGTGGTCGGCTGGTAAGTGAACTCTAGCCCCGCAAGGGCTGCGGCAACGCTCCGACCTCGTGAGAGGAACCCGGTGGAACTGCTGGCAAGAGCTCCCGGGTCCTCTCCTGCCTCCCTCCATGCTGCTGTGGGTCGGCCCACAGAGGGAGGCACATAGTGCGGACCGCGGGGATTAGGGTGTGCCCAGGCACAAAAAAACTAAAAAAGGAAGGTATATAGAAGAGGATAAAGGTCTAGCTGACTGCCTCAATTAATATTTTTGCTCAGTATTTACAGATAAAAATGAAGGAGAGGGACTTCAGTTAAGAAAAAGGACAACTTAGTTATTTGTTACATGTGAGTTTACAGAGGAAGAGGTTCTATTTCAACTGTCAAAAGTAAAGACAAATAAGTAGATGGGGCCTGATGGGATACACCCAAAGTTATTATTGTACAAGGAAAATCATTAACAGATTTATTTAACCAATCATTGTTAACAGGAGTAGTCCCAAAAGATTGGAAATTAGTGAATGATGTGCCCATTCACAAGAAAGGTAGTAGGGAGGAGTCGGGCAACTATAGGCCAATAAGCCTTACTTCGGTAGTGGGGAAAGTAATGGAAACCATGTTAAAGGATAGGATTGTTGAACATCTAAAAACACATGGATTTCAAGATCAGAGACAACATGGGTTTATGCCAAACGGAGATCATGCCAAACTAATCTTATTGATTTTTTTGATTGGGTAACTAAAATAATAGATCATGGTGCAGTAGACATTGCTTACCTAGATTTCAATAAGGCGTTTGACACTGTTGCACATAGAAGGCTTATCAATAAACTGCAACCTTTAAGTTTGGATTCCAATATTGTTGAATGGGTACGGCAGTGGCTGAGTGACAGGCAACAGAGGGTTGTAGTTAATGGAATATATTCGAAGCAAGGTCTTGTCACCAGTGGGGGATCTGTATTTGGACAGAATTGTGGCAGCTGACATTTAATGTAGATAAGTGCAAGATAATGCATCTTGGAAGTAAAAACCCAAGGGCAGAGTACAGAATATTCGATAGAGTCCTAACCTCAACATATGAGGAAAGGGATTTAGGGGTGATTATTTCTGATGACGTAAAGGTAGGCAGACAATGTAATAGAGCAGCAGGAAACGCTAGCAGAATGATTGGTTGTATAGGGAGAGGTATTAGCAGTAGAAAGAGGGAAGTGCTCATGCCATTGTACAGAACACTGGTGAGACCTCACTTGGGGTATTGTACACAGTACTGGAGACCGTATCTTCAGAAGGATATTGATACCTTAGAGAGGGTTCAGAGAAGGGCTACTAAACTGGTTCATGGATTGCGGGATAAAACTTACCAGGAAAGGTTAAAGATCTTAACATGTATAGCTTGGAGGAAAGACGAGACAGGGGGGATATGATAGAAACATTTAAATATATAAAGGGAATCAACACAGTAAAGGAGGAGACTATATTTAAAAGAAGAAAAACTACCACAACAAGAGGACATAGTCTTAAATTAGAGGGACAAAGGTTTAAAAATAATATCAGGAAGTATTACTTTACTGAGAGGGTAGTGGATGCATGGGATAGCCTTCCAGCTGAATAGGCATAAGGCTCTTATCTGCCATCACATTCTATGTTTCTATGTTATTTAAACTTCTTTTTATCAGTGCCCTGTCCTGGCTTCCATTTACTGATTAGCAGAGAGTATGTTTATCTTGTTTTTCTATTTGGTATTTTGACTTTGGCTTGTTCTTGGTTATTCTTATTTCTGGTATCCTTGTTCTACTGGCTTGTCTCCTCGGTACTGTCTCATTCTGTATCCCTGACCTCGGCTTATTCCTAACCATTATTTTCTTATTTATATTAAAGGGACACTATAGTCACTAGAACAACTGCAGCTTATTGAATTTGTTCTGGTGAGTAGAATCATTTCCATCAGGCTTGTTGCTGTAAACACTGTCTTTTCAGAGAAAATGTAGTGTTTACATTACAGCCTAGTGATAACTTCACTGGCCACTTCTCAGATGGCTACTAGAGGTGCTTCCTGGGGATGTGCCTTTCAGTGTCTCCACCCTCTGCATGTAGACACTGATCTTTCCTCATAGATATGCATTGATTCAATTCATCTCTATGAGGAGATGTTGATTGGCCAGGGCCAGGGCTGCCCCTGATCTGCCTCCTTGACAGTCTCAGCCAATCCTATGGGAAAGCATTGTGATTGACTTACAGAATCACTTCTGATGATGTCAGCCAAGCAGGTAGATCAGAGGCTGCAGATGCAGACTTGAATACAATTACGGTTTTACTATATTTAGGGAGCCAAGGGAAGGCTATATGGTGGTTTTAACACTATACAGTCAGGAATACACGTTTGTGTTCATGACACTTCTTCTTATTATTATTATTATTATTATTGCCATTTATATAGCACCCACAGATTCCGTAGCGCTTTACAATATAAGGGGAGGTTTACTATAAATAGGACAATTACAAGAAAACTTACAGGAAAAATAGGTTGAAGAGGACCCTGCTCAAACGAGCTTACAGTCTATAGGAAGTGGGGTGTAAAACACAATAGGACAGGAAATAGCAATCAAATAATGTGGGAGAGAGCAAGAGACAGGTATGTGAGGTAGAGGTTACTCTGGGAGGCCATAAGCTTTTCTAAAGATATAGGTTTTAAGGCACTTCTTAAATGATTTGAAGACTAGGGGAGAGTCTGATGGCGGTAGGCAGGCTATTCCATAGAGAGGGGGCCGCCCGTGAGAAGTCCTGCAAGCGTGAGTTGGCCGTAGGGTGCGAGCAGCGGACAGGAGAAGGTCACGGGCAGAGCAGAGAGACCGAGAAGGGACATACCTATGGATCTGTGAAGAGATAAGAGGGGCTAGAATTGTTCAATGCTTTATAGTTATGGGTTAGTACTTTGAATTGACTCCTATAGGATACAGGAAGCCAATGAAAGGACTGACAGAGGGGTGAGGTGTGAGAGGACCGACTAGAGAGGAAAATCAGTCTGGCGGCAGCATTCATTACAGACTATATTATAGCGGGCAATACTTGTTTTGGGGAAGACCAATTAGGAGAGGGTTAAAATACTTTGGGAAATTACTAGAGCATGGACAAGCTCCTTAGTAGCATCTTGAGTAAGAAAGGGGTGGATTTGGGCTATGTTTTTAAGATGGAATCTACAGAATTTGGTAACATACTGGATGTGAGGCTCAGAGGTGAGGCCAGAATTAAGTATGACGCCAAGACAGCGCGCTTGCAAGGATGGACCGATGTGGATATCACTGACTTGAAGAGAGAGCAAAAGAAGAGGATCAGTATTAGGAGGAGGAAAGACAAGGAGCTCTGTTTTAGAGAGATTGAGTTTCAGAAAGCGGGAGGACATCCAGTCAGAGATGGAAGAAAGGCAAGCAGTGACACATTGCAGGACCGCAGAGGAGAGGTCCAGGGGGAGGAGAGATATATCTGGGTGTCATCAGTGTACAGGTGATAGTAGAATCCAAATAAGGTAATAAGTTTGCCAAGAGAGGCAGCGTAAAGAGAAAATAGAAGGTGACCAAGGACAGAGCCTTGGGGGACTCCAACCGAGACAGGAGGTATCATTAGAAAAGGAGACACTGACTGAGCGTTGAGAGAGATAAGAAGACCATGAGAGGACAGAGTCACAGAGACCGTGTGATTGAAAAGTTTGAAGAAGGACAGCATGATTAACAGTGTCAAATCAACAGAGAGGTCAAGAAGAATTAGTATGGAGTAGTGGCCTTTGGATTTCGCTGCGATTAGTTTGTTAGTAAGTTTGATAAGAGCAGTCTCAATAGAGTGGAGGGGGCGGTAGCCAGATTGAAGAGGGTCAATGAGAGAGTTGGAATTGAGGAATTGAGACATATGGGAAACTCTATAGTGTTCCTTTAAATCTGGCCACTCTAAGGCCTGGTAATATGAATATTTCTGAGATATACATTATTTTAGTGTTTGGTCTTAGTATATTCGTGACACAATTCCTGACAATTCTCACTTTAGCGAATAACCATGTGTGTGTTTTTTTTTCCATGTATTTCAAAGTTAATATTTTGGGTACTGCGCAGATGTGCATTTACATTAGCATTTTTTCTGTTACATTGTAATCGCAGTGCTTATTTGTACTGTCTAACTGATGAACCAGAAATCAAGTCCCTATACCTAACGTTAGAAAACCTTACGCTACAAGTATTGTTAAAGTATGCGGAGCAGTGAGATTGTGATCACTTCAGCATCATTAACAGCTCATCAGTGGCCATTAACATGTCGATGTAATATCAAAAGGGAGATTGCATTTTCCTCTAAGGTTAAGTGCTCTTATTCTGTAACCTTTTCTTTTGGAACATGTTAAAGTAAGTCAATTATTTTATCCCAGCTAGAATTCATAAAGCATTCAGTGCAACGCTTACACGAGCAGTAATAATTGCATAGCTGTAAGAAGCAAGATTATTTAAAATAGTAATATGAAGGAGCCTGGGCCAATAAACAACTGATTATTACATTTAGTTTAACAATTAATATTTAATCTCTGTTCTAATAGCTTTTGCTTTATTATGCATCGTGAATTGTAGGCGAGGTAGATTCAATTTGATCGGTAGGGGACTAATTTTTTTTTTTTTAATTGACTGAGCCTCCTGCTTGTAAATGTATTTATTTCCTTCACAATAGACTTTGAGAGCCACAGATTGTGTGTTACCATTCACGTATGCAGTCTGTGATGGAGTGTAAGTGAATGTGCTAAAATGGGAAATTGTGGAAAACTGACCAAGAATGCCAATGTAAGGTTAAAGTAGCTGAACTGGCAACATTCTCCACTAGTTAAGAGAAGAAATATAATAAAAATATATATATAATAAAAATTACCAAAGTGCCAAGGGTGTTTTTACCCACACAGTTCTAAAATTGTTGGTTGGACACTGGATAGAGTGGGAGTACTGGAGTGTTAAGACTTTTTGAACCATAAGTACTACAATGACCTGTATTGGTTATAGTTCTTAAAGTGTCCGCTTAACTGTTGTGTGCCCAGAAAGGTTCATAGGGCCATGGTTGTTCAGATCTAGTAGTTGTACACTGGCTGGTGGCGATAGGATAATGATATAGCAAATAGCTTCAGAAGTGCCTGTGGCTGATCCCCATAAAATTAAAAAAATGAAGCCTTTCCACTGTAGATTCTATGATTTGCACAGGAAGAACCAACAAGCAGCATTCTGGTGTTCTAAGAACAACTCCGCATGGAAATGGGCATTGGGAACAAGTCTACAGCAATGTCAGCACAGCTAGAGGTGACAGCACTAGAAGTGTAATTTCCTGTGTAGTGAATAATCCCAATATACTTTATTTTTTTTAAGAGGAAATTTAATGTTTATTGTTTGTTTGTTTTTAAAAAAACATTTCAATCCGAAGCATCCCTATCTATGTTTTGGCGGTCGCACTTGTCTTTCTTATGAAATCATGTTTTGAATTATTCATTTTATTTATTTTTTTGAAAATTTTCAAACTATAACAAAACCTTGCATTTCTCTCTACTTTTGCATATAATCGGGCAGATGTGGGAATAGATCTCTCTTACGGTTTGTGACATTTGTCTAGTATCCAAGGAGGTGGGGTCAGGTGGTCCGGCAGCTTATCCCTGTGGGAGGGTCAGTAGATTTCCCCTGAGCTCCGAATCTTCTCTAAAACCATTTGTATATGAAGGGGGGTGTTGGATCTGATATGCCATATCCCCCCAAGCCCCTTCCAGATAACAATCAGACCCCATGTCTGCTGATGTGAGTTAATGCTTGACCTGGGATACTATATGAGAGGTGGTGGGGTGGAGGGGAAGGAGAGTTTGTGGATGGTTTCGGTCTTGTGGCTGTCCGGGTTGGTACATGTGTCAAAATGATTGGGGAGGTGGATATAGCACGTTGCGCTTCCCTTGGGATTTTACTATGTGGCCGAGTTGTCAGTTTCAGCTCGACTGCTTTTTAGGAATGTGCACCAGGGGTATTTGGTATTTTTTCAGAGGGAGAAGCATATCTCTTCCATTATCCTAATTCCCTCAACTTTTTGTATCCATTCTCTAATGGGTGGAGAGTTAGCTTTTTTCCAGTGTATTGGGATAAGTTGGTTTGCTTCGGTGAGCACGTGTCTGACCAGCGAGGTTACAACTTTTGGTAGGGGAGAGGGTAGTATGTGGAAGATGAAAGTTTCGGGTTTGAATGGTAAGTCTACTCCTGAAATTTTCTGGTTAAATCTAGATATTCTGGACCAGAATTTTTGAATTTCTGGACATGACCACCAGATGTGTGCTGAGTCTCCATTTGGTTGAAGGCATCTCCAACATTGGCTGGATGAGTTTGGGAACAGTCATTTAAGCTTGGTCGAGGCATAGTGCCATCTTACTATCCTTTTATCGTTGCTTTCTTGTGTTGCTAGATTGGTTGAGGATTTGTGTATTAACAGGAACATTTGTTTCCAGTTTTTATCTGTTAGGGATAGATTTAGTTCCTTTTCCCAGCCAGATCTGAACAATGGGGAGTGTGAAGCTTGTGTATTTTGTAATAATGAATACATGGATGCTACTTGTTTTTTTTTTAAGTGTGTGATGGGAGCAAGTACTTTCAAATTGTGAGAGTGCGTGGTTGCTTTTTTGGAGATATTGCCCCGCCTGTAGAAAATGTGTAAGTTGATTGTATTGGAAATTTTGCTGTGTCATATGAGTCCTATTTGTGAGTAATGTGTCCAGTGGTTTAATTCCAGTCGTCTACGAGTGTGTGAAGGGTTAGGTAGGTGGTTGTATGGTGTTCCTTATACGTAGCTCCGTTTTCTCCTCATTTGAAGAGTGGGTTGTGGGAGACTGGATAAAGTGGAGATCGATAGGAGGATAGATCCGCATGATGTCTGATATAGGACCACATTCTCAGTGTGGAGGTTATGGTCGGCTGTTGTGAGTGTCTGAGTAGTGTTTGTCCCGATTTGTGCCACGGTATTGTGTAGATGGGGACTTGGAAGAATGTGTCTTCTATGGCCACCCATTGTTTGTTCGTGTTAGCGTCTTACCAGTCGTATATTCTGGCTAGAAGTACTGCGTTGTGGTATGTTTCCACATTTGGCAATCCTAGTCCTCCGTTGGTCTTTGGTCTGGTTAGTAGTGAGTATGACAGTCTTGGATGTTTGTGGGACCAGATGAATGCTGTGAACAATTTACGTATAGTGTCGAATAATGTTTTCCGAGAGGGTAATAGGAAGGACTTGGAGTAGATACAGGATTCCAGGGAGGACATTTATCTTTAGAATGTTTATCCTGCAAAACCATCCAAAATGAGGCATGTTCCACTTGGAAAGGTCTTCGGATATCGATTGGATGAGAGGTGGGAAGTTGCAATCGTAGGTTTGGGATAGTGAGGAGGGAAGTGAGACCCTTAGGTATTTGAGGGACCCCTTCGCCCAGGTGAATACAAAGCATGATTGCAGTTGTGTCTTCAATGGGTCTGGGATGTGTAATGGAAAAATCTCGCATTTACTCAATTTTGCTTGAAAGTTAGAGACCATTTCCTGGAGGGTATGGGGTAGGAATTGGACGGGGTCTGTAACAGTAAAAAGCATGTAGTTAGCGAAGTAATCCCAATGTACTTGTGAATAGGGAAGTGGTCCTTTTTTTCCCCAGAGGTTCCCACTTAGCAAACAGGAAATTGGCTTGGCTACCTATTCTTTCATTTTAAAATGACCTCAGTGTGTCCCTGGGTGCCTATCATTGCCTCCCGTTCCATGACTTCAGCCATTCCCTTGTGATCTTATTTACGTGATCACATATCTACATAATCTGTGGTGGCTCAAACGTCAATGATAAACATGTAGTGGGAATGATGACGATCAGGATAGAAAATGAAAACCAGAGGATTTATAGTGATAGCAGATGTATTTTAGTACTTGGTACTTTTTATAGATAGACTTATCATGTTTTAACCAAAACTGACTTCGAAGTCTGCTTTTTGTTTTCTGTCCTCAGGAGATCAAGTTCTACACTCTCATAAAGATGGTGACCTCTCATGGGAAAGAAGAACACAGCAACTTTGCTAGTCCTTCTGTACTGATGAACTCTAGGCACCAGACCAACGTCACCTTAAAGGACCACTCTAGGCACCCAGACCACTTCAGCTTAATGAAGTGGTCTGGGTGCCAGGTCCAGCTAGGGTTAACCCATTTTTTTATAAACATAGCAGTTTCAGAGAAACTGCTATGTTTATTAATGGGTTAAGCCTTCCCCCTAATCCTCTAGTGGCTGTCTCATTGACAGCCACTAGAGGCGCTTGCGTGCTTCTCACTGTGATTTTCATAGTGAGAGCACGCCAGCGTCCATAGGAAAGCATGGTAAATGCTTTCCTACGCGACTGGCTGAATGCGCGCGCAGCTCTTGCCGCGCGTGCGCATTCAGCCGACGGGGCGGAACGGAGGAGGAGAGAAGGAGGAGAGCTCTCAGCCCAGCGCTGGAAAAAGGTAAGTTTAAACCCCTTTCCCCTTTCCCCTTTCCAGAGCCGGGCAGGAGGGGGTCCCTGAGGGTGGGGGCACCCTCAGGGCACTATAGTGCCAGGAAAACAAGTATGTTTTCCTGGCACTATAGTGGTCCTTTAATGCACTGGTTAGGGTGCTTTGAGTCTCCAGGTGCTGTCCCTCTGTTTAATTTCAAAGTGATTTTAATTGGTTAGTCACTGAATATATTCTCGTGCCTCTGCTCCCCCACTGGACGATAGAGCTTGTTCAGAGGCTATGCTACGTTAGCCAAACCAAATCATACAAGCAATGGGAGACAGTTTTAGGGACCCAGGCACTCTTAATCATTGTCACACCGATGGGGGAAAAAGTTCAACAATGAACAAGAGGTTGGCACCAAAGGACTCCTGGCACATAATCACTTCAATGAGATGAAGTGATTATGGTGTCAAAAGTGTCCCTTTAAACTGTAGGCTAAAGGCCTACAATATGCTTCTAGGTATAAAAATTTGACACTTAAAAGGTAGATCTTTCCATTTAAGGAAAGTAAACTAAAACCTATCTGTACAACCAGCCTTCAAGAAAGTGCCAAATACTAATTGATGAAAGACTTTCTTTATTAAGAACCATTGATATCTCTTTTAATAATTAAGATAATTTAAGTTATTCTGTGATAAACATGTTGGATGGAAACTTCACACAGGGCTTTTGGAAATCAGGCTTGGATGGAAACTTCACAGATCGTTTTTGCAAATAAGGTTTTAAAGCAAGGGGTCCAATCTTCTGCCATGTTTTTACTGTCAGGCCTTAATCTGGGATGCTCCCAGCTGAATATCCGGCAGCAGCAAAGCGGGAAACATGGGTTCTGTGTCCTTCTGGGTAAGGAAAACCGAGCCGGAACCCTCAATTTTACCAGGTTCCCTGAAAAGGCATTGTAAATTAATGTTGGTGAAATACATTATTTGAAAACGCATAATGCAGAAATCAGAAGAAAGAGCAATAGAAATTAACGTGTTGACGCTATATAAATACCAATAATCAAATGGTAGAGCTTTACATACAAAAGTTAGGCAAAGTAGGCTGAACAATCTTGCTTTTATTGTAAATATTGTAAAATTATTCTACCGTGCTGAGAGTAGATTATCATGAGGGGTATTATAAGATACCGAGAGGAGAAGTAAGAGTAGAATATAATTAGGGGTAGATGCTGGGCATTTTAAAGCGGCACTGTCATGCCGTACTTGCCTATCTTCTATTGTTTCCTCTTTTCTTCCTCTCTCAGAATCCGTTATTCTTTTCTTAGAAGGGACTACTTTGGCTTATGTATTTTTGCTACACTTGGCCTTCTTTGACCAAAGGAGGAGTTTCAGTCCA
The DNA here is from genome assembly GCA_933207985.1 of Pelobates cultripes. Classification (NCBI taxonomy): domain Eukaryota; kingdom Metazoa; phylum Chordata; class Amphibia; order Anura; family Pelobatidae; genus Pelobates; species Pelobates cultripes. Next base: position 56,842,299 of record OW240924.1, read on the forward strand.
CTTCATTTCCTGTGTCAAGGAGAAGGGTGAGCACTTTCTCTGACACCGGAAATGGAGCGAACTTATACTCCCCCTTTGGTCAAAGAAGGCCAAGCATAGCAAAAATACATAAGCCAAAGTAGTTCCTTCTAAGAAAAGAACAGATTCTGAGAGAGGAAGAGAAGAGGAAACCATAGGAGAAAGGTAAGTTCGGCATGACAGTGCCACTTTAAGAAGTCAATAGGGAAGTAAGTGGAGTAACAAGAAGAGAAAGAGAGGAATAAAATTAGGGACCGAAAGAAGATGGGGAGATACTAAAAGGAAGGCCAATAGCAGAATTCTATATCTGGACACTAAGAATAGAAGGTAAATCAATTAAAAGGCAAGACTTACCATAATGGTCGTAAGGCAAGTTATAGATATTCATTGTCCATTCAATCCATTACTTTCATTTAATTAAAGTCGTGAGTTGATCCCTTTATGTAATAACATCTCCTAATAATGACCTGGAGATGATTTACATGATATCCGTTCTCACAGTACCTCATTTCATATAACACAACCTGTATTTGTCTCACCTGGGCCGCTCTTCTCTTTCAGTTGTGTTCAGCTTCAGGGCCAACATTGGACTCTTCTTCCTGTAATAAAAGAAAGGCAGAGTTCCTCAGAAATGTTTTCAGCGTCCTTTGGTGGTAATGCTACTTGCAAATTGTCCAGTATCTGACCTTACATTCACAAGATCACTTTGCACGATCACACAAGGATCTCAACCCAGTGTCAAAAGTGCCTTCCTCCCACGTTCACAAGAAAATCATGGATTTCATACAGGGATTCCCTCTCAGCATCATGAGTTGCCCTCTTCCCACATTTCTCAAGTGCATCACCTAGGACAGGGGTCCTCAAACTGTGGCCCTCCAGATGTTGCTTAACTACAACTTCCATGATTCTTTGAATTACATAGCCAGAGAATCATGGGAGTTGTAGTTCAGCAACATCTGGGGGGCCAGAGTTTGAGGACACCTGACCTAGGATAACCGCTGGCCCTTCTCTTTCAATTGTACTGGGATCTCATTTCATAATTGCATAATCATTTATGAAGGTAGATCTCCTATAATAACAACTGGCCTTTCACTTGCACTTACTCGGAGACCTCCTCGAAAGTAATTGTGGGTAACTATGCTAATTAATGTTAAAGGACCACTATAGGCACCCAGACCACTTCAGCTCAATGAAGTGGTCTGGGTGCCAGGTCCATCTAGGGTTAACCCTGCCTGCTTTAAACATAGCATTTTACATATGGGTTAATCCAGCCTCTAGTGGCTGTATCATTGACAGCCGCTAGAGGCGCTTCCGCGCTTCTTACTGTGATTTTCACAGTGAGAAGACGCCAGCGTCCATAGGAAAGCATGCTTTCCTATGGACTGACTGAATGCGCGTGCGGCTCTTGCTGCGCATGCGCATTCGGCAGAAGAGGGAGGAGAGTCCCCATCGCTGAGGGAGCCCGGGGCTGGAGAAAGGTAAGCCTTTAACCCCTTCCTCCACCTAGAGCCCGGCGGATAGGGCCATGAGGGGACCTATTAACACTATAGTGCCAGGAAAACAAGTTTGTTTTCCTAGCACTATAGTGGTCCTTTAAGTGATCACCTATTATTATTATTATTTAATGTTATGACTTCACCCAAGACAACATGCGGTATAATGTTTATCATCTCTGTTTTGTTGAATGCCACTTTCTCCAGTTTCTAACATTGTACGTTTATGAAGCGTTATTTATTTGGGTATACAGAAAATTGGCACCTGGATTGTAAATTATTCATCTTCGCAAACAGCAGTCTGAGAACTCTCTCTTTCTCTTCCCAGGTTAAATCCTTGATGTCAACTTTCCCGGCTTGTAGATGGTTCCTGAGATGAGAAGAATGCTCATTAAACATGTACCAGCGACCCAAATTTGGCATGTAGAACATTACAAACCATGAGCTTCAACCTGAAGAAGGCATTGTTTACAGTTATAGTAATATTAACAATAAACTTAAATAAGCTCATACTTTATATAAATGTTAATAAAACTACCTATGTTTACTATATTTGGAGCCTGCGTTTTTTTGTTTTTTTTTAAATTTATAACAGACACCAGGTGACCATATATTACTTACGCATTTTATGGTCACTAACTAGAATATAAATCCAAACTTGGTCCTTATTGCTTGAAAACAAAACACCCAAAGTTAATTCTTAATTTTCAAATAAAGGAGGTTTTATTAAATGTACATTTGCTAAATGTAAATGGGTTGAAAAGATGTGAGGCAATAGTGAACAATGGGTGGTAACTAAAACATACCATTTCTCTGCATCCTGGAGATCTTGGTATACATCGTTTGTGCTGTGCTCCTTGTTGTGAAAGGTTCTAATCTTTGGATACAAGTCTTTCCCTGAAGCAGCATCTTTCATCTTGCGCTGGTAAACTGCCTGGGCCTCTTTGCGATAATGATTTCTACTCGCTATGATCTCTTGCTTGACCTGGGTCAAGGCCTCCAAGAAGAAATGTTCCACATCTGACCGTTCCCTCAGGATATTTGCACTAAGCTTCTTTATGCGGTTGATCTCCCGTTCCTGCATGTCTAGCATCTTCTGAAACCTCTCTGCATTCCTTGCTTCTACTTCTATGTCACACTCTTTCCTCTGAATCTGACCATCCAACTCCAGACTCGTCTTCTGTAAGTCAGCCTCCAGTCTCATGATATTCTGCTGCAAGTCACGTATCTCAGTTTTCTTCCTGGCTGATTGCAAGGCTTTTTTCTTAATTAGCATTTCATTGGTTTCCTGTCCAAGAGATGTAATGGGCAGGAATTGGATGAAATTGTTAAGATGTAATAATTTACCCAACTTCAATGTATATACTCCTTGTTATGTGCTTTTGGATCTACAAAAATGGACATGTCTAACCCCTTGTCAAGATCAGGATTATTTTGGTATCGGTGTTTTGTTGCTTTTTTTTTTATTACAGGGTTACTCCAACCAAAGAAAAGTATTTTAACATTGTTTTTTTGTTGCAGTAATGCAACAAAAAATAAAAATAAAGTACATACTTACCTGTGCTCCTCCTGTGACTCATTCCAGCCATTGGTTGTCTGTCACCAGTGTGCTGATAAAAGGCGCCCAATATGCATAGATTTAACATAAGCCAGCCTGAAATTCTCGTCCTGTGCTGTAATGTGCATTTTCTTGTATGTGAAGTGTTTCAAACTGAAATGCTACACATATAGATTCCAAACACTATGACAACTTGACATCACTGGAGTAGCACTAGAATTGGTTTGTCCATACCTCTCTTGTGGCTAGTTAAAGGGACACTGTGGGCACCAACAACAATTTAGGAGAATGATCGGTATTGCCTCCTTAATCATGATTTTCCACACATGTAAATTAATATATATGCACGCACACACATCATCCCACCCCTTAAAATTTTAAGTACCACACTACCAGCCAGAACAATGACGAGTGGAAATTGTGAGCCTAGTTTATATATAGTATAATAATATGGTTTGCAGCTTCCTAAAGTTTACCCTCCCCACATCATTGCCATTACCCCACTGGCATATGCACATGTAAAATTGGTAATATTTTAAGCACGAACAACAAATACATTTGATGATCATAACTTGTGAAAATTAGACCAGCTTTAAAATTAAATTTCAAATTATGATTGGTTCTTCATACTTGCATTGGAGACAGATTTGTACTGTAATCCTATCACTGTAAACAAGCTCTGGTTAGTACCTTGTCCAGCAGAAGTTGAGCTATCTCATTCTGTAGAATTTCCTTGGTTTTCTTTAACTCCTCTACCTCATTCAGGAGAAATGAATATTCCTTCTTTAGATGAACATTTTCCTTGAAGACATTTCTTCCAGACTCACCCAGCTGCCTGTTGGTAGGTCAATGGAGCAGGGTCTTAAACGAATGCACCAAGCATCATGACCACTACAACTTACTGTAGTGTTTATGGTAGCAGGCATACCCCATATCCTCCATCTTAGGAGTCAAACCATTTTTGAACTGTTTGACTCTTTAGCTGGGGTCTAACACACTGCTTCCCACCTCAACTACTAAGGCCGGAGGACACCAGGTAATATGTCAAACTGTTAAAAAAGGGTTTGAATCCTTATAATGAGTGGAACATCAGGGCACCCCTGGCATTAGTAAACTGTACTGGTTATGATAATTGGAGTGTTCCTTCAAAGGGAAACTATGAGAGAAAAAAGTACCCTTATTTGTCATTTATATAATTCATTAAATAAGCAAGCATTTTTTTTTAAAGGACAATAAAATAGCTGCTTAACATTAAGAAGTTCCCATCTGAGTTACTAGTTAGTTAAGGGTCAGTTGAAGGCAGACCCCTCGGTGACCAGAGACCACCAATCAGGAGCATGTTTTCTGTCTGTGGGGTCTACAGTTAGGAACCCCTTAATAACCCCCCCCTTATTCAAATGTACCTGAACTTCATCTCACTGCACATTAAGAACCAAGAGTGGTGCCTTAAAAAAAGTGTTCATCAGCCCATAGTTAACTATCGATCATTTAGTTAACTATGGGAGACAATGATGAAAGGCCCTAATGAAGACAGCAACCACCCTTTACTAAAATGGCCTCATAATCCGGCGACCTGTGAGAGAGATACTTATACACCATTCAAATGCCTCTGGTAGAAAGAAAGCCGAATTCAACTGAATGACCTTGCCACAGTGCTCTAAGCCAATCATCACCATCCATTTTGGACAGAGTTGAAACTGGTAATTAGTAAGTGTAAAGTCTCTATTATCCATATGGTTGTGGGGTGCGACCTCCAAGTGTCAGCGAAAACCATATTTTGTTGTCCAATCTGTCGCAAGCAGGACAGTATCCATAGCCTCATTCCACCATAGTGCTTAGAGGGCCCATTTAATAAAGAACTAAAAACCTACACCATGTTTTATTATAGCACAACCTCTATGTCTCTTTCGCTGGCAGCCGAATGACTTTCACACCGCCATCTTTCAGATACTTTGAGCAAGACTATTGGCTTCACTCAGGGTTTGAAATAGAGTGGATGCATTGATTTATTTTCTATAGGATTGATACAGGTTTACTTACTTGATGGCCTCGCTGTGAGCACTTTCAGCCAACACCACTATCCGTTTCTCTTCTTCCATCTTCATACGATGCTGGAAGAGAAATTCAGATTTCTCACAATTACTTAAACTAGATTGAATGCCAGATAGCCGAATAATTTGGTTCTTAGCATGTATACAGTAACTAAATTTGGAGCTCAAATCTACAGGAGTATTTACTAATGGTTACCAAATTTGCCATCTATGTGAACATCTATTATGGAATAAAACTATCGATAATTGGAAAGATTCCAAAAGAGAGACAATGGACTTTGTTTTTTGCTAAAAGGACCTATGAATTGCTTCCATGGGTATAGTGATGCTTTTAGGTGAGGCGACAGTTTTAACAACAGTGCTTTAGGCAGGGTAAACTGCCAATTATCAGAATGGCATATTCTTAATGCTTTGCTTAGGACATGCAATAGCAGTACATACAGAGGTATTATTCATTATTATCATTATTAATATTATCATTTATAAAAAATAAAAAAAAACTTATTTTTTGCAGTGCTTTGCAATTTTACAATAAGGCATAAACAGCAAATACGAGATTAATGACAATAGTTAACCTAAACAGAAGGCAAACAAAATCCATACCAAGTAGTTGATGCAGCCTAGAGGAGGGGGCATCTTGGAACACAAGTGAAAGAACAATAGTTTGAAAAGGGGAGATTATCTGGTATAAAGCCTGTATCAAACCGTATTAAAGGGATATTATAAATCACTAAAATAACTTTAGTTTAATCAAGTGGTTTTGGTGTATAGATCATGCCCTGTAGTCTTACTGCCCAATTCTCTGCCAAAGGTACTTCTTAAGGGACTTCTGTAGACTAGGGGAACATCTGATGATGAAGTAGTGTGTGCGAGAATCAAGGTCAAGACTATGTTATGGTAGAGTTGTCTAAGATTTGATCACTATATGGAATTAAATCGACTACTTAGTTTGAAGTAAAGAACTATGGAACCCTAGATATGGTTGGACAACAGCTGCAGAGGAAATGCAGTTCAATATACCTGCCGTAGTAAGTGTTACATTATTGCTATAAACACACGCTAATAATTTTTTGAGATACTGTCCACAGACAAGCTAAAATGTAAGATATATGACAATCTAAAAGGTAGCACAGATTGTCGTTTTAATACATATAATATAATACCATTTATTGTTTTGTTCTTTTTTCAATTTCACAGGTTTTTGGGCTTTTTCAAAGTGATTTACAGTGACTGTGAAAAATCCAAATGTATTAATAAATATGACATATCTGCTCTAGGATGGCATAAAAACGGAACACAGTGCCAGTCCCCTTGACTGATGTTGGTTCACATTCTTGAGACCTGCTTGTCTCCAGTTTTTAAATGTGTTCTACTTATTTTTCCTTGAGAGTTTTAGCTGTTATGAACGCTATTTATCCCTGGTGGGGGTGTACGAGTCCTAAACCACATGCTTTCTTACTGAATGGAATAATAATGCAAGATGTGTGGTTGAACTGGGGATTCCTATGGATTTTGTCAAACTGAAAATGGTTTGACAAAAATCGAGAGTCTGAAGCTATAGCCTTATGCTCCTAGCATAAGCAATACAACACACTATAGTGGGCACGATGCTTGAAGTGTCCATTTGCTCACACCTGGTACATCTTCTGGACCAATAAGCAATAATCCCTCAAGATGCTGATGAATCCAGTTACCTTTAAATCATGATCTTACACAGGCATGTTTCTGCAAGACACACACATTAAGGAGATTGTCCTGTTGCCTGGTGATATTTGCCGTACCTGAATGCATTTGGATATGCTTTATTTAAAAAATACACATAGATAAGAAAATTCTCCAGGAATAAGTGAGATAAACCATCTTTTTGCACCTGCTCAGTGACAACAGAACCAGTGATCCAGATCAATAATTTACCTTGTCTTGAATAAAGCGTTTCTCCATGATGCTCAGAGTGACTTCGTGAGCCTTACTTTGCGTTCTTAGATTTTCCTTAACCTATAGGAAATCGAGATGGTTAATCCTGGTCTGCAAGCTGGGATCAGTCATAATCACTATATAAGATGAGAGTCACACATCTATTACAGTCACTAAACAAGTCGATGATATGTGAAACCGTATACCATTACAGGCTGAGCCGCTTGGGTAATAAAGTCAATATGTAGACTGCATCAGTCATTCAATAAAGTTGCTATATAGGTTGGGCTAGTCAGGGAATAAAGTCACTGATAAAGTCAGAATACATTCACAATACAGGCTGAGCCACAGTCAGAATACAGTGAATATGTAGCATGGAGACAGACAAACAATACAGTGAATACGCAGACTGGCCTATTCACAGTATACAGTGAATATACAGACTGGCACAGAGACAGAATACAGTGAATATACAGGATAGCCCAGACACAGAATACAGTGAATATACAGACTGGCACAGAGACAGAATACAAAGAATTTACAGGATAGCCCAGACATAGAATACAGTGAATATACAGACTCACCCAGACACAGAATACTGTGAATATACAGGATAGCCCAGACACAGAATACAGTGAATATACAGACTGCCACAGACACAGAATACAGTGAATATACAGACTGGCACAGACACAGAATACAGTGAATATACAGACTGGCTGAGACACAGAATACAGTGAATATACAGACTGGCCCAGACACAGAATACAGTGAATATACAGGGTAGCCCAGACACAGAATACAGTGAATATACACACTGGCTGAGACACAGAATACATTGAATATACAGACTAGCCCAGACACAGAATACAGTGAATATACAGACTGGCCCAGACATAGAATACAGTGAATATACAGACTGGCTGAGACACAGAATACAGTGAATATACAGACTGGCCCAGACACAGAATACAGTGAATATACAGACTGGCTGAGACACAGAATACAGTGAATATACAGACTGGCCCAGACACAGAATACAGTGAATATACAGACTGGCCCAGACATAGAATACAGTGAATATACACACTGGCTGAGACACAGAATACATCGAATATACAGACTGGCCCAGACACAGAATACAGTGAATATACAGACTGGCCCAGAAATAGAATACAGTGAATATACAGACAGGCCCAGAAACAGACTACAGTGAATATACAGATGGCCGAGACACAGAATACAGTGAATATACAGACTGGCCCAGACACAGAATACAGTGAATATACAGACTGGCCCAGACACAGAATACAGTGAATATACAGACAGGCCCAGAAACAGACTACAGTGAATATACAGGATGGCCGAGACACAGAATACAGTGAATATACAGACTGGCCGAGACACAGAATACAGTGAATATACAGACTCACCCAGACACAGAATACAGTGAATATACAGACTGGCCGAGACACAGAATACAGTGAATATACAGACTCACCGAGACACAGAATACAGTGAATATACAGACTCACCCAGACACAGAATACAGTGAATATACAGAACAGAATACAGTGAATATACAGACTGGCCGAGACACAGAATACAGTGAATATACAGACTCACCCAGACACAGAATACAGTGACTATACAGACTGGCCGAGACACAGAATACATTGAATATACAGACTGGCCCAGACACAGAATACAATGAATATACAGACTGGCCCAGACATAGAATACAGTGAATATACAGACAGGCCCAGAAACAGACTACAGTGAATATACAGGATGGCCGAGAAACAGACTACAGTGAATATACAGGATGGCCGAGACACAGAATACAGTGAATATACAGACTCACCCAGACACAGAATACAGTGAATATACAGACTGGCCGAGATACAGAATACAGTGAATATACACACGGGCCCAGAAACAGACTACAGTGAATATACAGGATGGCCGAGACACAGAATACAGTGAATATACAGACTGGCCGAGACACAGAATACAGTGAATATACAGACTCACCCAGACACAGAATACAGTGAATATACAGACTGGCCGAGACACAGAATACAGTGAATATACAGACTCACCCAGACACAGAATACAGTGAATATACAGACTGGCCGAGACACAGAATACAGTGAATATACAGACTGGCCCAGACAAGAATACAGTGAATATACAGACTGGCCCAGACACAGAATACAGTGAATACACAGACTGGCCCATACATAGAATACAGTGAATATACAGACAGGCCCAGAAACAGACTACAGTGAATATACAGGATGGCCGAGACACAGAATACAGTGAATATACAGACTGGCCGAGACACAGAATACAGTGAATATACAGACTCACCCAGACACAGAATACAGTGAATATACAGACTGGCTGAGACACAGAATACATTGAATATACAGCCTGGCCCAGACACAGAATACAGTGAATATACAGACTGGCCCAGACATAGAATACAGTGAATATACAGACAGGCCCAGAAACAGACTACAGTGAATATACAGGATGGCCGAGACACAGAATACAGTGAATATACAGATTGGCCGAGACACAGAATACAGTGAATATACAGACTCACCCAGACACAGAATACAGTGAATATACAGACTGGCACAGACACAGAATAAAGTGAATATACACAAGGGCCCAGAAACAGACTACAGTGAATATACAGGATGGCTGAGACACAGAATACAGTGAATATACAGACTGGCCGAGACACAGAATACAGTGAATATACAGACTCACCCAGACACAGAATACAGTGAATATACAGACTGGCCGAGACACAGAATACAGTGAATATACAGACTCACCCAGACACAGAATACAGTGAATATACAGAATGGCCCAGACACAGAATACAGTGAATATACAGAGGGGCCCAAACACAGAATACAGTGAATTTACAGAGGGGCCCAGACACAGAATACAGTGAATATACAGACTGGCCCAGACACAGAATACAGTGAATATAAAGGCTGGGCCAGTCCTAGAATACAGTGAATATGCAGACAGGCCCAGACACAGAATACAGTGAATATACAGACGGGCCCAGACACAGAATACAGTGAATATACAGACAGGCCCAGACACAGAATACAGTGAATATACAGACAGACCCAGACATAGAATTCAGTGAATATACAGACTGGCCCAGACATAGAATATAATGAATATACAGGCTGGCCCAGACACAGAATACAGTGAATATAAGACAGGCCCAGACACAGAATACAGTGAATATAAAGGCTGGGCCAGTCCTAGAATACAGTGAATATACAGACAGGCCCAGACACAGAATACAGTGAATATAAGACAGGCCCAGACACAGAATACAGTGAATATAAAGGCTGGGCCAGTCCTAGAATACAGTGAATATACAGACAGGCCCAGACAGAATACAGTGAATATACAGACAGGCCCAGACACAGAATACAGTGAATATAAGACAGGCCCAGACACAGAATACAGTGAATATAAAGGCTGGGCCAGTCCTAGAATACAGTGAATATACAGACAGGCCCAGACAGAATACAGTGAATATACAGACAGGCCCAGACACAGAATACAGTGAATATAAAGGCTGGGCCAGACACAGAATACAGTGAATATACAGGCTGAGCCAGTCAGCCAAAACAGTCAATATACAGGAAGGGGTCACTCAAGTTGTTTGTTATATGGGTCAGGATCACTCATTTTACATGTCCAAGTCAGTACAATTAATATAAACAGAATACTAACCTCTTCTAATTCTTTTTCCAGCTCAGCTTTCTGCATCCTAAATTCTTTAGCCATTTTGACCTCAGACATAAATGCACGCATTTCCTTCTCTTTCTGGATATATTTGTTTTCTAGAGCAGAGATTACTTCAACCTATAAAAAAGAAAGTTAAAAACAATAATATAAACATTTAGCAAAGGACCGGTAGGAAACATATACAAGTCGCTTAAAAAGATGGTGATGGTTAGTCCATGGGTTAACCCCAGTACGAGTGTTCCTTAAGCTTCCTTCTTCCTGCTTTGTTCTTTTGATTTTAATCCTTGTTTTATACATGTGTACACATGCTGATTTAACCAACCTGGCTATAAAGATACTGGTACTTGTGTGCACATGCTCTGCATAAAGCAGGTATTCATATACCTATGTGCACAAACTCTTTAAGAAGCTATGTATTATTATACTAGTATGAACATTCTATATAAATCTATAGATTCTGCTATCAGTGTGCAAACATTCTTTATAAAATGATAGATTCTGTTTCCAGTGCGTACACATTCTATATAATAATACCAAGGTGCACACAATTCCATATAAAGGTATAGATTAATGCCAATGTATACATATTCTATTTAAAGCAACGGATTCTGAAACCTGTATACACATATCATGGATAAGTTACAGACTCTAATAATTGTGGACACATGCTCCGTATCAAGCTACAGGTTTTCACTGCTACTTACAAGCATTGGGTATAATAGCTATAGATTCAGATTCCTGTGTACACAAATCAGTAATCTATACATATTCATCTATAACAAACTGCCTAGATGTTGAAAATGTTTTCATTACCGAATAAATATAGACATGTTTCACTATTTCCACAAAAATAAAGTCAGGTATGAGAAGTATAATCATATATAGCAGCGCTTAAAGGAACAATCCAAGCACCATAACCACTACAACCTAGTTTAGAAGTTATGGTGCAAGGAATGCTCTGTCGATCTCCCAGAGTTTCATGGTAAGTAGTTTACAAACAGTTTGGCAACTTACCTGGAGTCTACCGGCCCCAGTCTCCTGTGGAGCAGGAGGTTCCAACTGAGGGCTCTCAGCCAATAAGCTACCTCAGAGCAGGGAGCTTCCAGCTGCCCAGTAGGAGGTAACTGGCACCAGGTAAGTTGTCACAAATGTTCACAAATGGTTTGACTACCTACCCTGGTAAGGTGCCAAGGCACTCCTTGGACAATAACCACTACAGAATGATTGTAGTGTTCTGTTACTATTTAGATACATTTATCTAACTACAAAATGTGGGTTCGTGTACTTACTAATTTCTTCTGTTCTTCCTCAAAGGTTTTCTTCTGTTTTAGGATATCGTGCTTTAATTCTTCAATCTTTACAGAAAAAAAACAGAAACAATAAAAATATAGAACTAATTAAAGAAACATAACTAATACAAAAGCTATACAAAATGCTAAATGGAGATATTCTGGTAAAAAGCTATAGATAAACCGAGAGACTGGTAGAAAGCTGTACACACTTGGGCTTGTGCCAAATACAGATAACCATGACCTGGTTGACCAAAATAGGCAACATGGCACCATTCCCCACAAGAACCCATTAAAGCACAAATACCAGATATGAATAAACCATCAAGTGGCTGCAGGTATAACAAAACAACACAATTAAACCAAATACAGATAAATCAAACCCCAAAAAGTCTTTGGCAAAGTGACCAAGAAGCACAAATACAGAAGACTTCTTCTGGCCTCCTATGATTTCCTAGTTTTCGAAGATTGAATAATGACATACTTTTTACTCCAACTCGAGATTGAAGCTTTATTTTTGATGTTCCGAGTAAGGCCTTCTAACGGTTCCATTTCTGCTGTTATAATTGAGGAGAAGCCTCATGCCAGGCATCTATAGCATGCCAACCATGGCATACTAAATCAACATGCCATCTGCAGAGTTGCTCCCGTTGTGCTGAATTCTCCTGGAGGAAGTCCCGCACCCAGGCAGACTTTCTCCATTATAGATTCATATTGCGTTCATACAGTGTAGCCCTTGCCCTCGCAAGTCATACTTTTCCTCTCTCATTAGTTCATGCTCCCGCAATCCCAGACGTCTCTTTGACACCTTTAATTCTCTTCTCCGCCCTGCTGTGGCCACCCCCCAAACTAACCTTACAGCTGATAGCTTTGCATGCTACTTTACCGACAAGATTGAACAGCTAAGGAAACAATTCTCCCCTCCTTGCAGTTCTCTTTCTCAACCACACGTGCCTTCATGCCTTCCCTACCCTTCAGACTTTCTCCCCGGCTACTGAACACGAGGTGGCTGCGCTTCTCCATTCCTCTCGCCCCACCACTTGCCCGCTCCATCCTGTCCCGTCTCACCTCATCAGATCTCTCTCCCCTTGTCTTGTGCCTACCCTAACACACATCTTTAACTGCTCTCTCTCTTCTGGCACTTTTCCTGCTGACCTTAAACATGCCACTGTAGTACCTATCCTGAAAAAAACATCTCTTGACCCATCCTCCCCCATTAACTATCGTCCCATATCCCTGCTCCTTTTCTCATCAAAGCTTTTGGAAAGACTGGTCTTTACCCGTGTGTCTCACTTCCTCAGTTCTCTCTTCCTCAATACTCTCTCCGTGACCCTCTTCAGTCTGGCTTCCGCCCTCTCCACTCTACTGAGACTGCTCTTATCAAAGTTACTAATGACCTAATCGCAGCTAAATCCAAAGGTCACAACTCCTTATTAATTCTCCTTGACCTCTCTGCTGCCTTTGACACTGTTGATCTTGCTCTCCTCCTTCAAACTCTTCAATCGCTCGGTCTCTGTGACTGTCCTCTCTTGGTTTTCCTCCTATCTCTCCCAACGCTCATTCAGTGTCTCCTTTTCCAAGGATACCTCCTCCCCTCGTCCTGTCTCGGTTCCCCAAGGCTCTGTCCTTGGTCCCCTTCTATTTTCTCTTTATACTGCCTCTCTTGGCAAACTTATTGCCTCTTTTCGATTCCGCTACCACCTGTACGCTGATGACAATCAGATATACCTCTCCTCCCCAGACCTCTCCCCTGCCGTCCTGCAGCGTGTCACTACTTGCCTTTCTTCCATCTCTGACTGGATGTCCTCACGCTTTCTGAAATTCAGTCTCTCTAAAACTGAACTCCTTGTCTTTCCTCCTCCTAATACTGATCCTCCTCTCTCACTCTCCCTTCAAGTCAGTGATAGCCACATAAGTCCATCCTTGCAAGCATGCTGTCTTGGCGTCACACTTGACTCTGGCCTCACCTTTGAGCCTCACATCCAGTTTGTTGTCAAATCCTGTAGGTTCCAATTTAAAAACATAGCCCGCATCCGCCCCTTTCTCACACAAGATGCTACCAAGGAGCTTGTCCATGCTCTAGTAATTTCCTGTATGGATTACTGTCAACCTCTCCTGATTGGTCTCCCCAAAAGCCGTACTGCCCCGCTACAGTCTGTAATAAATGCTGCAGCTAGACTGATTTTCCTCTCTAGTCGGTCCTCTCACACCTCACCCCTCTGCCAGTCCTTACATTGGCTCCCTGTATCCTATAGGAGTCAATTCAAAGTGCTAACTCAAACATTTAAAGCACTGAACAATTCTAGCCCCTCTTATATCTCTTCACTGATCCATAGGTATGCCCCTCCCCGTTCCCTCAGCTCTGCCCGTGACCACCTCCTGACCGCTGCTCGCACCCGTAAGGCCAACTCGCGCTTGCAGGACCTCTTGCGGGCGGCTCCTTTCCTATGGAATAGCCTGCCTACCGCAATTAGACTCTCCCCTAGTCTTCAATCATTTAAGAAGTGCCTCAAAACCCATCTCTTCAGGAAAGCTTATGGCCTCCCAGAGTAACCTCTACCTTACATACCTCTCTCTTGCTCTCTCCTATAGGGCAGTGCTTTACTCTCTCCTCCAGCTCTGCTTCACTCCCACCCTATTTGATATTTCCTGTCCTAACGTGTCTTATACCCCACCTCCTACAGACTGTAAGCTCGTTTGAGCAGGGTCCTCTTCAACCTATTGTTCCTGTAAGTTTTCTTGTAATTGTCCTATTTATAGTTACACCCCACCTCTCATAATATTGTAAAGCGCTACAGAATCTGTTGGCGCTATATAAATGGCAATAATAATAATATATAGATGCCAAGAACAGGTACATTTTAGACTCGGTAATAGCTCAAGTTTATGAGCATTATATATTTATAAACCAAAAACGGGCAGGTTGATAAACATAAGTCACTCATGTCAATATAGACAAACCAAGAGCTGGAAGATTGTTAAGCACAAAGAGGTATCAAATACAGATAAACTGGAACTGGCTAGGCACCACGTTAGTTTGAAATACAAGGAGAGAGAAGATTAAATGATAGAATGTATAATAAAGCAGCCATGAGGTGGAAGACAGAAAGACCATATAGCCAACTGGTGTTGTTTCCAAATGATATATGTGCCAAATCTATGGACTCGTTTTTATTTCTATATCTCAAAAGAAAAATAGCTTTAAATAGTAGAGAACACGCTGGAAGCAAAACAGGATTACAATACCATTTCATCTTTCTCCTTTTCTTGCTTTTTCATAAATCCGACAACGTCCACCATGTCTTTTTCCATCTGGTATCGCCTCTGCATCAGATTTTCATTGGTCAGTGCAAGATTTTGGGCAGCTTCGCGATACTCCATGCGGGAGGCTTCTGTGACCTTCAGACGTGCCTCCCATAGTGAAGCATTTGCTTTGGCTCTTTCTACCACGGCCCCTTCATTTTCGGTTTTCACACGCTTCTTCTTTCTTTATCATGGAGATAATTCTTAATTGTATTCTGGATATCTTAAATAGTTTAAAGAAGAAGCACTTTCTGGTTTTCACTAAAGTCTTTTTAGCCCTGAGCTAGGTATTGGAAGATTAAATAGGGAGGGTAAAGTTCCAGCTCATCCATGTTATCCCAGGCAACTTTAAAGGGACACTATAGTCACCAGAACAACTACAACTCATTGAAATTGTCCTGGTGAGTAGAATCATTCCCATTAGGTTTTTTGCAGTAAAACTTTTTTTCAGAGAAAATGCAGTGTTTACATTACAGCCTAGGGATACCTCCAAGGGCCACTCCTCAGATGGCTACTAGAGGTGCTTCCTGGGGCAGTGCTGCACAGTATGCAGCAGTGACATTCAGTGTCTCCACCCTCTGCATGGAGGCACTGAACATTCCCCATAGAAATGTAATGATTTAATGCATCACTATGAGGAAATGCTGAATGGCTAGGGTGGTATTTCCTATAGGAAAACATTGTGACTGGCTGAGATCATCAATGCTGATGATCTCAGCCAAGGAGGCGGATTGGGGGCACAGCTAGCACCAGCAGACCACTTCGGCACTGGAAATAAGGTGAGGCTTTTACTTATTTCAGGAGGGCAAGAGGGGCCAGGGACCCTACATGTGTTTTTAACACAATAGGGTCAGAAATACACATTTGTATTCCTGACCCTATAGTTTTCCTTTAAGATAGCAGTTTATGTTTCACATTTACCAGAAGAAGGTAAGTTTATCCATATCAGTAGTTACAGGAAATCATGAAAACTTTTTTTTGCTCAAATGAGAACAAAAATCACTGTTTAGCAGATATACTCCATACGAAAACATGCATCCATACGAAAACATGCATGCATTCAATTATGCATTTTTCCTTTGAAATATATCTAAAAACAGCTTGCAATAGCTGCAGATATCTAACCCGGCCCAGACTTTCTGTGGCTGTCCAAATCACAGACTTCCCAATTCAGCTTAATGAGAAGTGTTTGCAAAGCAGGTGCTCCGTGCAATTGCTGCCTCTTGAGTTTAGTTCCACTGAGCTAACCAAACCAGGAAGTAACAGGGTCTGATTTCTGTTTGAAAGCCAGGGGGTGTGTAACAAGGTTAATTTATTAATGTACCAATTTCTACTGAAATTTGCATTTTGTAAAATTTAAAAACAAAAGTAGACACTCTTCCAAAAACAAAAATAAAGAATTAAAAAAAAAAAAAAAGTAGACACTCTTCACACATAAAGTATGTTAGCAAGTGCTTTAGGGGTCCAAAGGGAGGCTATTGTGCATGCGCGGCAAATTATTATGCTGCATCCGTCAGCATTTCCTCATAGAGATGCAGTGAATCACTGTCAATCAATATGGGAAATGTTCAGCATGAGACACTAAACGCCAGTGCTGCACAGTTCGAAGCACTGCCGCTGGAAGTGTCCTTAGGGAGCAATATAAACACTGCCTTTTCTTTGAAAAGATATGGCTTACATTCAAAATCCTGCAGGGACTGACTATACTTGCCAGAACAACTACATTAAGCTGTAGTTGTTTTGGTGACTATAGTGTCCCTTTCAATTTTCCAACCTCTCAATTTAGAGATTTACATACAGCGGAGTAGGTGGTATTGGTGCAGTGGTTATAGTAGGTGGGTATGTAGGTGGTATTGGTGCAGTGGTTATAGTAGGTTGGTAGGTAGGTGGTATTGGTGCAGTGGTTATAGTAGGTGGGTATGTAGGTGGTACTGGTGCAGTGGTTATAGTAGGTGGGTAGGTGGGTGGTATTGGATTGGTGCAGTGGTTAAAGTAGGTGGGTAGGTAGGTGGTATTGGTGCAGTGGTTATAGTAGGTGGGTAGGTAGGTGGTATTGGTGCAGTGGTTATAGTAGGTGGGTAGGTAGGTGGTATTGGTGCAGTGGTTATAGTGGGTGGGTAGGTAGGTGGTATTGGTGCAGTGGTTATAGTAGGTGGGTAGGTAGGTGGTATTGGTGCAGTGGTTATGGTAGGTGGGTAGGTAGGTGGTATTGGTGCAGTGGTTATAGTAGGTGGGTAGGTAGCTGGTATTGGTGCAGTGGTTATACTAGGTTGTAGGTAGGTGGTATTGGTGCAGTGGTTATAGTAGGTGGGTAGGTAGGTGGTATTGGTGCGGTGGTTATAGTAGGTGGGTATGTAGGTGGTATTGGTGCAGTGGTTATAGTAGGTGGGTAGGTAGGTGATATTGGTGCAGTGGTTATAGTAGGTGGTATTGGTGCAGTGGTTATAGTGGGTGGGTAGGTAGGTGGTATTGGTGCAGTGGTTATAGTAGGTGGGTATGTAGGTGGTATTGGTGCAGTGGTTATAGTAGGTGAGTGGTATTGGTGCAGTGGTATTGGTGCAGTGGTTATGGTAGGTGAGTGGTATTGGTGCAGTGGTTATGGTAGGTGGGTGGTATTGGTGCAGTGGTTATGTTAGGTGGTATTGGTGCAGTGGTTATGGTAGGTGGGTGGTATTGGTGCAGTGGTTATGGTAGGTAGGTGGTATTGGTGCAGTGGTTATGGTAGGTGAGTGGTATTGGTGCAGTGGTTATGGTAGGTGGGTGGTATTGGTGCAGTGGTTATGGTAGGTGGTATTGGTTGCAGTGGTTATAGTAGGTGGGTATTGGTTGCAGTGGTTATGGTAGGGTGAGGTGGTATTGGTGCAGTGGTTATGGTAGGTGGTGTGCTGCGAGTGGTTATGGTAGGTGTGGTGCAGTGGTTATGGTAGGTGATGGTATTGGTGCAGTGGTTATGGTAGGTGAGTATTGCTGCAGTGGTTATGAGTAGAGTGAGTATTGGTGCAGTGGGTATGAGTAGGTGGTATTGGTGCAGTGGTTATGGTAGGTGAGTAGTATTGGTGCAGTGGTTGCAGGTAGGTGGTATTATTAGTGCAGTGGACATGGTAGGTAGGTGAGCTATTGGTGCAGTGGTTATAGTAGGTGGGTGGTATTGGTGCAGTGGTTATGGTAGGTAGGTGGTATTGGTGCAGTGGTTATGGTAGGTGGGTGGTATTGGTGCAGTGGTTATGGTAGGTAGGTAGGTGGTATTGGTGCAGTGGTTATGGTAGGTGGGTGGTATTGGTGCAGTGGTTATGGTAGGTGGTATTGGTGCAGTGGTTATGGTAGGTAGGTGGTATTGGTGCAGTGGTTATGGTAGGTGGTATTGGTGCAGTGGTTATGGTAGGTGGTATTGGTGCAGTGGTTATGGTAGGTAGGTGGTATTGGTGCAGTGGTTATAGTGGGTGGTATTTGTGCAGTGGTTATGGTAGGTGGTATTGGTGCAGTGGTTATGGTAGGTGGTATTGGTGCAGTGGTTATGGTGGCAATCACACTGTTCTT
>OW240924.1:56861353-56880525 GCA_933207985.1 Pelobates cultripes
AGGGTAGGAGGGGTTAAAGAACACTATGGGACAGGGGAGGAAGGGTTAACAATCACTATGGGACAGAGGAAAGGGGGGTTAAAGATCATTATGGGACAGGGGAGAAAAAAAAAATATTCTGAACAAACTGTCCCATAGTAAGAAACACTATGGAACAGTTTGTTCAGAATATTTTTTTTTTCTGTGTTTCCTCCTCTAAAAACTAGGTGCGTCTTATGGTGAGGTGCGTCTTATGGAGCGAAAAATACGGTACTTTGGGAAAGGACCTGCAGTTTTGGCATGGCACTTCGGATGCAGCCGAAGTAGTCGAAGTGGCTGCCATTAGAAAACCGAACACGAAGTTATGGCACATAATGCGCAGTTTACTAAGTGGAGATTAGCCAACTATCTGGAGTAACTGAAATGTACTCCATTTGCAGTTTGCAGTACAGTGTGCATGGTGGCTGTATGGCGTAATGAACTGATAGTTTGTGGTATGGAGTGTCAGTAGAAAGTTTGCTGTGCAGAGTGGCAGTTTAAGTGAGGTCGTAGTGGCAAGTGGTAGCTTGCTTTGTGAAGTAGCAGTGGCATTACTCTGCAGAGTAGTGGGTCCAGTTTGCTATGCATAGTGGTTGAAGTAGTTTCTGTGTGGAGTGCTAGTGGCAGTTTTCAGTGCAGTGTTTAGCAGGGTCCTGTTTGCTATGTGGCGTGCAGAGTGGCTGTGTTCATTTTTTGGATGTGAGAATGTGTGTAACGTGTTGAGTAAGAGAAGGCAGCATCGCACAGTCCTGCGATCAGATTAATGGTGCTAACAATTAACAGCACTGGATGTTAAGTAATGTCAAAGACAAGGAACCTCCTAAATCATGCAAATTAAATTTTATAGAAATTAAATTGTGCATTATGTCAGTCGTGTAGGAAGATATCGTTTTAATTAAGCTGACTCAATGAAAGGATGTATACAGACGTGATCATTTTTATGACTAGTACAAATCCAGATCTTTGAGCTAAGATATCATTTGAGTCTTAGAATCATTTCTGGCATGAATAATTACAGGATTAGTCAGACACGGTGGGCAGAAAACACCACGAGAAAGGAACGATAAGGAAGTATTTAATAAAACATTTCTATCAATGTTATCTGTACAAAATATGATCATGTTCAGATGGGCAGCTCTATCCAAGAAAAACGAGTTATCAAACAAATCAATAACTCATGATACACGGAGGCCCGGTGAGGATAGACCATTATATTGTTGCTGCGATTCTGGGGCAAAGTTCCGAAAGTGAAGCAGTCACCGTGGAAATCAATTGAATCAGCTGGGACATTGATTTGGTTTGGTGCTTCGTCTTGTGCTCTGCTCCACGTTTGGAGCTTTGTTTTACATTCGTGTTTTTATACAGAATCCCTAGTGTATATCATGCAAAAGCTGCAATTTAGACAGACACTGTGGGGCTTAATTATAAAGGCATCTCTAACAGAAACATTGGACAAAAGTGTGGAGAGAGCGCCGTGCAAACAGTGATGTTGCTGGTGATTGCACCGTTTTTAGACCTCTGCCTTACGTTAATGTTAGTGATACCTTAACACATCATGATGACACACGAGTGCCACTTAAAGGAGAAGTCCAGGTACCATAACCACTACATGCAGATTAAGTCAGTTAACTTGCTCAGCCAACGAATAGTTTCAAAATTGGCATGTACATGTTATGATGCCTTAACCGCTCCTTTAACCACTGCAATTTGCGTGTAGTTTTACTAAATAAATTATGTATTTTATTGTGTCACTGAGAGATGCAGACTTGCCTATTCCATCCTCCACCATCATACAGAGACTCGTTCATGTATGAACTCCAAGGTATCATCTTCACAGAGTTACCCTATTCATTGGAGGCCTGCCAGAAATGCTTTTCTCGTACCGGGCTCTTTGCAGAAATGCTTAGGAAAGGCTATTGAATTGTACTGTTTTAATAGGTCCTTGTATATCCAGCAATTAGTATATCAGCTGTCAGGGAGCTTACTACTGAGTACTGCAAACATGTTAAAAACCTTGTGGCCTTTATCTCTTATAAATATTCATCAGTCTGTCTTATTCAAAGTGCAGAATATATGCAATATAAGAGGCTTAGGACTGTACTTGGTTTCTGCATGAACTCAAGGTGTCTGTTACTCATGGATGTAAATGATGTGCAGGTAATTTACAGAGAAGCCCTTTTGACCAGCGGCATGTAAATTAATCAGACTGTTCTTTGAATTCTGTATCGGACACTGAATCCCTGATCCAATCCCCTAATTTAAACCATGCAGTGAATATTACAATAAATCCATGGGATTGTACTCAGACTTGATAAAGAGATAGATATGTTATTTTAGTTGCTTGTTGATTTTGGTGACAGCAACCGATGCCTGCGATGGGTTCTCAGGCAGCATAAAAAGGCAAATTTTCATTAGAGTAGAGTACCAAAGTATTTAAAGGGATACTCTATGCAGATTGACCACTAAAGATCCTTGTTTTAGTTATGGTGCTGTGAACATACGGATGCCCTCCTACAGTTATCTGTCAAACTAACAAACAAACAGCGCCTTGTAATTTAGCCTAGCTCTCACTTGATAATTAAAGGTATACTCTAAACACCAAAGAGTGTCAGTTTACTGTGCAGAGTAGAGGGTACAGTTTGTATGCGGAGTGGTAGATGCAGTTCTTGTATGAAGTCCATGCGACGCATACTACATGCACATACTAATCTTTGTGCAACTCAAAGTACCTTGTACAGTACTTCGCAGTAATGTTCCCTTAAAAGAGCATTCCACGCACTGCTATAGTGGCTATAGTGTTAGGAGTATGCTGACACTGTCCCATGGTAAGAGTAAAAAACATTTTGTTACATTTTACAACTCACCTGGGTTTTGTCAGGTGCCTGCGCTGGATTTGCCCTTCCCCAGCAGGAGAAGCCAGATGTCAAAGTTTAGAACAAAGCAGAACCACAGTAGAGTTTGCAGGAATCGATGACCTCCAAACTTTCTTTGTCCTAGGGATAAGCATAACCACCTAGCAAAGCTAGTGGGTATGTGGCAGCCATCCGGATAAATATTTTGCCGTGCTAAAAAACGCTCGTGCTGTGCTCATGCACAGCAACAGCGTTTTAGCCAATCAGGTGATCAGGACAGCCATGCAGCTCGCGGCAGCCCTGATCACCTCCGATTTTAAAATCGGGATACTGCAGATGGTTAACTCATTCAGAGACAAAGAACCTCCTAATGTAGGATAGAGATCAATATACACATTACTAAATATAATAAAGGAAAAGAGCACCACTCCGCATACAAACTGTCAATGTGAGGAAGAAACATTTCTGAAGTGCTGACAACTAATAGTAACATATGAAAATGTAAAAAAACAATCTTTGATCAAGGTGAAAAAACAGTGCTAAAATAGTTTGATATCTTACCATCGGAGGGCACCAGGGGACTCCTGACACCATAACCGCTACAATGACTGTAGTTGTTATGGTGTATGCAGTGTGCCTTTTAATAAAGGACATATGCTGTCTAGATGACAGTAGCACTTACTCAGTGCTGTGCAGTCACTCGCCCTGACCTCGTTATTCCCAAGTACACATGAAAGCTGTGCAAAGCAAAACAGGGAGTTCAATGTTTTAAAGAGAGAATATTAATTATACAAAATGGAATTAAAGATAATTGTGGGTAAAATTAAATTTTCTTACGTTGACCGCTACATAATGAGCATGAGAGCCAGTGATTAGCAGATGGGTTAAATCCATGGACAGGAAGTGCGGGATAAATACATTAAGGAAAGGAAGCCAATGAAATCAGGAAGAAGAAGAATGTGCAGTCAAAATATTTATATAATAACGGAAGCGGTAATATCATTAGTGATGAGCGTCATGTTGTAGTAGTTAAGTCAGTTTTCTTCATTCTTGAAAAGGTCTATATTTTGAGCAATAAAAATAGCTCAAGGACTATATCATCATATGTCTAAAATAGTCTTGTTTCAACATAAAATGCAGGGCATCTTAGTTCACAAAATGTGGGCTTAAATTAAAAACGTTAACGTTCAGACATACATGGTTCTAGCAGGCATGCTACCAAATGTGCACATTGTATTTTAATTCCTTTTAAAGTTTTAGCCACTGCTCCACCTGTCAGTCAGTCCTGTTTATTAGACCTGTATATGGGTAGCGTGAGGACTAGTCAGAAAACTGAATGTCAGTCCCTCCTAAAAGCAGTTTTTTGCTCTCCTTCACTGAGCTACTCCAACAGGAAGTGTTTTGCGGGGTAGTGAAGCTAGTGTGTTGGAGTAATATCTGAGGATTGCCATGCTTGGGGAAGTGTCGCCAGGAAGGGCCAATCGCAGGGGAGAGATAGCGTAGAGTGGGTGTTGCAACAGTGTAGCAACCACAGCCCGTCTAAAAACTGTGATGCTGGAGCAAGGGGCATCAGTGGTAGCATGCCACGGACCCATAGTAAACACAGATCCATAGTGATTCCCAGGGCCGCCATCGGGGCATGACAACTATAACGGTTGTCATGGGCCTGGCGGTCCTGGGGGGCCCGGACTGCTCTGGGAGTCCCGGGCCCCACATTCCATTTGTGCACATATAAATAGCAATTATCGATATCTATATGTTCACCTGCGGGCCCCGGCTACCTGTAGAATGTAGACGGGGACCAGCCAGCACATCTTAACTCTCCAGCTGCTCCTGCCTGTAAGTCTCGCGAGCTCCGCAGCCGGCAGAGCGTTGTTACAGATAACCATGGCACCGCTTCGCTCGGCAAACAGGCACAGCTCGTGAAATTTACAGGCAGGAGCTGCTGGAAAGTTAAGATGTGCTGGCTGGTCCCCGTCTACATTCTACAGCGGCTGGCACCCTCCACCAGACCACCGGACCACCAGGGATGCGATCTCCCCCCTCCCTGGCCAGGTAAGAAGCAGGGAGGGGGGAATAAAATGTAAATGCCACCAAAAAGGCTCCCCTCCCACCCCTCACCCCCCCAATGAAGCCCCCTATTTTACATACAGCCCCCACATTTACATACACTAAAACCACAACACACACACACACTGCATACACACACTAAAACCACAACACAAACACACACTGCATTCACCATACACACACTAACACCACAACACAAACACGCACTGCATTCACCATACACACACTAAAACCACAACACAAACAGGCACTGCATTCACCATACACACACTAAAACCAAAACACAAACAGGCACTGCATTCACCATACACACACTAAAACCACAACACAAACACACACTGCATTCACCATACACACACTAAAACCACAACACACACTGCATTCACCATACAAACACTAAAACCACAACACAAACACACACTGCATACACACACAAACCACAACACAAACATGCACTGCATTCACCATACACACACTAAAACCACAACACAAACACGCACTGCATTCACCATACACACACTAAAACTACAACACCCACACTGCATTCACCATACACACACTAAAACCATAACACACACTGCATTCACCATACAAACACTAAAACCACAACACAAACACACACTGCATACACA
Source organism: Pelobates cultripes (assembly GCA_933207985.1). Lineage (NCBI taxonomy): Eukaryota > Metazoa > Chordata > Amphibia > Anura > Pelobatidae > Pelobates > Pelobates cultripes. The sequence goes on from OW240924.1 coordinate 56,866,926, forward strand.
CACTAAAACCACAACACACACACAGCATACACACACTAAAACCACAACACACACACTGCATTCACCATACACACACTAAAACCACAACACACACTGCATTCACCATACAAACACTAAAACCACAACACAAACACACACTGCATACACACACTAAAACCACAACACACACACTGCATACACACACTAAAACCACAACACACACACTGCATTCACCATACACACACTAAAACCACAACACACACTCTGCATTCACCATACGCACACTAAAACCACAACACAAACACACACTGCATTCACCTTACATACACTAAAGCCACAACAAAAACAAACACTGCATTCACCATACACACACTAAAACACACACAGCATTCGCCATACACACACTAAACCACAACACAAACACTGCATTCACTACACAAACACACACTTTATCTAAAACACACAAAACTACATTCATTGTACAAATATGCAATCTGTATCTATTTTACACACCACACAGGCCATCCGTGTGGGTGGACTCACAATGGGCCCTCGGGGGCGGGCCCAGGGGCCCACATTTTGAACTGTGTCAGGGGCCCCAAAATTTCTGATGGCAGCCATGGTGATTCCCATTTGCTTACTCCACCTAATATAGGAGGGAGTGATTGATTAATGTTACCAAACAGCTACTGATCCCATTCCTTCTTTCATCCATTAGGAAATTGAAAGAAAATAAGGAACTCTGGATAAAAAGAAGTAGCTCAATTTCTAAATAACTCTTCATTATATCTGCTGAATGCCCTCTTGCATTGAAACCCTAACTATGGCCTCAATTTAATGTTTTTTTTTTCAATAAGCTTTTTAAATGATTTAATATTCTTGGATACATTCATGTTTATTTTAAAAAAAAATTTTAAATAATATTTATAGAGATGGTAGCATGTTTCAAATTAAAAATAGTGTGATAATATAATACTTAATATTGCATGGTGATGCGTAGTACGGGTAATATACATGGCACTTATAATTTCACTTTTACGTATATTTTTAATGCTGTCAAAAATCATTTTACGTTTACCCCCAAAAAATTTAATAAATTGAAAATCATATCCAAAAATATTAATTTGAGGTCTATATTCTAAAAATGAAGAAAATATTTCATGACATGATATTCTGATCAAAAAAAATAATAATCTGAATATCATATAACTGCTTGAATTTCAAACTAATTGAAGTTCGTAAGGCCAATCTTATTAAAGTCAAGATGACGCATTTCATTTGTTCACCAGTGATATTTACTGAGGCCATACACCAAGCATGTTTGAAAGAATGGAGACAGGATGAGGACAAGCTAAGAGTTATGATGTAATCTGATTTTTCTCTGTAATTGGCAAAAGAAATAATGAACAAGAAAAAAAAATACTCATACTTCGTAAATTAGAACTACGGGATTGCTCCAATTTCAAAAAGCATAAATAATGAACAGCAAAGTAAAAGAACTTACAAAAAAAAAAATAATAATTCCTTGTTGCCATGCTTAGTTCCATTATTAGCAAATACACTAAAGATTATTTAATTTGTATGATAGAAGACTAAAATGAACTTAGATTAAAAAAATTATGAATGTTTAAAAATGTATTAAAAATATATTTTAAAAAATGAGAAAAATAAATAAATATAAATTAAAATACAAAAGTCAAATAAATAAATAAACAATAACAAACAAAGGACAGATCGAGTGAATTGGAACACAACATAATTTCTGGGCGGGCACATACGTCACTTTTTGAGTAGGTCACATGCAATACCAGCGCTGGAATTCACATGTAATTTCTGTGCAGAGTGTCACCTTCAGATATAATGATTGGATGGAATGTGAGGTTAATGGACCTATGGGAGAGGACAGAGGGGGTTTAAAATGGCGATAGTGCCGGAAAACACCAATATCTCATTGTTCAATGAAGATTTCATTACTACAAGATACAGAGTCCCTGAAGAAGTCACTTAAAGGGACACTGTAGGCACCCAGATCATTTCAGCTCATTAAAGTGGTCTGGGTACAGTGTCCCTTTTGCACTTAGTGCTGCAATGTTAAACATTGCAGCTCCAGAGAAACATTGCAGCACTAAGTCAGTCTCTAGTGGCTGTCTACTAGACAGCCACTAGAGGGCTTCCTTGATTGAAGCGGACCTTTGGTCCGGTATCTGATGCTGGACGTCCTCACGCTCTGCATGAGGACACCCAGCGTCAGATTTTTCCCCATAGGAAAGCACTGATTCAATGCTTTCCTATGAGGAGGTCTATTGCGGCCGTAACATGTTTATTAGCTCCAGCTCATTGTGGGCCATCGGAGGGGGCAGAGCATTGACCCAGCACCGAGGGTCATCGGCGCTGGGGAAAGGTAAGTAAAGAAAGGATTTTTAACCTTTTATTCACTAGGGAGGGGTGAGGCAGAGGGAGCTATAGTGCCAGGAATACAGCTTTGTATTTATCCCTTTAAGGTGACGAAACCCGTTGGGCGGAGAATATTGGTGACCTCACAATTGGAGAAGTTGACTATATGATTTTTAACTTGTTTTTAAATTACTTATAAATAAATGTGCTGTTACGTTTTTCCATATTGATGTCCTGTACTATTTGATTTACTCTTTATTATACAGAGTCTTATAATTTTGCACATTGGAGCTGTGAAGAAAGGGGGATTTTAGATGAAGGCTGTTTAATATCTGTGTCTGTGAGTGCAAACCTTGTGTGTGCAGGTGGTGGTGTTTAGGGGGTGCCACACCATTACTTGTTTTTATTTTTTTATACCCTTTAGAATCTGCTGCACTCATATATTTCTGTGTATATTGTGCAAGTTATAGGACCCGGGGAAATCCATGGGGAAGCAATCCACATTTTGATAAGTATTGTATTATTTATATTACTAAGTGTGAACCACTATTATGTTTCTTTTTGTTTGCCCATTACATAGGCCAGCCCACCAAGGGCAAACCATACAGAGAGTGCAGTTTCAGTGCCTTGAGCATTGTGCAAGCTTGTCTAATAATGCGCCAGGCCCCTAGCGCTGTGCTTACTGGGGAAAGTTCTTTGGTGTCCCCAGAAGTAGGTCATCTGGGAACAAAGTCAGGGCAGAACCCTAAAATATGGACTATCCTACCAAAATAGACAGTTGGGAGGCCTAGGGTCATGGGAGGTGAGGAGAGCTGGAGTGAGGATGCTTCTCAGGTAGTGAGGGACATGAGAGGATCATGAGCATGGAGTCTGGACGCTGACTACTGGCTATAGTTTTGCATACATTATACTTATGTAGATTTTAATTCACCACAATTTAATCAATGATTTATTATTGAGATTTGGAAATGCAATGTCTAGATAAAATAAACCCTAATGTGGATTATTTTAATGTAAAAGAAACTACTGCTTCTTTCTGATTACATATTTTGTGTCATACAGTTGTGCTCAAAAGTTTGCATAACCTTGGAGAATCGGTTATATATTTACCAATTTTAAAGAAAACATGAGTGAGCAGGCAAAACACATTTCTTTTATTTCTTATGGGATTCATATTCAACTGTAGGTTACAGTAGAATGGCACAATCATAAAACAAAACATGGCAACAAAGAAAAAAAATTAAATGACCCCTGTTCAAAAGTCTGCATACTCTTAGTTCTTAATACGGTGTATTGCCACCTTTAGCATCAATGACAATGTGCAGTCTTTTGTAATCATTGTCTATGAGGCCCCAAATTGTTGCAGGTGGTATAGTTGTTTATTTGTCTTGGCAAATGCCTCTAGGTCGTGCAAAGTCTTTGGTCGTCTTACATGAACCACATGTTTGAGATCTCCCCAGAGTGGCTCGATGATATTAAGGTCAGGAAACTGTGATGGCCACTCCGTAACCTTCCCCTTTTTCTGCAGTAACCACTGGGGGGTCAACTTGGCCTTGTGCTTAGGGTCATTGTCATGCTGGAAAGTCCAAGAGCATACCATACGCAGCTTTCATGCAGAAGAATGCAAATTGTCTGCCAGTATTTTCTGATAACATACTGCATTCGTCTTGCCATACATTTTAACAAGATTACTTGTGTCTTTGTCGCTCACCTCCTGCCCCCCCCCCCCCCCCCAAAAAAAAAAAAACTCAGTGAGCCACCACAATGCTTCACAGTGAGGATGGTATTCTTTACACTATTCGTCTTGTTGACCCCTCTCAAAACATAGCGGCTATGGTTGTGACCATATGGTTGTGACTCGTCACTCCAAATTACAGTGTGCCAGAAGCTGTGAGGCGTGTAAAGGTGTTGTTGGGCATATTGTAACCAGCTTTTTTGTGGCGCAGTAAAAGCTTCTTTCTGTCAACTCGACCATGCAGCTCATTTTTGTTTAAGTATCGTCGTATTGTGCTTCTTGAAAAAACTTATTTTTCCAGACCAGCCTGCATTTCTTATGAGGTTACCTGTGGGTTTTTCTTTGTATCCTGAACAATTCTTCTGGCAGTTGTAGCTGAAATCTTTCTTGGTCTACCTGACCTTGGCTTGGTATCAAGAGATCCCCGAATTCTCCACTTCTTAAAGGACCACTCTAGGCACCCAGACCACTTCAGCTTAATGAAGTGGTCTGGGTGCCTGGTCCAGCTAGGGTTAACCCATTTTTTTATAAACATAGCAGTATCAGAGAAACTGCTATGTTTATAAATAAGTTAATCCAGCCTCTAAAGCCTCTAGTGGCTGTCTCATTGACAGCCGCTAGAGGCGTTTGCGTGCTTCTCACTGTGAAAATCACAGTGAGAAGACGCCAGCGTCCATAGGAAAGCATTATGAATGCTTTCCTATGAGACTGGCTGAATGCGTGCGCAGCTCCTGCCGCGCATGCGCATAGAGGAGGAGAGGAGGAGGAGAGGAGGCGGAGAGCTCCCCGCCCGGCGCTGGAGAAAGGTAAGATTTTAACTCCTTCCTCTCCCCAGAACCCGGCATGATCAGTTATATTTTGAAAATCAATGCCAAAATGTCACAGTTTCTGCCAGGGTATACAAACTTTTGAGCACAACTGTATATATCACAATCCTTAACAATGAGGTTTATGTGATTCTCCTTTTGTTTCCATCAAGTATAAAATGATGAATTTGTCATTATAGCTTTCCACTGGGTTGTACTTGGGTCCCTGGGCCAAACTATGGCATTATTTTCCCAGTAGAATGTATTATTGATTCAGAATTGACAAACTACTTTTAAAAGGTGTTGGGGAGCTAGCGCTGCCCAAGTATATGTGTATTTAAAAGAAGTGTAGTCTTAACTAGCTAACACTAAGGTGCTAATTATTGTCTGTACTGAAACAGCTGGGTGCCTAACCTTCTCAGGAATCTATCAATATTGCAGCATGATGCTGTCATCAATGCCACATGCCCGCTTTTTTTCTAACATGTGGCCTCAGCACATGCCTTTATAAAGTGCAAAATTAACCTTGGTGTGCACAATATTTGATCCCTGTATAGTGATGTTGAAACTTAACGGAAAACTGAACATTTTAGGCTAAAGAGCTAATCTAAAAAAATATTTTGCTGCACTATTTCTCAGATTTACAGATTCGTTTGCTAAAGTGAGAATTTGTAGTCAATTCAAAATAGATGAACTGGAAAAATTCCTGAAGTCAGATATGTTTTCAATTTAAAATACTCTGGCCTTAAAGGAACATTATGAGGTTGGAAATACATGTTAAAACCACCATGTTGGTGGCTTACCCCCTCCCCCCCCCCCACAATCCGCCTACTTGCTGACATCATCAGAATTTATTATTTCCACCAAGCCAATGCTCCCCCATAGGGAAATCGGCAAGGAGGTGGGATGGAGGCAGGACTAAACCCCACTTTGGCCAAATCTGCACCTCCTCACAGAAATGCTCCATGCAGAGCGTGGAGACGCTGAACGGCAGTGCTGCACACTATTAGCATTTTTGGCTTAAAATATATAACACCCTTGTCAATCCTATACAATTTTCACTTAAATAAAACATGTAACCACTTACCCTTGCCTCAAAATTCCCACTATGATCTCATTAGAGACCCACCTCAGGTCCACCCATGCTTCTCCTCTGCTGTTCACTGATTTGCCATGCTTAGAGACACTTCTCCAAGCAGGGAGAATCTACTCAGTGACACTGACATGCTGGATTCATTGTCAGCATACAGGTGTTTGAACGGCATAACATAATGTCACTCCATTCCTATACTCACTAGCCAGCACTAGCAACCACAGTGCATGTGCTGTGGTTGCTACAGGTGGAGAGCAGAAGGACCGCCTGTGAGTGTTCCACACTCTACACTATTAAACAAGTTGTTCCGCCTCCAGATTGGCAAGCCACCCAGCAAGTCCAGAACTGGGTGCCAATCGGGAAGGTGCAAAGAGACCCCCTTTCACACCTCAGAGTCATTTCCTCCAGATCGATGAACACAGCGTGACAGGAGAGACAAGAACTGTGCGCCGATTGGGTAGCATTGTGTTAATGGCATACAATGTGCACACTGCACAATAGCTATTGTAATATTGTAATATGACATACTTGAAAACGAGAGAAATCTCAATGTATCTTTCCTGGTAAAATATTTTATAAATAAAATATTGTAAATACAAATTGCAGTCATTTTTCATTTTGTATAGCATACTTGCTATCTTTACTATGCGTAATTATAGCCTATTCCTTTAAGAATGTAAACTCATGTGAGCAAAATCCTTACCGTTGGTGTTCCTTGTCCTGTTGTAATCATTTGTATGTCATGTCCACACACTGTAACGCTCTGTGGAATATATAGGTGCTTTATAATAATAAAATTAAAAGGAATAATCTGTGATACAATCTGTGTCACCACCCTGACACCATTTTGGCCCTGCTTGGTCACATGCTGATTATATTTGTTAGAAGGTATGGTCTAATTACCATTCTAACTGGAATTATAAAGAATATCAAAGTTCCTATTCAGTTACAAAATAAGAAGCATAATTATATGGCGCCCTCTACTGTCCAATATTGATATTCCAATTTGCTGAACTTTGAGATAAAGAGAATATAAATTTATTTAGAACTGCAAAAAGGCATGGATAGGTAATCTCCAATTGTAATGGACAACGACTCCCATGACTCTCGTTGCTATATCAGGATGTTACAAATTCGTCAATGATCAACGTACTGGTATTCAGTTTACCATTCCTCAGTGTATGTCCCTCCTGTTTATTTGTATTATTTTTGTATTCATAAAGATGCCAGTATATTCCTTAGAGCCATATAGATAAGACATAGCAACACATAGGCTGGCATGCCTTGGGAACAAGAACAAGAACGTGAGATGACAGAGTCCCTTTTCAAACAGGTTTACTGATTAGATGAAGTGGGTATAGTTCCAGAAACGTTCATGTGCAATCAGAGGAAGTATAGAGTTTGTGAGTGATGGTTGGTGCACATAGATTTATAGCAAAGCTCTAGAAATGGCATGAGCTGAGTGTAAAGCCTTAGGCAATCGCCTGACTCTAGAGCTGCCTCTGTGTACAATGTGTCCAGAACAGATGGGATGTAGAATGTTGGGCTTACAGACTGTATGTAAACCACCTGTTATGGACACGACAAATATTCTTGGAGTCAATGCCACTGAGTACACTATACCAGCTGTTCTATTTTACAGAGATGCTCCCTCTGGATGATAACATGCCTACAATTTTATTTCTAAAAAAACTGTCACCTATACAGAGGAATTATAATATTTTAAAATAACAATATTTTTAACCACTAGAAAAGCTGTAGTCTTGAGGAGAAGACAATGATTCCTACTTTGAATGGTGGGTAATATTCACTTAACCTGTTCCTCACGCATGTGATGTCAACATAACTTACTCAGCTCTAATAGTGGCTCTCCGCCATCTACTATATCTGATGCCAAAATGTCTTATACTACCTTCTACTGGGCAGACTAAACAGCTGTGCCCGCAAATGAACACTTGCACATTTCCACTCACTGATGCTGAATTTATGCTTAATAGCCTTTTTTTGTTTTGTTTAGTTATCTTTACAACTGTTGGAGACAGTTGCTGTTTTGCTGTTCTTGCAACTCCTAAGGGCATTTCTTGTTATGATATTCCTGATAATCTTGTTTTGCTAGTTTACTGGGGAGGTGCCATGTGCCCCAGTTGGCACAGAGCTCTCTTAAAGGATCTGTCTTACACTGAGATAATGGCCGAGCAACGCTAAATAGGAGAATAATGCCACAGCGGCACTATTGGGGTACTATAGACAAAACCTGCCGAACTGCCCGCAGCTCGGGTGTTCCGGTTGGGGTCATGGCTCTTTGCCAACAAAGGAGCCCTGGCTGGTGCGCGCCTGGGGAGCTGGGGCAGGTGCCCCAGCCATAGGGAGGGCGATGAGGCTTGCCATACCTTATTCAGAAAAAGGCTGTGGTATGGCTGCCAACTCCATTGAGAAGTGTAACGGCACAACAGCTTAATTGTTATGTATTCTTTTCTAAGATTTCTTGTTACCTGTTTATTTTTTCTTTTATTTTCTCTCTTTATTGTGTTCATTTTTATGATAACGATGTAAAACTTTGACAGATGGCAACCAGGCCACACATAACTGTATGCCATGATATTTGCCTTAATGCTATTAATTTTCCTTTCTGTATCTAACCTATTGACAATTGAAATGTGATGTGGCTTTTGCACAAGCCTTGATATACTTGATGAATAACAACTTCTGTCATTGCAAAAAATAAAGATTTAAAAAAAAATAATTTGTCTTACCCAGCACTTGTTAGGAACAAGAGTGTAGAGATGTTAAAGGAACACTAAAATTAAATATAAACAGAATGTACTCCTAGATAGAAAAAATCCAGCAAGGAGTACAAAAAGGGAGGGTTACAGGGGTACTAAAAGGGCTTAACCCTTAATTTACAGAAAAAATACAGAAAAAAATACAGAGATGAGGGAGAAGCAGCCCTTAAAGAAAAGGGAGCAAATCCCCTCAAAACTAGTACCCCAAATAGAGCAAAGAAAGAAAATGTGCAAACAAATGTGTATCCGACAAAGTACAAAAAAATATAAAATTTTATTAATAATTAGAAAAAATCCAGATACCTCATGTCTAAAATACACAGGACAACTTCAAATAAAAGGTGGAGAATCACCAAGGGGAAATATTCCAGTTTAAATAGATACAAATTCGCAAAATAGATACTAGATGAATAAATTAGCTCACTCACAGAGTAGCAAAAATTATAGCTACTATAGAGTGTAGCAATATATGTGAAAAGAAGTATCCATATAGTTTGCATATAGTAAAGACTAACTGGAATAAAATCAGGGTCCTCCAAACCAATAGAATATTAAAGGACCACTCTAGGCACCCTAGGGCAGCACAAAACCAAGATACACCGCTGCAGATAGGGCATCATAGTATTAGTAATACAGGTTTGTATTCCTAATTCTTGCCTTAACTCTGTACTATAATAGAATTATTTTCATTGTTCTACGCTATCAGCCTGTGGTACTGCTGAGGTGTTATGGAAGACCAGGATGCTTCAATAACGGCCTTCAGCTCTTCTGCATTGTTCTACACTAATAAGATACCCATAAAGATATTGTGAGTAGACATGCACACAGTCTGATGTGCTTATGGCGATATTGCACATAGAAACTGATATTCAAATACTCACACTACAGGTGATACTCAAAAAATTAGAATTTATTTCAGTAATGCAACGTAAAAGGGGAAACTAATATATATGAGAAAAGCATTACATGCAAAGCAAGATAGTTCAAGCCGTGATTTGTCATAAGTGCGATGATTATGGCTTACAGCTCATGAAAACCCCAAATCCACAATCTCCGTAAATTAGAATATTACATGCAATCAATAAAACAAGGAGTATTCATAGAACAGTATTGGACCTCTGAAAATTATAAGCATGCATATGGACTCAGTACTTGGATTGGACCCCTTTTGCAGCAATTACTGCCTCAGTGCGGCGTGGCATGGAAGCTATCAGCCTGTGGCACTGCTGAGGTGTTATGGAAGACCAGGATGCTTCAATAGCGGACTTCAGCTCTTCTGCATTGTTTGGTCTCCTGTCTCTCTTCTTTCTCTTGGCAATGCCCCATAGATTCTCTATGGGTTTCAGGTCAGGCGAGTTTGCTGGCCAATCAAGCACAGTAATCCCACGGTCACTGAACCAGGCTTTGGTGCTTTTGGCAGTGTAGGCAGGTGCCAAGTCCTGCTGGAAAATTAAGTCAGCATCCCCATGAAGCTTGTCTGCGGAAGAAGGCATGAAGTGCTCCAAAATCTCCTGGTAGATGGCTGCGTTGACCCTGGACTTAATCAAGCACAGTGGACCAACACAAGAAGATGACATGGCTCCCCAAATCAACACAGACTGTGGAAACTTCACACTGGACTTCAAGCATCTTGCAGTGTGTGCCTCTCCATTCTTTCTCCAGACTCTGGGTCCTTGGTTTCCAAATGAGATGCAAAAGTTGCTCTCATCAGAAAAGAGGACTTTGGACCACTGAGCAACAGACCAGGTCTGTTTTTCTTTAGCCCAGGTAAGACGCTTCTGACGTTGTTTGTTGTTCAGGAGCGGCTTGACAAGAGGAATACGACACCTGAAGCCCATGTCCAGGATCCATCTGTGTGTGGTGGCTCTTGATGCACTTACTCCAGCCTCCGTCCACTCCTTGTGAAAGTCCCCAACACATTTGAATGGCCTTTTCCTGACAATACTCTCCAGGCTGTGGTCATCCTTGCTGCTTGTGCACCTTTTTCTTCCACACTTTTCCCTTCCACATAACTTTCTATCAATGTGCTTTGATACAGCACTTTGGGAACATCCAACTTCCTTTGCAATTACCTTTTTGAGGCTTTCCCTCCTTATGGAGGGTGTCACTGATGGTTTTCTATACAACTGTCAGGTCAGCAGTCTTCCCCATGATTGTGGTTCCTACTGAACCAGACTGAGAGGCCATTTAAATGCTCGGAAACCCTTTGTAGGTGTTATGGCTTACTTAGCTGATTAGAGTGGGACAATGTGAGCCTAGAATATTGCACCTTTTCACAATATTCTAATTTACTGAGATTGTGGATTTGGGGTTTTCATGAGCTGTAAGCCATAATCATCACACTTATGACAAATCACGGCTTGAACTATCTTGCTTTGCATGTAATACGTCTATCTCATATATTCGTTTCCCCTTTTACGTTGCATTACTGAAATAAATTAACTTTTGCACGATATTCTAATTTTTCGAGTATCACCTGTACATAGCACACACATAAATATTCACATAAATTTGTTGATATAGGACACATACACATTCACATGACCTCACTCTGATATACCACACGTATAAAGATTCACATGACTTATGTTGACACATTCACATGAACTCACACTGACATTGCAGTCAGTGCTACCCTAACTTACAGGATATGGGAAACCCAAATGGGAGGGTCAATAATAGACGTATTACCAGACCTTAGAGTGGACGGACTTTACGTTACACTTTAGAATCAAATGTGACGTTTCGCAAATGCTCTTTATAAAAGGATGAGCCATTAGAGCAGGCAGTGTCCGAATTTCTATGGCAAGTCAGGTTTAGCGGTGCATTCAGCTGCCCGTCCTTTGAGGAGGAGAGATTCGACAGTGTTGGATGGGTAACGTCCACATGTCTAGGTCCCACCTTTGCGACATATAAACATTCATATGAACTTACACTGACATAGCACACAGAAAACATTCACATGCACTCACACTGACATAGTACACTTATAAATATGAATATGCACTTAGAGTAACATTCACAAACATAAACCGTCACATAAACTCACACTGAAACAGCAAATATATATACTATCACATACACTAATATTGACACAGCACATATATAAACAATCACATACATTAATATTGACACAACAGTCACATGAGCTCACACTGACACATCACATGCTGATATTTCAAATGCAGACACTGTGTGCTATGGCAGTGTTGGTAGGCAAATACGTTATGGAAAGTGTAACCAACCATCATCCATAGAGCCCCTGGAGTACTGACTATAAAGACTGCTAATTGGCCTCCTCTTGTACAATGTATTTGGGAATGACATTTAGAATGTCATTGTGGAAGATAAAATATTATTGTGGCAAATCTAGCCACTTGGACATTATTTATGTACTGTGGCTTTAAGGGTTGCCTGTATGGTTTTCAGGTTATGTGTGTTCCAGCGTGTAATATAATGCAATTGTAATACTGTATTTCCTGCCTGGGCTATCTGCCGGAAGCAGATAGCTGATTCCCTTTCGTTTCAGGAACGGCACCTTTGCGGGCCGTTCGTGAACTGAACAAACCATCATTTAATAGCCCACACACTTAGAGACGTGTGGCGCCTATTAACCGATTGCAACAATGTTGCAATCGGTAATTAGAGGCTCTCCAAGGTGGCCGTCGTTCGACTACCGACCATGCGGCGGTCGGCCATCTTGGATCCTTTGTTCCCTCAGCGGTGTTTGGTCGTCGAGTGCATGGTACTAAAAACGGCTACTCGACGGCACGAACACCGCTGAGCTTCCAGGCTGTTCGGGAGGTTCGGGTCGTTCGGTATCCTGTTCCCTTACATGCAATCGGTCTTTTGAAGATATGTTTTAATGAATGTGTTTTTCGTGCGGTGTTCGGTTGTTTTAGCTGGGATCTGAGCGGTAATCTCACGAATGATGCGCTCAAACCCCAGCTATCTACCGAACGTCCATTCGTTTAAATAGACCGTATATTCAGAGAGTTATGCATTTTAATACGAATTGTAGGTTCTGCTGCACGGAGGGATAATCCACTTAACGGTACATTCCTGTGGGAGGATCCCTCTCGTGCAGCAGTGCCTGATGGGAGAAATGTCTTGTACAGTAAGTCCCCCATGTAGTCCCCTCTGGGAATGCCCCTGGGAGGGGACTCAGGAAACCCCTTGCATGGGGACTTGTATAAATTGTAGAGCTGAAATAAAAGGACCTCAGTTGACTCCCAGCCTATGTGTCGTCTAGTTCTTGGGAAGGAAGGGTTACTGCAGTGCTGTTTGGATTATTGTATGCTGATTCCCTGGATTATCCTTTGTTCCTGTTACCCAGCGGAGATATCGTGGATTATACTGCCTCCTCTCCGCTACAATTATCTTGGCTACCAATAACATTTTTTCACATTTAGCATAAAAATGAACACATTGTAACCTTAATAAACATTTGACTGCCCATTTGTTTGCTTTCCTCAGCTCCATTAAAACTAGAATATTTAGTTTTATCAGTGATTTATTAAAGTGGGATTTTAAGGTGAATTTTAAATTTAAGGCCAGAGTAGCGGAATGGAAGTTTGGCTACTTTGATCTTAGATTTAAAATTCAGTTTTTATTCACCTTGAATTCTCATTTTGTTGAATAACCCTGTATGTTTTTAGTTCCACTTCCCATACGATTGTTAGTTGTAGTGAATAGCACTCCCAGTGTTATTATGTTTATTCACTAAGCTTGTGGGAAAATTTACAAGGCAATTGGAGATTGAAAGCCAACGCTGCAGAGGTGGATAAATAACTGCACTTTATGCAGTTGC
>OW240924.1:56880625-57010215 GCA_933207985.1 Pelobates cultripes
AGGGGTCCCATGTCAGAGGAGGATATACATACTGGGGGGTATGTTGCCCCTGTCTGTTGGACTTTTGACAGTTGGGTGGTATCCCCCATTTTAGTATATGGGAGGGTAAGTGGGGGGTAAGGTAAGCGTAGGGAAGGAGGAAGAGGGTCTGTCCGTCGTCCATGTGTCTGTCCAGCCGGTGTAACTCCCTGTCATTAGGTATGGAGCAGTGTCAGGAAGTCTTGTGTCGTCGTGGTCAATATCCAGTGGGTCCAGATGTCTAAGTATGTCTGATGTTGTTTTTCAGTAGCTGACATGGCGAGCTCTTCTACCGCTCGTAGCTCTTCCATCTGCGTAAACCATTTAAGTATGGAAGGAGTCTCTGTTTTCTTCCAGTATTGTGGTATAGTCTGCTTGGCCATGTTTAGAATTCGAATTGTAAGGGACTTTTTGTATTTAGAAATTGGTATAGTCGTGTGGTGGAGCAGCATTGCTGCCGGGTCTAATGGTGGTGGGTTATCGGTGAAGCGGGAAGCTATTTTATGAATTTTCCTCCAAAATGGTTGTACGAGTTCGCATGCCCACCAAGTGTGTAGGGGTGTACCTGTTGTCTTTGCGCACCGCCAGCATAGGCTTGACATTGCGTGAGTATTTTATATGCTGTCTCCTGACTCTTGCTAAAAATGGAGCAATGGTGGGTGACCTCACAGATCTTTTCCCAGTCAGCCCCACTAAGTGTGTGATTGAGGGCCTCTTCCCATTTCCCCATGAAGCGTGGCGCGGCCATGGGTGTGAGTGTTTGTAGGAGGGCGTAGAGGTGCGAGATGCCATGTGGCAATGGGTCAGGGTCTGCGCATATCTGTTCATAGGCGGTGAGTTCCCTAGTAATGGCTCCTGCGCGGGGCAGGGTCTTTATGTAGCTCATCAGCTGTGCGTAGTGGAAGTGGGTTGCGAATGGTTGTGTGTGACCCCCGCATAAGTCAGCCAAGGTCCTCAGCCCCCGACCGGAGCACACATGGTGCAGCCTTGGCATTGGGTCCTGCACCAGGGCCTGCAGTGCCCTAGGGTCCGTGCCCCGCGGGAAGTCAGGATTATGTGTGAGGGGAAGCAATGGGGACGGGTGTGCGGAAAGCGCGTGTCTACCCTTCCCTTCCGTCCGTCCCCGCGGGGAGCCACGGGATAAGGGCGGCTGGGAGCTTAGCTATCCCCTCCTCTGCCTGTTTCCATAGTTTGTTGACCCCTGTCTTGGACCACTCCGCAACACGTTGCAGGTGGCATGCCTTGTAGTATAGTCGGAAGTCCGGTAGAGCCAGACCCCCTTTGTGTTTGGGTTGAGTTAGCAGTGTGTATTTCAGTCTGGGTCTCCTCCCGTCCCAAACAAAAGCCCCTAGAGCCTGCCGGAGCTTGGCGAAAAAAGAGGATGGGATCGTGATGGGCAGGGCCTGGAAGAGGTAGAGCAGTCTCGGTAGAAAGTTCATTTTTATTACTTGGATTCTACCCAGCCAGGAGATGTGCGGGAGGGCCCAGTCCCTCATGTCTGTACGGAACTTAGCTAGTATCGGAGCGAAGTTCGCTGTGAATAACTCCGATTCCTTAACGGTCAGCCAAGTGCCGAGGTATCGGATTTTGTCTGTGGCCCATTGGAACGCGAAGCTCCGTTGGAGCTGTGCGGATCTCCTTGCGGGGATGCTTAAATTTAAGATATAGGACTTTGAGAAGTTAATCTTGTACCCCGAAAGCCCTCCAAAGGCCTGAAACTCCTGCACTAAGTTGGGAAGGGAGACTTCCGGGTGGGTTATGAAGAATAGTAGGTCATCCGCATAGGCGGCTAGCTTATGGTGTGTGTCTCCTATGTGTACCCCCTTAATGTCTGGGTGGTGACGGATTGCGGTTAGTAGGGGTTCTAAAGCCAGAACGAACAGTAGTGGGGACAATGGACACCCCTGTCGCGTGCCGTTGTATATCGGGAACGCCTCTGTGGGTGCCCCGTTGACCAGCACATGCGCCGTCGGGTGAGTGTATAGGGCCCTAACCCATCCACGCAGGTATGGTCCCATTCCCATGTGTGACAATGCCTGGAACATATACTTCCAACAGACCCTGTCAAAGGCCTTCTCTGCATCCGTGGATAGCAGGAGAAGGCCTGTGTCGTCCCCTGATTTTCTGTGCATAATCGTGAGGGCCCTGATGGTGTCATCTCTGGCTTCCCGGCCCATCACAAACCCCACCTGGTCCGCATGGACCAGAGAGGGCATGTGCTCCTGAAGCCGGGTCGCCAAGACCTTGGCCAGTAGTTTAATGTCATTGTTTATGAGGGATATGGGCCGGAAGCTCCCGCAGTGCTCCCTGTCCTTGCCCTCTTTCGGAATTATGGTGATATGGGTCATGAGTGCCTGTGTGGGTAATTCATGTCCCTCTCTGATGGCGTTGAACATGGCCAGTAGTGGGGGATACAGGGTCTCGGCATAGCTTTTATAATATTTGAGAGGCAGGCCATCGGGGCCTGGACTCCTACCCGGTTTCATGGATTTGATGGCGAGTGCTAGTTCCCCCATGGATATTGGTTCGTCTAGTTGATCTGCCGTGTCCGCCTCCAGGGAGGGAAGCCTATGGGTCTGTAGGTAGTCGTCTATTGAGGCCCGTAGGGAGCGTGACTGTGCGTCTGTGTGGGGGCGTGGGAGGGAGTAGAGTTCCGCATAGTATGTGCGAATAATTTCTTGGATCTTGGCCGGGTGTCTGTGTAGGACCCCTGCCTTGTCACGGATTCTATCTATATACGTGTCTTGTCTCCTTTTGGCCAGCATGCGCGCTAGAAGTTTTCCACTTTTGTTTCCGTGTATTGCAAAGAAGGCCCTGTTTCGTAATGCGTCCCTTTGATAAGTTGAGTGGAGGAGAGTGGTCAGTTCCCTCCTAAGGCGGAGGAGTTTGGCCTGGTGTGTGGGGAGTTGGTGTTGTTTGTTAAGTGTGTCTGCTTGTTCTATGTCTGATAGCAGAGCGGCCATGCGGGCCTCTCTCTGTTTCTTCAGGAGTGAGCTTTTTTGAATAAAATGCCCCCTTATGACACACTTGTGTGCCTCCCCGCGTATGGTGGGGGGGGTTTGTTCGCAGGTGTTGTTTGTGAAGTAATCCCGCAGTGTCTTCCCAATGTCAGATGTGACCGTTGGGTTAGTGAGCAGTGATTCATTTAACCTCCACTTGGAGATCTTGGGTCTATGGAGGGGGGAGTGTAGTTTAATGGTCACCGGTGCGTGATCTGACCATGTCACGGTGCCCTGGTCTGCCTGTAGGACCAACGGTATGTGGTGACTGGGAACTAGGAGATAGTCTATGCGGGTGTAGGAGTTATGGGGGTGGGAGTAGAAGGTGAAGTCCCTTTCGTCAGGGTGAAATGCTCTCCAACAGTCCACTAATTTCGCTCTAGTCAGGAGAGCTTTAATGGCCATAAGGTATTGCAATGAAATGTGTGAGTGACCTGAGGAGGAGTCCCATTTGGGGTCCAATGTTACATTCAGGTCTCCGCCTATTATCAAGATGCCTTCTTGAAAGCCTACAAGTGTGCGGAGCGTCTTGGCCAGGAATTTATATTGCCCGCGGTTAGGGGCGTAGAGATTGGCAAAGGTATATGTTGTGTTCGCGATCGTCCCCTTGAGGAATAGGAAGCGGCCCTCTGGGTCTGTCAGGACCCCTGTTTCTGTGAAGGGGAGGTGTCTATGTAGGAGAATCGCCGTGCCCCGTGACTTACCCCCCTGAAAGTCGCTGTAGTATCCTTTTGGATAGTGTTGGTTAGTCAGTGTGGGTCGTGAGCCTGCCCGGAAGTGGGTCTCTTGTAGAAACACTATGGAGGCGTGAGCCACCCTGAAATCCTTATGAGCCCCGGCCCTTTTTTCTGGCGTGTTGAGTCCCCTAGCATTCAGCGTGAATATTGTGAGGGGGGCCGGTTGCAGGGACATGCTGGATTTGAGTCTATCACTCAGAGGTGACGTAGGTTCGTCCGTCCGTTAGTCAGGTATAAAAAGTCCGTCCTGTAGTCAGGTATAGAAGGTATGGGGTGGGGAAACTCGGGGGAAAACTGGGTAGGTCTGAGGGAAAGAAGGGGAGGATCGCACCCTCTAGGTCTAGGGACCGGGTACGGATTAGTGTCGCCGTATACGGCGGGTTATGGATTCGAGCGTTGGGGGAGCAGTGAGTCCCCCCCTCCCTCAGGTAGGGGGAGTGCACCGCGCACCCAAGTCTGAACGCTCCGGCCAATAGGGTAGCAAAGGAGCCCAAGAAACCCCAAGTAGGCAGAGCCCCGCGGGCCCGGGACGCTCCCAGAAAGATCGTCACGTTCCACTAAGAGCCCCGGAGCTCCGTCCAGTCGGGACATCCCGTTTCCCCGTCTCATGGCTCTCCAAGTTGGGAATGTAGCTTATGGAAAACCTCTATAGGCTAATGTGTGCATGGTCTGTGTCATGACCGCTGCCGGTGGGTCGTCTGGCCCACAGGTGTGACGTGATGTTGTTAGTCTATATTGAGTTGCCTGCCCGCCGCCCCCAGGTGACATGAAATGCCCCAGTCTGGGTCTATTCCCTCCCATTTGGGCGATAATCGCCCTAGTCATGCGGATGTGTGTCAGGGTGACCCTACAATGGCCTGTCTTAAAGCCCTCGCCCAGCCCTCCGTGCAAAGGTTCGAGGGAAGTTAGAAAAGCTTGATCCAGTGCGATGGGCTCCTCTGACCCCCGTGAATGGCTAGGTGGTGGTAGCCTAGAGCCCTCCCAGCGCATCTCAGCATAACCTGCCTGGGGGCCACGTATCTTGGTGTGTCTACGGGGGTTGGCTGGGTGTATACCTCGGGGCCTACTACTCCTAGGTCATATTCATATACATAAAGGTCCAGGGCTCAAGAGCGTCCATCCCCTTCTCCCTGTACCCGACCCATGCAGGGAGTGTCACTCTATCCGGCGTAGGGTCCCCCGGTTCCTCCCCCTCCCTGCTCGGCTCAAAGTTCTCGGGCAGTGGGGAAGCACGGTACTCCCATGCCCCCCCACCTCCCGGGGTAATACTTGCGGCATGGGCGAGGAAAAAGGTGCGTTGTCATCAGGTTCAAGGGTGGAAGTCTACGGCCCCTCCGCTTCCTCACGAACATAGGGCCCGGAGGTGAGAGCCCAGCTGTATGTCTCTTGGTTGGTGCAGTAAGGTTTCAAGGCGTCAAGAAAAAACAAGTCATCCCGTTCATGGCATGGTTCACGAGGTCATAGTCCCGGGGGGCGGCAGGGCAGGCGGCTTATCTAATTCGGTGTCCCCGCCTGTCTTGTAGTCTGTGTGCGGGGGGCCCGCAGCCTGCGGGGTTTGGGGCCTGTGCCTGGAGGCCTGGGGCCTTCTGTGTAGAAACGTAGCGGGTTCGGCCAAAGAAGCTTCTCCGGCGACAGGTGCAGCTCACGTTGGATCGTCTCCAGATCTTCTGCTCCCGTGACCATGAAGGGGCCAGAGGGTGTTGCAATTTGAAGGCCCGTGGGGAAGCACCAGCGGTACCTGATATTTGCGGTCTGCAACTGCCTGGTAAGGGGCTTCAGGGCCCGCCGGTAGGCCAATGTAGCTGGGGACAGGTCTGGGTATAGCTGGATTTCTGATCCGTCTAGCAGTACCTTTTCTGTGGCACGTGCCTTACGCAGGATCTCCTCCTTGAGCTGGAAACTCTCCATGCAGCAGATGATATCTCTTGGGGGCCCGCCCGGGGGTCCTTGTGGCCTCAGGGCCCTGTGGGCTCTAACGAAGCCCATGTGCGTCTGGGACGGCCTAGCTAGGAGCCTGTTGAACAGCTCCAGCAAGGTGCTCTGTACCGGGGCTTTACTGTCTAATTCCTCTGGGACCCCTCTCACCCGGATATTCTGGCGTCTCCCCCTGTTGTCGAGATCCTCTATATGCAGGGCCATCTGTCTCATCACTGTAGTGTGGTGCTGCAGCGTGTCGGTATTGGCAGCCTGTGCCGCTGCCATGTGGTCACAGTCCGCCTCGATCTGAGCGACTCGCTGGTTGAGGCCTTGGAGGTCTTCCCTCAGCGCGTGGAGTTCCGTCGTGATCGATGTGCGCAGTTCTGCGTTGGCCGTCCTGAGGTCTGCCTTGGTGGGTAAGTCCTTCAGTAGGGCCACCAGGTCTGGTACTGCGGTATCCCCTGCAGTGGGGGTCTGTTCTCTCGTAGGGGAGTGTGGGGAGAAAATGGCCGACTCCATGGAGTCATTTGAGGCCTGCGGATCCATGTCCGCCTGTGTGAGCAGGTAGCGCTTCATTGTCGGGGTCGGGGTTCCCTTTGGGGCATCCCCCGGTCGTTGGGCATGTGAGGCTCGGTGGGTTTTCCCCATCACCGCGGTCAGGGTGCAGTTTAGCCGAGGTTATGAGCTGAGCCTGCGGGGAGCTCGAGGATTATGCTGCCATTTTCTCGGACCGCCAAGCCACGCCCCCCGTAAACCAGTTTTAATCCTGGAAGGTAAGGCAGTACCTGCACACTCCTGCCTCCATAACTTTAATGAAGTGAAGTTTTTATGCTAGTGTGAGTGTTTCTTTTAACACAAATTATAGGTGGTCTTCTTCAATGATGTAAATTCCAGAGAAGTGATCCTTCCTGTTAATGAGAGCTAATTGGAGGTAGACTTGCCCCATCTGCTGTTGAGTATGCCAAGCCTGCTGAGATAGGATTACTGATGTAGCTATTCCAATAAATGCAACCCACTGATCTTCTGCAAAGCAGTATCCAAAACACTGGCCAAAACTTAGATTTTCTATGGATATACTCATAAGGGTATGACTTTTCTCTAATTTCAGGGTCAGAGTCAAAGTGGAGGACACGGACCAGGTGGAGGAAAAAAGGACGACAAGGTACATAACTGAACATTTTTCTCCAGTACTGTAGATGTCATGTTTTATGATCTAGAAATAATTGTGGGTGCCCTCTTCATTAAATCTAAAGGACAAGAAGAAGAAATATGAACCCCCAGTACCGACCAGAGTGGGCAAAAAGAAAAAGAAGACGAAAGGTCCAGATGCTGCCAGCAAACTGCCTCTGGGTATGTAGGAATTGTACAGCTTGATTGCCGTCTAACATTGCCTAATGCTTCTAAGGGATTATTCACTGAACAGTGAGGTTTCTTTGCAGTGTCTAGTGCTATTAGGGGCTGATTTGTAAAGAGCTTACCTGTACCCCACATATTTACCCATTTGTTTATTTAAAGGCATAATGTAGTTAGGATTAGCATAGAACAACCCATAATGCCTTATTTAAAAGCATAAGACTATTTTCGATAATAAAGTTTGTTTTGTGGGTTCTGTAGTCGGGAGACTACCAATGTTGATCACATCTTCTGAAGTAGTTATATAAGCAATTTAAATTCAGGATAACTTAATAAGTTAGTCCCAGAATTAACTAGAGACTCCCGAGATGCCAAAAAACGCAAACCCGTCTTTCAAATAATCTTTTTAGAAGGGATGTTCTTCTATGGTAAATTTCATAGTCCTGCTGATCACCTTACATTAAAGGACCACTCTAGGCACCCAGACCACTTCAGCTTAATGAAGTGGTCTGGGTGCCAGGTCCAGCTAGGGTTAACACATTTTTTTTATAAACATAGTTTCAGAGAAACTGCTATGTTTATAAATGGGTTAATCCTTCCCTCAAAGCCTCTAGAGGCTGTCTCATTGACAGCCGCTAGAGGCGCTTGCGTGGTTCTCACTGTGAAAATCACAGTGAGAGCACGCAAGCGTCCATAGGAAAGCATTGTAAATGCTTTCCTATGCGACCAGCTGAATGCTCGCGCAGCCAGCCGAATGAGCGGAGAGGAGGAGGAGGAGGATCGGAAGAGTAGAGCTCCCCGCCCGGCGCTGGAAAAAGGTATAGTGTTTTCCTGGCACTATAGTGGTCCTTTAACAAACATAAATATCCATTTTTGAGTGATTTGTTTTTTTTTCTCCGGTTCTGTAGACAGCCACTAAAGGAGGACTTAACCCTGCAAGGTAATTATTGCAGTTTCTCAGAAACTGCAATAATTACCATTGTAGGGTTAAGTGACATGGAACATTGCACCCAGACCACTTCAGCTCACTGAAGTGGTCTGGGTGCCTACAGTGTCCCTTCAATAGCCATTAGAAAAAACAAAACTGCCACACAAAAGTGTGTATGTATATAAAGTAGACATCACGGGCTATTTACCTAAGAATATTTTGATACTTTTTACTTTGACTAAATAGATTTTAACATTAACACAAATAATAAGGTGTTTTTTGTCAAACTTTATTTTTGACATGGAAGTGAAAATAAAAAAAACTTAATGAGTGGATACATTTTACTTCCTCCTGTTCACACTTTCTACCTTATATTTTTGGCTAGGGAGATTTTGTTACATAGAAGCTGTTAGTAACAGTTTTTATAATAGTTATTTAACTCCCACAGTGGCCACTATATTACTACCGTGTGACTACTGCATTTTTTGCCGATTAGCAATTGATCCTATTTTTTATTTTTTAATATCACTGTACATACACTTCTCACTTTAGTTTGTTTAATTTCTCCTCAAGAGGGACCAATAAAGATTTATTATTTTTTAGTTCCCTTTTATGCCCTACACTGGTGGAGCAGCTCTAGTCGGGGTATAGAGTCTGATTTTGGGGGCACTGTCTTAGTTAACCCATCTCAGTCTCTTCATTCTCTACTCCTGTACTTTTCTCATGACTAAAATCTCTCTATCCTTCTACTCACCTGTCTCTGCTGACACCATCTTCATTGCTCCAACTTCTACTATCCTGCTTCCCTCCCCTCTCTATTCATCCCACACACTCTACTTATACCTTCACAGCCTATCTCCACCAACTTCATCTAAATCAGTGGTTTCCTCAAGTACCCCCTACCAGTACATGATTTAGGGATTACCCAGATGTATAAGGTGCTTCCCCCACCCCCTTCCCTCTCTTTCTCCTCATTTAAAATTCATTCGATTCACCTTTTCAAACTACTAGTACTACAGTACCCATCCTAAAAAAAAAAAATCTCTTGACCAGTCCTCCCCTTCTAACTATCAGCCCATATCCCTGCTCCCCCTTTCCTCAAAACTTCTGGAGTGACTTGTGTGGCTTGCTTCCTCAATTCTAACTCTCTGTGACCCTCTTTAGTCTGGCTTCCGCCCCCTCCATTCTACTGAAACTGCTCTTACTAAAGGGACACTGTAGACACTTAGACCACTTTAGCTCATTGAAGTGGTCTGGGTGCAAACTCCCATCACCCTTAACCATGAGCAGGTTATTATTTCCGTTTTTATATAATTATCAGGCAGCGTGGGGTACCCCACTTGTATGATTTATTGTGAGCAGAAAGTTCCGTAGTCAGAGGACGCAGAGTTCTTCTCCAGTCCAGTGTCGATTTTTGGATAGGTCCGGATAGAATGTTGGGTTGTGTTCCTCAAACCGGCATGGAGACTTATTATGAACAGCAGCCATGAAAGTAAGGTGCTCCTGTCCGTTCTGGAATCGAATAATGACATCCCTGTTTGACCCCACATTGGCCCTGGGTGAGGCTGGAATTCTGTACCAGCTGTCTAGCAGCATAGCTGTAGCCTGTTTAGCAGGGAAGAGGTGTTGTAGCAGTCACCTGAAAAAATTAGGAAGTTTGGTAGCCGTAATGTTGTCTGCTATCCTTCACATTGTTCCACCTCCTCTTGTCCTCCATTACTGCCATGCGGTCTTGTGCGATGGCATGGTCGCGTTGCATTGCTTGCACGGTCTTATCCAGGGTAGTGAGTCTGGTGTCATGAGCCGCTGTAGTCCGCTCTGCCTCATGGAGAAAAGTGGACATCCCTCCAATTTCCTCACAAATCTGGCCTATGTCGGCCGCAATGTTCCGCCGGAGTTTGGCCTCTTAGCATACCCTCTGTCACCGGCGTGCCCATGTTAAGGGTGTTAATTCTCTCACCATCTGGGCACATATAGTTCCCAAGTCATCCAGGGAAACCTCACTAGAAGATCGGGAGGGCCCATCAGAGGGAGACGCCATGACTGGTTGAAACAACCAATATCAGTGGTCGCTGATGGTTTTTCTGCTTTGTATTTTTTTGTTTTTGTGGTAGCTTCCCTACATTTCTTTACTGATTTGCAGGTACGCAACTTATTGGTCTTTCCGCTCTGCCAGTGACCTTCTCCTGTTCACTGCTTGCATCCTTACTACTAACGCATGCTTGTGGGTTGCTCCTTTTCTTTGGAACAGCCTGTCTGCCCCCATATCAGACTCTCCTCTAGTCTTTAATCATTTAAGAAGTCCCTCAAGATCCATCTCTTCAGAAAAGTTGACAGTTTCCCATAGTAACTTCTGTTTCACAAACCTATCTCTTGCTCTAGTGCAGGCTTCCCCAAACTCCGGCCCTCCAGATGTTGCTGAACTACAACTCCCATGATTCTCAGCCTATCTAGTCCATTCATAGAATCATGGGAGTTGTAGTTCAGCAACCTCTGGAGGGCCGGAGTTTGGGGAAGCCTGCTCTAGTGGATGAGAGACTCCGACTTGGGTTGTTCGAGCTGCCTTATTGCATTACCAATATTTGTCAGGCACTGAACTCTGCATTCTGGTGGGGAGTGTTGTTTGTTTTGTCTCTTGCGCTCTTTTAAATGGAATCAGTCTTTCCTTACAATTCTGCTACTTTACCACCTTCTTATCGTTTGATTGCAACCCTCCTGATGCCATTCCTATTGTTGTTGTGGTTTTTTTTAGTTTTGTTTTTTTAATACCCCCATCTCCTCTAGACTAAACTGTAAGCTCGTTTTGAGCAGGATCCTTGTGAACCTTTTGTTCCTGGAACCTTGTGTAATTCTCGTTTTCTTGTTAAATTGCCCCCCTTATAATATTGGAAAGCTCCACTGAATAAATTGCTATATGAATGCCAAAAACAATACTGCTGGCCATGTATGGAGAGATAGCTTAAGCAGTAAAAACCTGAGCAACTTGACCATAACCATCTATATTCCACAATGTGAAAGACCTAATCCATCCTCATTCATAAATATTAATGTGTTCTTTACTGATTCTATTCTATGTTTCTCTCCTTCAGTGACACCACATACCCAGTGCAGGTTGAAGTTGCTGAAACTAGAAAGGATTAAAGACTATCTTCTTATGGAGGAAGAGTTCATTAGAAACCAGGAACAGATGAAGCCACTGGAAGAGAAGCAGGAGGTAATACACACATTCTGTGTTTTTGATAGTGTAGGTTACAGGCCGATGCTGAGGGACCCAACGCATCTAGCATAGGTATAACATGTAGGTTATTGTACTGTGAGTCCATGTTTTATAAATCCTTCCACACATAAAGTAGATGGCATGGCTTCTATTACCTTTCCCAAACAGCCTGAGAATGTTACTCTACTCTCCAGACAGAAAAATCCTTAGAAAGTAGTTTTTTTGTTTTCTTTCTCCAATTTTATTGAGTAATTTACAAAATACTGTATATACTCGTGTATAATCGATCTCATGTATAAGTCGAGGGCAGTTTTGTGACCAACAATTGTGAAATATGCTATGCCTCGTGGATAAGTTGAGGGTAAAACTTGGGGCTATGAAATTCTGTGATGTTTAGAATCATATACAAACACACACTCTGCCTTACACACACATACAAACAATCTGCATTCTACACACACACTCATACAAACACACACACACTGTGCATTATATACGCACACACTCTGTGTGTGTGTTTGTATGTATGAGTGTGTGTGTAGAATGCAGATTGTTTGTATGAGTGTGTATATAATGGAGAGTGAGTGTGTGTGTGTGTGTGTGTGTGAGAACTGGGTGGGAGGAGGGCATTTTTATTTTAAGATTTTTTTATTGTATTTTTTTAAATTTAATTTTCGTCCCCCCTCCCTGCTTGTTAGCTTGCCAGGGAGGGGGGCTCTCAATCCCTGGTGGTCCAGTGGATGGGCTGTGCAGGAGGGTGGCTGACAGTGAGCGGTTACTTACCTTCCTGCAGCTCCCTTCTACTCCGTGCAGCTCCTCTGTCAGCTCCCACTGTAAGTCTCGCGAGAGCCGCGGTGACCCCGCGGCTCTCGCGAGACTTACAGTGGGAGCTGACAGCGGAGCTTCACAGAGTAAAAGGGAGCTGCCAGGAGTTGCAGGAAGGTAAGTAACCGCTCTCTGTCAGCCCCCAACAGGACTGCCGGGCTTGTAATGAGCCCGGCGGTCCTGGTCTGTATTATGGCAATGTAAGTTGCCATAATACAGACATTAACTCGAGTATAAGTCGAGTGGGGGTTTTTCAGCAGAAAAAAATGTGCTGAAAAACTCAACTTATACTCGAGTATATACGGTAAGCTGCCAATCCTGGAATTCACAGCGCAAACCATAATTCAGGATGTATTATAACGCAGCATCCACTCCAGCCTGTTTTTCTGAATAATTGAAATACCCCCGGCACTAAATGTCATGTATGTATATCTCTCTCGATCTATCACCCAAAGAAATTCTATTGTTCCATTGTGGGTTTTCTTGTTTTGTTTGTTTTTTGTAGGAGGAGAGGTCAAAGGTAGATGACCTGAGAGGAACCCCAATGTCTGTTGGTACACTGGAGGAAATCATTGATGATAATCACGCCATTGTGTCCACATCAGTGGGATCCGAACACTATGTCAGTATTCTCTCCTTTGTGGACAAGGACCTACTGGAACCCGGCTGCTCTGTGTTGCTCAACCATAAAGTGAGTTCCTAAAATTGCTACATATTGAGAAGTTGTTCTTTAACTTTTGAGTTTTTTTTTATATTTATTAAAGAGATAATCTAAGCACAAAAACAATTTTGGCTTAATGAAGCAGTTATAGTGCCCCTGCAGTCTTACTGCTCAATTCTCTGACAGCCCTAGCTGTGACTGTCACCACCTCCATGGAAAAAAATGGTTTTATATTTAATCAGATTAGGTTCATGTTCAATTAGTACAGTTTATTTACTTTAGAAGTTCTTATCTCCTGCTCTGTTAATAGCCACCTTTAAAGTTCAATTAACAGAACAGCTCAAATCCTAAATGAAACACAAAACTTTAGATGCCAGTAGGGAGGCTGCGTGATTCTCAGCCTGGAAATGTTGTTGGCACTACATAAGCAAAGTGATTTAACTCCTAAATGGCAGGGAAGTGAGCAGTGAGACTACAGGGGCATGATCTGTATACCAAAACTGCTTCATTAAGCTAAAGATTTTTTTTGGTGCTTGGTGTCCCTTTAAATAGGAACTCTTATTTTGGCATTCAACGCATTGGGTGCAGTATGTCAATTGGTTAAAGAAACACTATAGAACAGGTATAAAAATGTGTATTCCTGACCATATAGTGTTTAAAAATGCAGTGTAGCCTCTCTAGCCCATTTTACAAACTTTTAAAAATCACCTTTAATCCAGCTCCGTGCAGGTCTGTTGGCGCTTACCCAGCCAATGCGCCTCGCCTTCTTAGCTGACATCAGAATTGATGATCTCAGCCAATCCAGTGCTTTCACAGAGGAAAGCATTGGATTGGCTGAGATTGTCAATTCTGATTATCGCAGCCAAGGAGGTGAGGTGGAGCCAAATGTCGCCTTGGCCAGTCGGCATCTCCTCAAAGATATAGATATGTTGAACATCAATGCATGTCTATGGGGAAAGTTTGGTGTCTCCATGCAGAGCACATTGTGCAGCACTGCCTCAGGAAGCACCTCTAGTGGCTGTCAGGAGTAACTGCCACTGGATGTGTTTCTAGGGAGCAATGTAAACACTGCCTTTTCTCTGAAAAGGCAGTGATTACATGAAAATGCCTGCAGGGACTGACCACAAACACTGGAAGAACTACCGTATTTTTTGCTCCGTAAGACGCACTTTTTTCCCCCTCAAAAGTGAGGGGAAATGTCTGTGCGTCTTATGGAGCGAATGTGAAGCTTTACTTACCTGTCTTGTAGCGTGGGCCAGCAGCACAGCGCGCTCCATGGTACAGGAACTTCAAGTTCAGATTCCGGTTTCCGGCGGGACTGAAAGGAAGTGTGCACACTGAGTGTGCACTTCCTTTCAGCCCCACCTGAACTTGAAGTTCCTGTACCGCGGAGCGCGCTGTAAAGCCGTCCTACGCTACAAGACAGGTAAGTAATTATGTGACAAGGGGAGGGGGTACTCTATGGGACAAGGGGAGGGGGGGAAAGTGCACTATGGGACAAGGGGGGGACACTATGGGATGAGAACACTATTGGACAAGGGGAGGAGGGGTTAACAATCACCATGGGACAGAGGAAAGGGGGGTTAAAATAACTATGGGACAGGGGAGGGGGGTTAAAGATCATTATGGGACAGGAGAGGGGAGTGGGTGGTAAGGAACAAAAAATTCCTTAAAAAAAATATTCTGAACACACTGTCCCATAGTAAGAAACACTATGGAACAGTTCAGAATATATTTTTTTTTTCTGGGTTTCCTCCTCTAAAAACTAGGTGCGTCTTATGGTGAGGTGCGTCTTATGGAGTGAAAAATACGGTACATTACGCTATAGCTGCTCTGTTGACTATAGTGTCCCTTTTATTCTTCTTCTTTAAATTTTCTTCAATAATACTTATGTAAACAGGATGTTATGACACCTGGATACTTTGTTTTAAAGAAAGCGGACAGTGGATCTGCAATTCACACCCCATAAAAGTGGGTTAAGCTTAGCAATACTCTAGAAACTGAGCATAATTGGCTGTCACTTCCTGGTCAGGACAGAGCTTGCTGCAGAAGCTGCAATGCCTAGATGATTGTATCAAATATAAGAACTAATAGCAAGATTGCAGTTTTGGGTCCCATTCCACTCTTTCATTTAATGCCTTTTTTTAAAAAACCAACACAATTTCTCTAGTTTCAAAATCATTGAAGCTTTGACAGATTCAATATTTATGTCTTAAGTGTAAAGTCTGCATTATAGGTGTTGAGTCACAGTCTCTGAGTGCCAGGGAATTACAATTTTTTTTTTATTATTATTTATTTTTCTCAATGTGACAAAAAATGGGGGATAGGACCCAGACCCTTTGATGCATAGCCACTACACTGTCCTGGTGAAATTGCCAGCAAATATAGATTATATAACATAGATTAAAAAGCAGAATTTGTCTTCCAAGATGGTATCCTCAACTGTGACCTCTGTGTACCTTCTTCCATATCACACAAAGTGTGACTATGTACACAAATGCTCTATGTTGCATAAAAGCATACCTGTATAGTGACATAGCAATTCATGACAAATTTTCTATTACAGGGAAGACCACCTTTGGCACTCCAGATGTTGTGGACTATATCTCCTCTGATGCTTGCGAGCATTATGGGAGATGTAGTGCCAAAGGTTGCCTACCCCTGCTTTATAATGTAATACCAACATGATCTGATGTGCAACTTTTAAGCACTGTTGGCAGTAAGTTTCCTTTCTGACTTGGGTTTAACTATGTAGCTATCATAAAAGCATCCATTATCTAACTACACTGAACAAAATTATAAACGCAACACTTTTTCATGAGCTGAACTCTCAGATCTAATACTTTTCTATGTACATAAAAGGCCTATTTCTCTCAAATATTGTTTACAAATCTGTCTAAATCTGTGTTAGTGAGCACTTCTCCTTTACCGAAATAATCGATCCACCTCACAGGTGTGGCATATTAAGATGCTGATTAGACTGCATGATTAATACACAGGTGTGCCTTAGGCTGGCCAAAAAAAGTGACCTTTTATTGTGGCCAGCCTAAGGTACACCTGTGCAATAATCATGCTGTCTAATCAGCATATTGATATGCCACACCTGTGAGGTGGATGGATTATCTCGGTAAAGGAGAAGTGCTCACTAACACAGATTTAGACAGATTTGTGAACAATATTTGAGAGAAATAGGCCTTTTGTGTAGATAGAAAAAGTCTTAGATATTTGAGTACAGCGCGTGAAAAATGGGAGCAAAAACAAGTGTTGCGTTTATAATTTTGTTCCGTGTAAATTACCTGGCAAAGATATTACAAAAATAGTGTACTAAAAACTGAAACATATTTAATGTTTGAGGCTGTTCAGAATAATTATCTCCATTTACATGCTCTGATTTTTTTTTTTTTTTGCCTTGTGTTGGTCGCCCTCTGCCAAGTGTTCACATTCATTCTGTTACGTGAGCTTAGTTTTAATCCTAGGTTCTGGGGCTGTGGTTATTTATTTTAAAATTAAACACAGAAGAGCTTTGGGACTCAGGATCACATTACGGTTAACACCTCACAAAAGGTGAAGACCACAATTTGTGTTGCTTCCTATTAATTGTGGGTTTTTATTTTTTCTTTACAGGTTCATGCAGTGATTGGTGTCCTCATGGATGACACTGACCCCTTGGTCACGGTAATGAAAGTAGAGAAAGCTCCTCAGGAAACCTATGCAGATATCGGAGGACTGGACAATCAGATACAGGAAATTAAGGTAGAATGATTGTTGTGTTTCCAGTCACTCTTTGGTGACCCACTACTTTGTTATTGATGCTGGAATGTTTGGCTGATAGTCATTTATGTTCTGTTTAGGAATCTGTAGAGCTGCCCCTCACACATCCAGAGTATTATGAAGAAATGGGCATTAAGCCTCCCAAAGGAGTGATTCTGTATGGAGCGCCTGGTACAGGTAATATGACGGGGAATCAATTATCTGGTCTGATGGCTCTTTACACAATTTGTTCCATCAGCTATTTTGTGTTAAGCTTTTCATTTTCTGTTTACCTCTAGGTAAAACGCTGTTGGCCAAAGCTGTAGCAAACCAGACATCTGCCACGTTCTTGAGGGTTGTGGGTTCTGAACTTATCCAGAAATACTTGGGGGATGGCCCCAAACTTGTTCGTGAGTTGTTCAGAGTAGCAGAAGAACATGCACCATCCATTGTATTTATTGACGAAATCGATGCAATTGGTACAAAAAGGTGATTACTGACTTAAGTGTTTAATGGAGTTTTAATGGGTTGTGTCAAAAATGTCTAATACTGATCAAAGAATGTTTTTTTAAGTTGGGGACTTACTCCTCCCACAAATTCAGGCCTAATGGCCTTTCTACATGTCTAATACTGATCAAAGAATGTTTTCTTGTGCGCACACACATTGTTCCTGTTAGCTTGCCAATGTATGGATCAAAACACCATCTGATTTGTCTACAGAATTATTACAACCTTCATAAATGTGTCCCATTTGTGGGAGTTAGAAAGTCACCTGCATCCTTGCTAAGATTGAATTCTGGATTGGCATACACATCCCTCTTGCCATTAGAAAAAAAAAGTACAACAAGCATAGAATCCGGTCTTTATTCAAAAATGTTAACTTTACGTTGTGCTAGTTAAAACTGGAATTGTTGCAGATCCACTTTAAGTAGTCTCTGAATAAACATAGCTTTGTCAGTCACTTTGTTCTGATTTTCATCGAACTATAAAAATCATGTTGTTCACATTAAAAAGCCTGCCAACTCCCCTGGTTTCTTGGCGCTCCTCCATGTGTAATTATTCATGATGTCCACAGAGCATTGGGTGAGGATAAGCAGGTAGGGGAAAATAAAAAAAATCACAGCAGCTGATGGTGTCTTATGTGGTTATTTTAATTGTTATTCATCACAGTAATGTGTAGAGTGAAACATAAGACAGATGTAAAAAGTGATCTGTAAATGCATGCTTATAGTTGTATTACATAACTTAAACAAAAAAAAAAAGTTGCCCCTCTTTATCCAAAACAATAAGGATGTCATATTGCTTCCTACAGAATAATGGACATGTAATCTTATACCATCTGGGGAGCCACAGTTTGACAACTTAGTGTGTTTACACAGTGATAGATTTCTAGAACCAAGACTGAATTGTGTATGTATCAGACTCTTCACACTCTTGGGATCAATGTTTTCTACAGATATGACTCCAACTCTGGTGGCGAACGCGAGATCCAGCGAACAATGTTGGAGCTTTTGAATCAGCTAGACGGTTTTGACTCGCGGGGAGACGTCAAAGTAATCATGGCAACAAACAGGATAGAAACCCTTGATCCTGCCTTAATTAGGCCAGGTATGAATGTGTACTTATAAATTAGACTTTTGGAAATGAGATATTATATATATTATTTAATTTATACTATCCTTTCAGGTCGAATTGATAGGAAAATTGAATTTCCTCTCCCTGATGAAAAGACCAAGAGACGGATCTTCCAGATTCATACAAATCGGATGACTCTAGCAGAGGATGTTACATTAGATGATTTAATTATGGCAAAAGACGATCTCTCTGGGGCAGATATAAAGGTAAGATGGCTACAAACGTGTCAATTTATAGAGCATAACATGTCCCCTATGTGTCTGATTGAAATGATGTTTGAGTTTATATCTCAATGCCTTTGACATAAAAATACAGAAATTATCTGCATTGAGTGTATGCATATCTAGTAGGTTCCCACTCCGTACACATAGGTGCAGGGTTACTCACTACGAAGAGTTTTTTTTTTTTTTTTATGTTCTTACTGAATGTCTGTTATCTTGGTATAAAAACCCATACATCTTTGGTTTGCAGCCCCCCCCTTTCTAAAACTGTCTTTGATTAGTATGACACAAAACACCTGTCCAGAATACACCGCCTACTCCAGCCACAGGGAAATACCACTTCTGTTATCACATGTGAATCTGTCCAACTTCAATTATCTAGGGCTGAAGGATTCACGCTCGGTAAAGTGGAAATGGCGTTTCTGCATTACCAGGGGGCTGAAAGGAGCAAGGATATGAGTGGGAGATGGAGAATTGTATTTTATCACACATCTAAAATTACTTGTCATTTGTGGGTGAGGCTCAGTTTCCACTAGTTGATGAGAAGTGAAGATTTTAGCCCTGGTAGAAATTCTGTGTGCCCTTCTGGCTTACAGTGCAGAGCAACTTTCAAGGTCTGGGTAGTAGTTTAGGACTTGGAATTTTAAAGCCCAGCTAATAGCATCATAACCACTACAATTGGCTCTAAAGGTCATGGTGCTTAGTCATTTTTCAAGGGTTATCCAGATGTGAACTTCTCACATGCTGTACTACAGTGACGTCTATAAGAGACCAAGATTGTTTGTCGCTCATGCAGAGAGGTCAAACCTGGTTAACTAAACCACCTTCCAGTCTGATATACTGCACTGGCACAGGTTAAGGTTTTTCTGATCTATACAGAATAGCGTATGCAACCTTTGGCATGCCAAATGTTGTGGAATACATCTTCCATAATGCTTAGACATGCTGGCAAAGCATCAGGGATTATGTAGTCCATACGATCTGGAGTGCCAGAGGATTCCTATCCTTGCCATTAGATCAAAGTACAGTTTAGAGTGTGTGACCATAAAACCTGAATACAATGCTTACTGAAGTTGTTTTAGTGTGTAGATCATGACCCTGCAGTCTCTCTGCTCAGTTTTCTACACTTTAGAAGTTAAATCACTTTTGGTTTTGTTTATGCCACACCTCCTCTGACTTACACAGCCTCCATTTTCAACTGTTTACAGCACAGTGTGTTTACTTTAGAAATTTTAAGCCTGTTGCATTCTAATAGCAGAACCAAAAATATATTCTAAATGTATTTTTACTTTAAATTTTTTTAGCTTCTCTTATTGCTCAGTGACTTTAGCCTTTCAGGGCTGTATAAACAAAGTGATTTAACTCCTAAATGCCAGAAAATTGAGCAGTGGGTGCACAGGCATGCTATATATACCTAAACCAGCTGCTGGTATGACTTCCTGTCCTGTCCTTGCAAATGCGGAAGCATTTTCTCAGGAACGGTGATAGGCTCTTAGCCTATCACTGGCTGCCCATAGCAAGTAACTCTTGAAATATATGTACACTTCGGAACCATTACTCTCTGTGGGTGGCCAGTGATAGGCTGATACTATCAGCTTGCTTTAGAAACACACTCAGCCTATCACCACTGACCAAGGTAATAATTCTGCATTAGCAAGGACTGCAGTAGAGTAAGTCAGACCAGCACTTACATGATTAAGCTTAAAGTTAAGAATGCCGTGGACTCCAGACACCCTAACCACTTCATTGACAGTTTGTTCTGCTGACTAGTTTATTTCTGTTTTTGAAAAGAAGAAAACTCATTAACCAATGCAAATCTCTTTGCAGGCAATATGTACAGAGGCTGGCCTGATGGCTCTGAGAGAGCGGAGGATGAAAGTAACCAACGAAGACTTTAAGAAATCAAAAGAAAACGTGTTGTATAAGAAGCAGGAAGGAACTCCTGAAGGGCTGTATCTGTAAACATTTTGGGTTTTGTTTTTCATATTTTCTCACCTAAACTTAAATATTTTGTCAATGTGAAAAAAATTTAAACCAGGCAGCCCAATCACACCTTTGTATAGTTTCTTCACTAGACTGAGAATTGTGAAATGGCTGATTTTAAGCTACAATAGTTAAGCTGAAAGTCACCAAGTCACCAATTCACGTGACTTTGCAGCACTGCTATTTTAGCCTAAGATTTGCAGTCTCCTGTCAATTTCCACAACCCCCCTAAGTCTTCTATTTTACCTAGGGGCCAAGGCTTGTCTAGTGCTGCAGGTCGATACCTTGTAACTGGTGAGGTTTCACAGATTGGGCTGTCTATTGTGCAAACTAAACCACTTCTGCTGTCAAGTATTCACATTTTCAAAATAAACATTCAATGCCAGTTACTTTGTCTTTAATTGTAGTGTGTGTGATTAATTGATTCAGTCCACGGGATAGAATTTAATAGCTTAGTGTTTGTTGCAGAACTATCAGTATTTACATACTCCTAGAACTCTTATAGGAACATTCAGCCTATCACTGCCACCCATGTGTGGCTATAAATGCTTCCACATTAGCTGAAGCACAGGGGAAGAGTCAACAGACCAGAATTTGGGTATATTTCTTCAGTGTTAAATTGAAAACTTTTCAAGACTGAAAGGTAAGTTATTGATATTAAATCGTTATGGTGCAAAGACTTTCTTTTTAAAGCATAACACTCACGTCAACTATTTTATTAGTATATGGGGAAAAAAACAAACTAATTCCAACCTTTAGTACATGACTGTATCCTTCAGCTATATACATGCAGCTTGGGTCAGACAGTGTTTGAATTTGACAAGTGGCCTGATGTCTCTGCAGGGATGACCATAGAGACTGTCTGTTTTCAAACACTGTATGTATATGATTCAAGGATCCTGTCTTTTACTAAAGGAAGGAATATGTTTGTTTTATTTTTACACTTAAGTATATTTTCTTTCAAAATTGATGAAAGGATTATTACATTAAAGATTTTGAGGTCAGTTTTCCTTTAACCCCTTAAGGACACATGACATGTCATGATTCCCTTTTATTCCAGAGGTTTGGTCCTTAAGGGGTTAAGGAGAATCTTAAATAGGATTGATTCGCAAAGCTGACATGACAATGATACCTAATCTTTACTGTAGTTAAATTAAAAGTGGGCTTTTCCCCCCCCCTCCTCTCTAAACCTATTAAAGGACCACTCTAGGCACCCAGACCACTTCAGCTTAATGAAGTGGTCTGGGTGCCAGGTCCTTCTAGGGTTAACCCATTTTTTCATAATTATAGCAGTTTCAGAGAAACTGCTATAATTATGAATGGGTTAAGCCTTCCCCCTAATCCTCTAGTGGCTGTCTCATTGACAGCCACTAGAGGCGCTTGCGTGCTTCTCACTGTGATTTCACAGTGAGAGCACGCAGCGTCCATAGGAAAGCATTGTAAATGCTTTCCTATGAAACCGGCTGAATGCGCGCTCAGCTCTTGC
The DNA here is from genome assembly GCA_933207985.1 of Pelobates cultripes. Taxonomy (NCBI): domain Eukaryota; kingdom Metazoa; phylum Chordata; class Amphibia; order Anura; family Pelobatidae; genus Pelobates; species Pelobates cultripes. The sequence goes on from OW240924.1 coordinate 56,902,356, forward strand.
CGCGCGTGCGCATTCAGCCGGCGGGGCGTAACGGAGGCGGAGAGGAGAGCTCTCCGCCCAGCGCTGGAAAAAGGTAAGTTTTTACCCCTTTCCCCCTTCCAGAGCCGGGCGGGAGGGGGTCCCTGAGGGTGGGGGCACCCTCAGGGCACTATAGTGCCAGGAAAACGAGTGTTTTCCTGGCACTATAGTGGTCCTTTAAGGTTGAATAGCATATAATAAGTTCAAAAATAAATAAATAGAACCGGTAATTCCTTATGAAAGCAAAACAATTGCTTATGCAGCTAGAATCACAAGTGATGTGTATTGTATACAGAATATAACAAATTACCAGATTTTGTGGGTGATACACAGACAAGAATCCAAGGTGTAATTTCACTTTAATCATAATACCGTAGTCCTTCTCTCTGGGCCAAATTATAATCTTCCAGCTCTTGACCCTGGAACATTGGAGAGTAGAAAAGAAAATCCATTAATCTATATAGTCTTGCAAATACAATCTCCCTAAAATACTAACAGGGATTTATACTATTGCTGATAAAATAAACTCACTTGGGAAGAAAGGGCTACATACATGATGATAAAAAAAAAAAAGTCAGACTCAGAACCACAACTCCCAGGATTCTTAGCCTTGCATTCATATAATCCTGGGAGTTGTAGTTCAGCAACATTAGTTTTAAAATCAACAACTAAAGGCGTTAGAGGCTACTGAACCAGAGCAGCAAATTCCTCCCACTCTATTCTATCTGCCATTAGTGAGGATTGGTCAGTCATTGAATAATGCAATTTGATTGGTGTATAACAAGCCAATCACAGAAATGTAGTATTGGCTCTATTAGCAAATAGTTCCTACATTTTCCTGTGCTCTTTGTAACTATCTAAATCACATAGCTGGTGCAGCTCATTGTATTGGTTACAATATCATGCACCAACCACTTTAACAGAAAACCAGTACTACAACCACTACAATAAGCTGTACTGAATATTGTGCTGCGACAGGAGTGTCCCTTTTAGTAGTCTATTTTTTGGGAAGTGAGTTTTATGTGTAGTTTTTAGCGCTGTTTTTTTTTTTTTTTTTTTTGACACAATGTATTGTGAAGTATCTATTACATATCCTAAAAACCTCTCCATAATGCATCCTACCACACATTCCTAATGCTATAAATGTCTCACCTCAATGACTTCAAACTGAATCCGCTCTTGTTCTGCTTTTCTTTGAACAACAACCTGTATTGAAAGCAACAATTAGGTATGCATCTCCCTCTAAATTGAACTACACAAAGATGGAGTCTGTTTGTTTAAGTGCCATAACTGCTACACGCTGTGTATTTTCCAGGTTCCAGTTTACCACATCCAAGATCAAGGTTATCCACATTTTAATACTGCTTAGTAGGTGGCTGGTCTCAGGGATCCCCAATTTGAACAACATTTCATATCTTGGGGACATTAACACTAGCTTAATAGCACTATAACCACTACATTAGCATGTAGTGGTTATGGTGCTTGGATTGCCCCTTAACTGTCCTGTGATGATTAGTGAGGGGGATCTACATTGGGGAAGTTTTGGATATTATTCATGCTATGTAGTATGAGTCCTTAAAACTGCATCCCAAATAAATGTCCTAAAGACAACCCCCAACATGCCATACTTACAAACACTGCAATCCCTGTGAGAATGGCCAGCGCAATGATGATAATAATGGCAGCAAATCCTGGAGATATGGTCTTCATGTTGATACGGGGAGGCTCATTGTCAAAGAAAAGAACTCTGATAGATTCTTGATCCACCTCCACATTCCGACCATCCAGGACCACTGTGAATTTACTCTGTTTAAGCTGAAAAGAGTTTATAAATTTAACTTCAAGGCTGTTACGAGATCAGTAGATATGCGAAGATTTACTAAAGTTTATAGCCACCTCTTTTCCTTGAGAATGAACAATACTGTTTAAGATGACCCATAAATAGAATTCCTTCCTCAGAACACAACTACAAAACTACTTTCACCATAACTTGTATGATACTGATATTGCAGCACCTAGCTCGCTCATAAGACAGTAATAAGAATGGTTTTCATACAGCAGGGCTCAGTTTTTTTTTTTACATCAGAAACACCTCTTTTCCTTAAAGGAGCATCTCTATGGGGAAAGGCTGATTGGCCAGGGCTGTGGTTGGTGGGTGCTGGTTAAAAACCCCATCTGCCCCCCCTAAATATCACCACTTCTAGCTGGTGTTTTCAACACTATATGGTCAGCAATACAGGCTTGTGTTCCTTTATCTAACACTCCTCAAAGATCAATACAGCTATTAACATTTAAATTGAAGGCAAAATTGCAACAAAGTAAAATTCAATACATTTAAGACAAAAAGGGTAAGAACGTCATAAACCCCACAGCTATTGTAAAAGAATAGGCCTCCTATTATAGCTCCCTGTACAATCTAGAGTCCAACCCATTTTATGCACATCCCGATGTATCATCCATAGCATAAGTTATGAAGGATCTTAGTTTGCCTCAATTAACCGATTCTAAGAAAATTATGTTGGAATCTTCTATATTGGAAGACGAGGGAAGCCCCATAATGCATCCCAAAACTTAAGACCAATCTCGTTGCTTAACACAGAAATGAACCTGTATGCAATATTGATAGATTCCAAGCTCAGAACTGTTCTCCCAGATATTGTATATCCAGACAGTATTTATACCCCACCATCCGGCATTCAACTACATCTGTCACTTTTTTTTAAATGTTTTAGGTAATTACCAGGCAAAATTTAGATTGCCTTCTCTTAGTGTTAAAAGCAGAGAAGGTATTTGATAGCTGGGTGGACATAGTTTATATCATGTCCACGTTTGGTTTCCCTACCACTTCTATGAAAAATGCTGTTAAGGTACTGTACAAAAAGGGAAATAGCCAAGGGGAAACTGCCCTTGAAAAAAATAAAACATAACTTCTTACAATGCACATAAACAATAGAAACATCCAAGCGGGGGATAAACAACAATATTCCTTATCATTAATACATTTTTATATGTTTGATTTATCTGCTTATAAGTTATTTTATTATAAGCAAATTTTGGGGCGGAAGGAGAGGTGTGTTAATTGGTGGTTGCTGCACAGCTGGCCAGCAATAGTGAGTAACAGTTGGACATAGTAATGGCTTTGTTTACTTTTCCCTCAATCACAGGGTCCCATTTGCTTGTAGGCAGCTGTCTGTCTGCTAGGGCACATGTTGTGAAAATACAAACCATGTCTAAACTGTGTTCGTTGTGTAATTATATATGCCAACTGTAAATCCAGTCGAGTAATATATTCCCCCCATTAACTAAAATCTCTTAAATTTTTGTAGCTAAAGCATTATTTTTTTGTAGGCAGAAAGGATCCCTGTGATTCTGACAATTACCATAGAGATGATCAGAGAGGTGAGGACTAGATTTTCAAGTGGTTTGACAAAAAAAAAAAAAAAAATAGTCGTCTCAATCTGGCTTCAAAAACCTAACCCTCCACTTGAAAATTTATTTATCGGGCCAAACTATTTTAACGTGGTAGCAGGATAAAGCTTTGCCTAATGGCCGATAGCCCCTTTGGTGCTACCACATTCATACAGGCTTATTTTCCCAGTCCTATGATGCTGAATGGGTTAACAGTGATTCTGAAATCCAAACAAATATTTTTGCCAGATAATTGGCGGCACAAGGGGTTGGGCTTTGGGTGACGTGGAGACACTCCTGTTTTTGAGAAACTGCTTGAAGACCACTACAATAATCTGTCCTCACCTTTATCTTGATTCCTTCTGTTTAAAAATAAACTGTAACATAAGAGACAATAATATATCTAGCTCATTGCAACGCTAATTACATATCAGTCCAGATTGAAATTCTTGTTACATACCTCACGCTCAATGTAATAAGCAACAGTTGCAATGTCCACCGGCTCCTTTGTCACATTTGTAGAAAATAACTTCATTGTAACTTTGTGAGTCACTTCATTAACCTTAATAAAAAAAACACATAATTAGCACATTTGTAGTTGCACAAGTGACACTTATTACCTAATAGCCATTTACTGTTGGAAACATTCCTTATGAAGGAACAATGTGTGCCTAGGGTTAATGATAAAAATTATTGGCAAGGAAAAATAGATATATTTTTACAAACAATCTTCCTTAGAATGTTAGCTCATTTGGCAGGGCCCTAAGCACCTTCTGTTCCTGCAAGTCCAACTTGTCTTGCAGCAACTACTTGTATTGTACAGCACTGCAGACATTGTAGGAGCTTTATAAATAAATCATCTCCAATTTATATTTTGAGTTATTGTTTCATTTCAAATCTAACATACTGGTGTAAAGAGCAATTTGTGGGCTGATCGGTGCACTTTTTGCGAACGTCAAAAATAAATTCTGAAATTTCACTAAGACAGGGGTAGTTGACCTTCGGCACTCCAGATGTTTTGGACTACATCTCCCTTAATGCTTTGCCAGCATTATGAGTGCAAGAGCGTTATGGGAGATAATGTCCGTAAAGTGCTGTAGTTTGCCACCCCTGCTCTAAGATATAAAAGAATGAGTGGATTGCAACTGTAATATTTATATGGGTGTTCAAATTATATGGAGTTAATCAATAAACAGTGATCCGTGGATCACTGTGTTATATGTTGAAGCAATATAAATGATAACAGCTGAATAGAAAAATCTAAGACAAATCTAGACATACAAAAATCTCATTCACTTAAGACTAGATTTTTCATTTTTCAAAGCGGTTTTCATCTCTCCAAAATTTGTCATTAAAGGGAGTGAGAGAGTGATGCAATATTTAGTTTTATTTTATGAATTTGTTTATTAAAGGGACACTATAGTCACTAGAACAACTACAGCTTAATGTAGCTGTTCTGGTGAATATAGTCTGTCCCTGCAGGCTTTTTAATGTAAACACTGCCACTAGAGGTAATTCCTCTGTCAGTGCTGGCTGAACTTTCCCCATAGAGATGCATTGATTCAGTTCATCACTATGAGGAGATACTGACTGGCCAGGGCGGTGTTTGGCTCCACCCCGCCTCATTGGCGGACGTCTTTAGAATTGACGATCTCAGCCAATCTGATTGGATTTGCTCAGATTGTAAATTCTGATGATGTCAGTCAAGGAGGCAGATCGGATGGGGCCAATGCGAGGTGCTGAAAATAAAGCAAGTTTTCTCCCTATTTAAGGGATAGACGGGCAGCTAAATAGTGTTTGTAACACTATATCGTCAGGAATACACGTTTGTGTTCCTGACCCTATAGTGTTCCTTTAAGGAAGAAAACCCTCAAAGTATGCTTTTCATTTATCCCCCATAGTGTCAGTCAGATAATGACCAGCTGTAGTAAGCATACTTGACAATGTTAAGAAAGCAATAATCAAAGAATAGGGAATCTGGTAACATTGCATACTTACTGTTATTTGTAGGATCTGCGGAGTTTTCAAGGTAAATTGTGACACTTTATTGATCAGGTTCCTGAAAGGTTTGTTGAAGAAAACTAATTTAAGATAATTATTTAAAAGGTTAAGTTACAAGAAGCAAATATTCATCATCGAGATAAATAATCAGAGCTTTAAACAACATGCAGAGAGCAAACCACAAAAATCTATCCACATAGGATGCTGCTGGAGCTGTTGTTGGAATTTAAGTAACAGAATGGTTTTACAGGCCACAAAATCTATATTCTATAATCTGTATTCTGTTACAGATTGATTAAACAAATCAGCAGTTGTTGAGATATAATAATTATTTTGTTCTTCCAGCCACAGAAACTTATGATGCTAGGTCTCTTAAAATGAGCATTCCAATCACTATAAACACTGCAGCCCACTATAGTTGTTGTGGTGCCAAGAGAACCTCCCCCCCGCCCCCAATCCCCGCACCCCACACCCACAGTAAAGTAGTGAAACCATTTAATAATACATAGAAACATAGAATGTGATGGCAGATAAGAACCATTCGGCCCATCTAGTCTGCCCAATTTTCTAAATACTTTCATTAGTCCCTGGCCTTATCTTATAGTTAGGATAGCCTTATGCCTATCCCACGCATGCTTAAACTCATTTACTGTGTTAACCTCTACCACTTCAGCTGGAAGGCTATTCCATGCATCTACTACCCTCTCAGTAAAGTAATAATTCTTGATATTATTTTTAAACATTTGCCCCTCTAATTTAAGACTATGTCCTTTTGTTGTGGTAGTTTTTCTTCTTTTAAATATCGTCTCCTCCTTTACTGTGCTAAATCCCTTTATGTATTTAAAGGGAATCAACACAGTAAAGGAGGAGACTATATTTAATGGCTCGACAACTTACCTGGGGTTCGACAGGCACCCACCACCACCACCTCTGCTGCCAGAAGCTCTGCCACTGAGCTAAATCTGGTTATGCAAGGCCACGTTTGCTGGCTTAGAGCACTCACTGGCGCTCTCAGTAGATAAGCTGTCCCTGCATGGCATGGTTAGCTCAGTGAAGCCAACAGAAGCCTGGGAGGCAGCAAAGGGTGCCCTCCAGACCCCAGACAAAATGTCAAACCATTCTTTTTTTTTTTTTTTCATCTTGGCAGAAACAGTAAGACAGATGTTCTAGCATATCAGCTTTTGCAAAAGCCTGTTTTAAATGTCAAACATTTCCACTTTGTTCCACATTAAGTCATTCAATACGGTATATTCTAACTTTGCTCAATTCTACTGTCCACCAAGGAATTTTTGCTTTTTTTTAAAGAGAAATACACTGATTATGACTCCCAGCCCTATGCAGTTCTCCTCTTGCTTGCCTCCCTATCCCAGTGTGCTGTTATCCCAAGGTTCCCATGTTCTTTGGAACACCACTGTGGTACCTTTCACCCTAGCTGTTAAATCATCCATCAGTCTACTATCCTTGATCCTGGAAATTACACCCGTGAAGTTCGGTCCCTTCGGCAACAGCCACGCTGTCGCTATTGCTCTGCATGCGCTTAATGTGATCTTGTGTAGTAGTTTCTGCTCCTTCCTGGTCCACCCCTCTAGAGGCCTGTTTAGCAGATATACCCAGGGGTCTAGAGGTGGTTTTCTATTTAAGATCTGTTGCACTAAGTTCTCGACCGATTTCCAGAATCTATTTACAATTGGACAATCCCACCACATATGTATATATGTTCCTCTAGTTCCGCAGCCCCTCAAACAATCATCTGTGCTTATTTTGCGCATTCTAAAGAGCTTCACTGGAGTGGTGTACCATCGGAACATGGTTTTCCACGACTGCTCCTGAAGTGTCACACACATCGATATATTTTTGTTTGCTTCCCAGATTTCCTGCCAATCAATACCCTCTAGAACCTCGCCTAGATCCCGCTCCCACTGGTCGTTGTAGGACAATCCCCCACTCTGTGTTTTCGGAGCTAAGATGGGTGTACATCAGCGTTATTAATCCCTTAGGTGCCTTCCCTGTTACGCACAGTTAATCAAAGAAGGTCATTGGCCCGCAGGCTGCAGCTTTAATGTGGGGTTGGCTAGCGTAGTCCCTAAGTTGCACATATCTGAAGAAGTCTGAGGTGTTAAATGATGATGTTGCTTAAGGTCGTCGAACTGTACCGTTTCTCCCCCCTGAAACATGTGATGTATCCTTTGGAGGCCTACCCTTTCTAGAGTACGGAACTCTCTTGCTGCCATGCCTGGAGGGAAGGCTCTGTTACGGAACAAAGGCATTAGTGGGGTCGATGAGGAGGCTAGTCCATATTTGATGTGTGTCGCATCCCATATACGTAGTGCGTTCAATATTGCTGGGCAGGTCATCCTGATCATCGGTCTGTGTTCCCTCGGCACCCACATCGTGAACTGTGGGAGGTCTGATCCCACCATGAGAGCCTCTACAACAACCCATTTCCGTTCATCTGGGGTAGAGTGCCACATAACCACCTGTGACAGTTGACCCGCCTTGTAATAAAAGTAAAGATTCAGCAGGCCCAGCCCACCTCGGTCCTTCCTCCTGTACAGCACCTGCCTGGAAATCCTGTGTCTCTTGTTCTGCCCAATAAAGTTCCCTTTTGCTCGTTGTAAAGGTACCAATTGTGTTTTCGTAATGCGAACGGGTAACGTCTGAAATAAGAAGAGGATGCGTGGGAGAATATTCATCTTGACGGAGTGGATCCGTCCTATCGAAGAGATGGGTTTATCTGTCCATTTTTCTAAATCCCTTATCAGTGTTCTGAACATCGGTGTGTAGTTTGTGGCGTGAAGTGCGTTTGGATCCGCTGTCAGGTGTATTCCCAAATATTTTAGGGAGCCGGTTTCCATTCGCACTCGGTACGTGTCACGCAGCCGCGCCACGTTATGCGGCGTCATCCCTATCGGTAAGGCACTAGATTTGGTGATATTTGCCTTGTACCCAGAAACTGCCCTATATTCCTTTATCACGTCCTGCAGCGCTCCCATTGAGTCCATCGGGTTTGTAAGGGTCAACATCACGTCATCCGCATATGCCGATACTTTAAACTCAATGGCTCCTACCATTACCCCCGGATTTTCGGGTGTCTCCGGATCGCCTATAAGAAGGGCTCTAGCGCAAGTACGAACAGCAGGGGGGAGAGTGGACACCCCTGTCTAGTGCCGTTGTGTAGTTGGAATGGGCGCATCTGGGCTCCTGTGATCAGAACCTGTGCCCTCATGTTGTTGTACATCGTCTTGGTTAGTGCTATGTATTCTTCTGGGAAGCCCATATGTGCCAGCAGGGTGAATAGATATGGCCACCGGACCCTATCAAAAGCCTTCTCGGCGTCTATGGAGAAGACCAGTGTAGGTGTCCCCGTGACCGTTTGTTTCCAAATGAGGTCTATGTTCCTTACGGTGTTTTCGAAAAGCTGTCTGCCAGGTATGAATCCAACCTGGTCCGTGTTGAATGTCAAACCATTCTTAAACAGTTTGGCTATAACTGTGGGAGGGCACCAGGAAGCTATAGTGTCTATATTTCTTATAGTATTCTTTTCCTCCGAGTCCCATAGCAGTACCACGAAGTCAACAGCATTCTGGGAAATGTAAAATGTGTCATGAAAAATATGCACAAATATTTTGAAAAATATGTTGGGGAAAAAAAAAATGTTATCAGACAATAGTGTTTATAAATGTTTTGCGATGGGGTATGGAAGGAGTATGGGGATGACTGACCTGCGCAAATGATCTTCTTTTCCCTTGAGGAAAGCAAAGTCTGCTTTAAAGATCAAATCAATTTGTATCAGGCTGAAACAAGAGAGTTCAGTTAATAAATTAAAGTTAAAACACACACACAAAAAAAAACCAATGTTTATCCCCTTCAGGATGGAGGCTGTTTTACAAGTTCTGAACCAAAACAAAATATGGACTTTAAGTGCACCCACATTTATGATATATAGTTTTGTTGAGAAAACACAGGGCTTTCATTTCACATCAAATATTTATTTGTGAAACATAATGTAAAATGAATAAAATATAAAGAAATGTGAGAAATTAAGAAATGTTATTTTCCAAGTTCTGCATGCAATTATAACTGTGAATGTCATAATACTATTAGCTTTTACTGCAATAAAATACACAAATCTGTGTTCAACGATGCCTCCCGAACACAACAGTAGCCCCCATATATTGGGTTTTATGGGGTTTTGGAAACTTACAGGGTCAAATAGAGGGCTTTCAAATTAAATTCTCAGCACTTTCTGTCTGGATTGTCAGACACCCCACCCACCCCCCATACATAATAAAAATCATATATGTAAAAATAATACTGTAAAAAAAAAAAACTGTATACATATACATACACACACACACAATTTTCTGTGAATCGTTTTCTCATGTTTTGATTTTTAGCAAAGATTGATTTAGCAACTAGTGATGTCCCGAACGGTACGCCGAACGGTTCGCCACGGACTCATCATTGAGTAAACTTTGACCCTGTACCTCACAGTCAGCAGACACATTCCAGCCAATCAGCAGCAGACCCTCCCTCCCAGACCCTCCCACCTCCTGGACAGCATCCATTTTACATTCATTGTGAAGCTGCATTTTTAGTGAGCTGTCCAGGAGGTGGGAGGATCTGGGAGGGAGGGTCTGCTGCTGACTGTGAGGTACAGGGTCAAAGTTTACTCAATGATGAGTCCGCGGCGAACCGTTCGGCGAACCGTTCGGGACATCACTATTAGCAAAGTGTTTTATATTACATTGTGGTGGTGATATTTTCCTCTATATATATATTTTTTCCTGTATGCTCACAGAGTGTCCCATTGGGAGCCACTCACACGGTTATCATGAGTGTTAATTAAAGAATGCACAGCTGTACTAAGCAGGACTGAGCAGCTCCCATTAAAAAACAAACAAAAAACCCTGATATTATTTCAGTTACTTTATTAACAAAGTACACATCACTGGGGAAAAGGAAAGTTAAATAGGTGATCAACAAAACAGAGACATAAATAGATTAAAATGTATGATTTGCCAAATATAGATGCTTGCTGTATCAAATTAAGAGACAGTACTTACTGAACTGCCACAAGCTTTTCACATTTTGGGTCATCACTAGTCTTATCTGTGACGCGTACTCCAGCGCTGTCCACACACCAGCAAAGATTGGAGTCTTCGTCGCATTGTTTAGACTTGAAGGCTCCACTGGACTCACATTCAGGATCATACACGTTGTCAACCTCTGGCCTTCCACGACCCGGACGGCTCTGTCCACTCCGGCTCTTGTGCAGCATTTCAAGGTGCATCAGCCGACACTTTGGGGTCACTGAGAAGGGAGAGTGCAGACAAATAGAATCATTAAGTTCTGGTTTGTGTGTATAAATACAGATGTCTTTTTAAATTTCTAGCGATTACAGAAAGAGTAAAGCAGCGGTGCCTAAAAGGTAGATCCCCAGATGTTGTATAACTACAACTCACATGATGCATGCCTTTAGAACAGGCTTCTCCAAACTCTGGCCCTCCAGATGTTGCTTAAACTACAACTCCAATGATTATATGAATGAAATAGGCTGGGAATCATGGGAGTTATAGTTCAGCAACATCTGGAGGGCCAGAGTTGGGGGAAGCCTGCTTTAGAATGACAAATCATCTTGTAAGCTGTAATTATAAAACATCTGGGGATCTGCCTTTTGGGCAACCCTGGAGTAAAGGGCCAAGACTAATCTCTCTTATGACTTGGTCATTAAAAAGACTGTGCAAAGAACTCAGTTTGGCCAAATGAGATTTCAGCAGTGGGGGAATATAAAAGAAAATGTGGAATTCTCTGTCTAGGGAGGTTGGGTTGTTATATTCTGATTTGGTTAATTAAATTATTAAATAACAATTTTCTTAGCAAACAAAGAAAAACAGTTAAATGCATTAGCAAGTATAATTACAATTAAAAATAGCATATTTGGTTTTCCATATGAATCGAATTATCTAAAGTAGAAGATTTTTAAGTCAATGTTAACATTCCAGTTAATGATAAATAACTACTCACACTGGTTACAGTTAACCGTCAAATTGTCATATCCACTGTAGACGGCTTCACAGGTCCCACAGCGATTTAGGTGACAAGTGACATATTCATTATACTGGCAAGAAGCGTCTTCACAAACTTCGTTATATTCACAATCCTCGTGAGCTGGTCTGGCGTCCGGACACTCGTCATCTTCAATGTATTGATTTATGGAAACCAAAAATTACGCCCAATAAATAGCAATGAAATTCTTCCAAAATTGTAATAAAAATATCTATTTTATGTTTCCCATATAGCAAGCCCTAGCTCAGTTTGTGTTTGTGTGATCACACATTTACCTTGGAAGCTCTGTAAGAACCACTATTGAACTAGTTTCCCCACAATGCTTTGCCAGCCTTACAGACAAAACATTTGCTGATAAAATGTATTCCTTCATTTGTGTTGGACAAAATACATGAATAAAAACAAAAAATACAACTTTTGTTAGAACTACATGGTTGATGGACCTCAATAACTGCTATAACATCAATCTGATGAGTTTAAGAGCTAAGAGTACTAGAAGATTGGATCTAAGATGAACACGATTGTGCAGCCTAAGACCCAAAATGAAAGGTATAGTATTGTTATAGGACCTTATATAATATATTTAGTGATAGATAACATTAATTGAAGAAACACCAAACCTATGGTACAATTACATAAATAGAGAACTGGGGTTTAACCTGCTAATAAGGCATTTATCTTCATACAGGGTGAATTAATGCACAGAGTGCATATCTAGACAGAGGCAGAAGCAGTAACAGTAACAGATAACAGTAAGCCTTCCCCATTGTGAATAACAGTCTAACCTTGCTGTTAATGGAGCAACAAGAGGATAATAACAATAATAATAATAGTGTGTTTGACAGATTAAACAGTAGGGGGAGCTGTAGCAATCTAAAACTGTAGCCTTCTGTATGATCTTTATCACAGTAGGAGTTACAATATGTCTCCATTTAATTCTGATGGACTCTGGGGTAGTTTGTTGTTTTGTTCTGATCGAATGTATGTCTTTACTGTTAATGTTTAGTGCCCTGTATTCACTAACAGCTACGTCAGTCAAAGGTTTGCGAGACTAGCGATATAGTCTATGCTTAGCAGTACATACTTAGTGTTTCTTACAAACCATACATTGAATTAGTCAGGCTGTTCTACTAAACCCCAAAGCTGTACTTTAAAGGGCAGCTATAGCCACCAAAACAACTTAAGCTGAATGAAGCAGTTTTTGTGTGTAGATTGTGCCCCTGCAATCGTACTGCTCAATTCCCTGCCATTTAGGAGTTATATCACTTTGTTTCTGTTTATACAGCCCTAGCCACACCTCCCTTGGCTGTGACTGACACAGCCTGCATGAAAACAAAATGGTTTCACTTTCAATCAGATGTTACTTACTTTAAAAGATTGCCTCTTCTGCTCTGTAATTGAACTTTAATTACATACAGGAGGTTCCTGCAGGGTCTAGCAAGCTATTAGCAGAGCAGGAGATAAGAAATTCTAAATTAAACATTTTCAATTAAAAAAGCATAAACGTTAGGTGACTCTTTACAGAAAGTGTTTAGGAAGGCTGTGTAAGTCACGTGCATGGAGATGTGCCTTGAACTGCGTAAACAAAGTGATTTAACTGCTGAATGGCAAAAAATTGACCAGTGAGACTGCAAGGATATGATCTATACACCAAAACGGCTTAATTAAAGGGACTCTCCAGTGCCAGAAAAACAAACCCGTTTTCCTGGCACTAGAGAATCCTACCATGCCCCCCTCCCTCCTGCCCCCCATCCCATGTTCCTGAAGGGGATAAAACCCTTTCAGACACTTACCTAAATCCAGCGCTGAGGTCCCTCGGCACTGGGTCAGGCTCCACCCATGCTCCTCTCCCGCTGACATCCACCAGCGGGGGAGACCTAATGCGCATGTGCGCCAATGGCCAAACACGTGCATTAGACCTCCCCATAGGAAAGCATTATTCAGTGCTTTCCTGTGGGGATTCCGGCGACGCTGGAGGTCCTCAAATTCGTTTACATACCTGGAAGTCCCTCTAGTGGATGTCTGATAGACAGCCACTAGAGGAGAACTTAACCCTTCAAGGTAATTATTGCAGTTTGTAAAAACTGCAATAATTACACTTGCAGGGTTAAGGGTGATGGGAGTTGGCACCCAGATGACTCCAATGGGCAGAAGTGGTCTGGGTGCCTGGAGTGTCCCTTTAAGCTAAAGCTGTCTTGGTGACTATAGTGACCCTTTAAACAATGATGTTAACAATAATATTTCCCTTCATGGTGAAACTAGGAGCACAGCAAGGTGTTTTGCTGTGACCAGATTAGTTCTGCTTCTTCTCAGTATCAGTCATTGTTTCTCTTTGCTTACAGTCCCCGTTCCCTTCCAGACCCCAAATGCTACGTTGCAGACAGTGGAATTGTCGGGAATTCTAATGTAAGGCCAAAATAGCCAAACTGGAAACATTCTCCAAGCCAGTTGTGTTTCCAATTTGTTTATTTTAGCGTATTTGAAATTCATGTTAAATATCCTACATTTCACACTAACCCTGTGAAAGTATTATATAAGGTAGCTTACAGAAAATACATATGAATTTATGAAAACCATAAGGTCATTTAATACATTCAAATAGTTCAATTAGCAAATCTTACAAGATGTACGGTAAAATCTACATAAAAAGTTTAATAACAGAAAGCTAAAACATACATAAAAAGCAAACTGTTCAATTCTTTAAAGGACCAACAACAATTTCTGCCTCTATCAATATGTGATCTGTAAAAGTTCCATTCCATAATGGAATGCTATATACATTTTAACAGCCATGTTGCAGATACTAAATAAGAAAATTCCATTTGGACATGAATACGTTAAGGACCAGATTATGGTGAGCAAAGACAATTGGTCTGTAAACTGGTAAAGCAATAAACAATCAAAATAAACTAAAAAGCATAACTTTTCTAGGGTTGTAATACATTTTGTAATAAAAACACACCAACGAATATCTTAGGCAACTCACAAGGTCTTATCTTAACCATCAGCAAGGGAACGGACATTTACCCACCTGGAACAGGGGAGACCCTTACGAAAGGCCCCACAACCAGCAGAAAAAGGAAAAAGCAGGGAAAACGGTCCTTTTCCATATGGATTTCCACCTGAAAAAAGTAACAAATACAAAACAAAGACCCTCTCGACTTCCTAATTATCAAAATTTAAACCTCCCTCTGTTCCAGTTGGTTGGAAGCAAGTTTTGCAATTATACCCAGAGGCCATACACTGTGAGCACACATATCTTAAAGTAAAGAGAGGGTCAGTCAGTGACATTGAAATCACCGAAAGCTGGGAGTCAGTCGCATCTGCAAAAGATCCCCTGCATTCAGTATATTACAATGCTTCTTATAAATATGCAGGATTAAAACACAAACAGAATGCCCTAATCTGAACACCATGATTCCTTCGACTAACAAATATACAATTATTTTTATTTAGAAAATCCCCAGTGCCGGATACATTGAGTTAAAGGTATAACAAAAACACTCAGTTTGATAGATTGAAACGAGAGACGTTCTAGAATCATGCCTATCAGTGCTGGATACATTGAGTTAAAGGTATAACAAAAACACTCAATTTGATAGATCATAATGAGAGATGCTCTAGATAGAATCATGCCTACAAGCTTGCAGTTTAAAAAGTAATGTGGCATTGGATTTAAAAAGTACATACTAAGTATGAAGCCAATTTGTAAGACTCAACAAGAGGAATGCGTGGTTAGATTGTGAATATTTTGAGGTTATACTAGCTGTGGTCAGTAGAATGCTCCGTAGGACTCATTAAGTAAGGTGGAGAAAATCTAAGGTCACATGGTATGGATTTCGAGAGACGTGGGAAAACTTGGGATTTGATGAGAGAGGCAGCTAGACTAAGGTAACTATAGTAACTAGAACGTAAGCTCACTAGAGCAGGGCCCTCTACCCTTCTGTACCAGTGTGTAGCTATGGGTACATTAGGGTAAATGTTTAAGTAAGGTCTGTTAAACATTGGCTTGTCTGTAGCACGGTTATATTCAACTGCAGATATCTGCTGGCACTATATAAAAAGAAATAATATAATGAGATGAATGAAGGAAAGGAAAGCTTAGCAATAAGTTACTGCGATATTTTAAAGAGACCAGAGTTTTGAATGATTTTCTGAGTATGGAGTCAAGGAATTAAAAACAATTAAAACCACAAAGTAACAAAAACAGTGTTCATTTGGAAACACTTAAAAGGAAACATTTATTATATATCTCTATCATTGGTGATCTACCATTTGCACATCATTGCTGGGTTGTATTTGTGCGTTTGAATTTAACCATGTTTTTGTATGGAGTATGTGTGTGGGTGGATGTAGCGGTATGTATTTGTATGAACCGTTGCTATTGGAATGCAATGGTGTATTTCTATGTAATGTTTGCGTTTGAATGTATGGTTGGCTATTAACTGCAGGTGTATGTTTGTGTGTAATGTTGGTGTTTGAATGTAGGTGTGTTTTTGAATATAATTTTGGCGTACACACACAGAGAAACAGAGATACACCCACTGACACACAGATACTGACAAAGACACCCACACATGTAATAATGTTTATATTTTTATCCACCCTCCTGTTATCATACCTTTGATGTACAGGAGGGTGGCTTCCCTGGGTCTGGACAGCGGAGGATGATAGGAGCCTGGAAGAGGGCGCTTAATACCCAAAAGGTGAGTGAGATATGGCAATTAATAAGATTCAAAGGAATCTACGTCCAAATTGGCTCAAAAAAACATTCCAAAGAGCCAACAGATGAGATTATATCAAAACTGTTCAAACAAAGAGGATTTTATAAACAGAGCTCACATTTTAAACAAAAAGTTTCTAGATAGGAACTATCCTAGAGACTTGTGTAACGGATCACCTGGCACCCCGACTGGGTACCTCCGTTAATGGATGCTCCTAGCGCTTCCTGAGGGCTCCAAGCACTCCAGCTGACACCATAACCACCGTAGACTCCTCCAGAGAGCAAGGCAGGAACAAGCTCTTACAAGAGCTTAGCAGTGAATATAGCAATGGAGTATGCAGAGCATAGCAATCCCTTGTAGCAGATTCCCCCAATAAGAGACGGCACTCCAAATTGAGGGTGAAGTAGAACTGACTGTACTGGCACATACAGCCTCTTTTATTCCCAATCCACAAACTTAGTACTGCCCACAGGGTTTTACAGAACAACCAATAACACACGTACATTACAGAAAACACTCCCAGCCATTATACACAAAATCCTCCCCTCTGCCTGTGATATAATTATGGTACACAATGGTTAACATAATTATCACAAGCAGGAAAAATACAGTTTTTATATATGTACTATAACTTTAAAAATATACATCCAATCTTCATAAAAAATTACATATTATTAATCAGCACATTTCAAATATAAACATACCCAAAAATCATTTGAATCCCTTCAGCCATTCGGGAGATAGACATAAGTCAAGTTTGACCGACCGCAAGCACATTTACATGCCCAAAACAGTTCCAGAGAATCAGGCTGTGCGGTCAGTCTATTTCCCATGTTAAAGTCAGTTCAAACAGACGAACGACAACCATTCGAATTGTCGAACTGTCGAATGGCGTTCGAACTGTCGAATGGCGTTCGAACTGTCGAATGCATTGAAGTCTGGAGAAGGTAAAACTTCAGCTGAATTAAAGATGGCCGCTGCCACGCGTTCGTTTGTCGAATGGCGGCCACTTCGACTACATCCGAAGTGCCAATTTAAAGCTGCAGAACTGCTCCAATACAATTTTAAAGGGGCAGCAAGACTTTTAAAATCCAATCTTCTAAAATAGTCTTTAACAGGTAATCTCTTCCAAGGGCTATAGTCTTAAAGGGGCATTGTTCCCAAATGTCACAGTATGTCCCCAGATGGTTCTTAAAGGGCCAGCAGCATAATAAAATACAATACGCACAAATACTGTATTAAAAGGGCCAAATCTCCCAGGGGCCATAGTCAGCAGGCAGGAGGCGGGCAAACCGGCTTCTCCAATGCCCAGTGGCGAGGTTGGTTGCGCCACAACTTGATTTCTAAAGCACAACGTGTGATAGAGTGTTGTGATAGAAAAGAAAATGTAAAGTTAAAACCTAAAAATAAAAGTCCAGACAAAGTTTTTAATATGGCATTTTTGACTAAGTACAACAGTAAAGCCAACAAGATCAAGAGAGCAATCAAAAAACGCTGGCCGATCTTCTTACAAGATAGATTCTTAAAAGGTATACTGCCAAATAGACCTAGGGTGATCTATAGGAAAACAGATCACCTAAAAATCATCTTAGCCCCTACTGTACTTCTCAGAAAAAATGAGAAAAGGTCTGATAACGAGTTTCTGGGGAAACAACCAAATGGCTTTTTTTAGATGCGGCAACTGCAGTACGTGCAGTTATCAGAAACAGAAGACTACTACTTTCAATAGCTTTAATACGGGTGAAATTTTTGAGATTACACATTTTATCACGTCACAGTAAAAACAGTATATCTTTTAGAATGTAAATGCGGAATCCAATATGTAGGCCGCACAATCCGAAAGTTACACGTACATTTGCTAGCATTTTAATGGTATTTAAAAACATAGTGATTAACACAGTGTACCTAGACACTGTAAAGGATTTTGTATGCATAGGTATAGACATAGCCATCCCACATTGGAGAGGAGGAGACAGGAGGAGTATTTTAGCAAAAAAAGAGACAGAATGGATTTACAAATCAAAAACTTCTACACAATATGATCTCATTACAGATCTCCACATTTTAGCCTTTGATTGTAACGTCTCAACAGGAATATCACACGTGCAACGGTGTGTTTTACTTATATATTTTTTACAGTATGTTTTTACTATTGTTTCTTCTTCCTATTTTTTTTGTATTCTTGGTATATACCTATACCCTATTCCAATTTATATGTACATCACCACTTGGTTTTGATATATCTGTTATACTTATAGTATATGTCCTATTGGGATTCACAATTTTTTTATAATTTTTGTGTATATGCCGCATTGTACTTTTTTTTTTTTTTTAGATAGTTTTAATTTTTTTATAATTCTTTATTTTTTGATATGCAGGTAGGTACAACAGTGCCTGTATCGCCACAACAGCATCAGCAGGCTCAATTTGTATGGTCTTGGCAAAACAGTGTTATGGCATGTTGGGTTTGCATATATTTTTTAAATATAAAACACAAAATAACGATTCAAGATTTAAGCGTTTGAGTAGTAAATATCAGGCTTAATTAGTACTTTTCTAAACAAGGCTTAACAGTTGAACCTGGGATACGCTGTAACAGTAAGTGTCCCTGTATGGTTGGCAGCTCAATAGTATGCCACTAGCTTAGCAGTGAACAGGGTGACACCTGGCATGCCGGGTGGTAAGCAGGCGTAATACTGTAAGGTTATGATGACTGGTTTGTTAGGAGGTCAACATGGCTTAGTAATAGCGTGGCACGAAGTTATGACTAACTTCTGGTTGATCAATACGTTGGCATAGAATTATGAATGGGCTGTGACACGTTTAAGCGTTTGCAGGGAGGTGCATGCTGTTTGTGATTAAGACTATTAGGTCCCATCATATGCTTCTACGTTTTATTACATGTCGCAGGGTTAAAGGTTTGGGTGCCAGGATGAGTGGGGCATGCGTGTGTATCCGTGGGAGTGTGGTACCGTATTATGCATATCTTAAGCGGGTTTAAGCTTTCCAACGGGTCACTCGAGTGAAACGTAATGGAACAGTGTTAGATTTTATGCAGTCTAGGTATTTAACAGTTATACTGAACGCTAGAAGTTATGAAAGATAGGCATAAGGGCTAATAAAACTTCACATTGGATAAAAACATTACGGTGAGGTCGAGTAGTATATCCACGTCTGGGCACTCCGTAGCATAGCCAGTCTCTGGTTTAGTCCCTGTCAGTCAGCTGATGCCAGTTCTGGAGGCTCGACTGGCGTCCCAGGGAGAAGGGCTAGGTCGGTGCCTCTGCCCGGTTCCATCTCCGGTGTGTCTTGGAGGGGCTCTCAGCGCGATTCTCTCACTAATAGGAGGCTGAGCGGGAGCACGGGTAGTATCGCGGCCATCAGCACGAGTCTTCAGACGCGAAGCGGTGTTCCGCTGTTTGGAGGGTTCCGGTACCTCTGGGTGGTAAGCAGGCCGGGCATGCTGGGTGGTCCCGCACTGGCGTGTGTGAGAGCGAGTGCTGTTGCTGGCACCTGAGGGACAAGTCATGGTTTCACGCTGTCTTGTTCTTCGGTATCGTCCCCGTTGGGAGGCCGCTCTGGAGGCTCTGGGTGGCACCGGGTTGCAGGGCGAATCCATGCCGCTACCTCTTTCGTTTGTTTGAAGGTCTGACCCTTGGTACGGAACTTTGTCCATAGGTGTGCACAGAGCCGGTCAATGAACTCCAGGGTGTGCTTGGGTGGCTTGGCAAGGGTGATCTTCGTCGCAGGCGTCGCCATCTTGATTGAGTCCTGACAGTTTCGTGTGACTGCAGGTTTTAATGCTTGTTCGAGTAGTATTGCGGGGGTATTCGTCCCCAACGAGGACCGGGATATCCCCTGCCGGTCCGTAGCAGGGCAGTGTTTGATTCTCGCTTGTAAGCGGATCCCGTGCCGGGCGATCAGCCGCCTCCCCCAGTCTTCAGGTTCCGCTGCAGTTTAGGCCGCATGGCAGGTTCAGGCGCTCGCAGTGCTTTTCGGTGCAGTACGGGTATCATTTCGTTACCTGCATGGTCCTGCATCGCTTTCCGGGTACTGTGTGCCACTGGCATAGTTAAGAAAATAGCAAAGGGAACACTCTAGGAAGTAGTGTATAAAATCCCGGAGCTGGCTTGTGGTAATGGCTCAAATATTTTATTACAAAGTATATTACTTAGAGCAAGCACCAGCTACCCTGTATTGGATCAGGAATAGAGATACTTGCACTGCACATTTATTTTTTGCATACTCATTGATCAATTTATTTTCCACTCAGTGACTTGTATTTTACTTATTAATTTTTATTCATTTATATGTTTTTACTCCTCCTATCCTATTTATTTCTTTCCTTTTATATCTCCTGATACTTTCCATTTGCTTTTATTCCTGCGCTGATTTTTTTTATTCTAACTTTTATCTCTTAAAGGCATAGTACCAATTAATTTATTCACTCATCTCATTTTTGCACTTCTGCATCATCATTTTAGTGAACTATCTATTCCAAGTGATCCTGCATTACTAGCTCCTGGATTTTATACACTACTTCCTAGAGTGTTCCCTTTGATAGATATATATATATATATACACACACACGTTATTTTTACTCATTTTTCAATTGCATATATTTTGCCTACATTCTTGATTATCCTATTACCATGTATCCGCTTTAAATTACTTTTTATTTAAGATTGTAACAATACCTGATATTAGATTATGAGGGATACGACAAATATTTCTCCACATGCACTTTAACTTACTATTTTTAGACTTTATTTTCAGTTAGATAAAGCTATTTATCTTTATACCATCCAATATTTTTCTGTACAAAAATATTTTTTTGTACAATATTATTTATCTACAGTGCAATTTTTTTTATATTGCAATTATTTTTTTTTATAGATTATGTATAATTCTTTTCATATTTTGCCAATTTGTGGTATTTACAAGGTTTGTTTAAAGGATCACTGTAGTGTCAGGAAAACAAAGCAGTTTTCCTAACACTATAGTGCCCTCAGGGTGCCCCTCCTGTGGCACTGAAGGGGTTAAAACCCCTTCAGCAGCTTACCTTACCCTCGGGTCTGGTGACCTCTCCTCCCCCGCCGACGTCAGCGGAGAAGTCCGATGCCATAGGATCCGAATGCGCGGCCAGTGCCGCGCGCCCATTCAAAGTGTCCATAGGAAAGCATTTTCTCATTTCTCAGCTTTCCTATGGACGCTCTGCGCAATGGAGGCATAATATGCCTCCAGCATCGCAGATGCGCCTCTAGTGGCTATCCAGAAGACAGCAACTAAAGGGTGGTTTAACCCCAAATGTAAACATAGCAGTGCATCTGAGGGGTTAAAACCTGAGTGACATGGCACCCAGACCAATTTAGATGTGAAGAGTTCCGGTATCCAAGAAGATTACGACGAAGGGTACATCAGATTCTCTCCAACTCCTGAGGAAGCCCCGACTGCTACAGGACGGAACGCGTTGAGCCATCAGCTATAATCCAGTGTCCAGTACAAGGACCTTAGTACCACCATGCCACGCTGTTAACATCGGAAGGTATCCCTTAGCCCCTAGGAGTCGCGACCAGCGGGGCTTTGGACTGTTTTAGTGGTTAGTTTAGGAAACTTGTTTTTTGTGGTCTTTCAACAGTTCTCTTTTTATGTTCATATACACTTTTGTCATTTTGTCTGAATACATTTTGTTAATTTTAAAACGATTTCTTTGTATCTCATTGATTGCTGCTATCTCATTTCACCTCTGGGTATTTAGCACCCTCTGTGTATGTTTGGGTGCCCACCCATTTTACACCATTTGTTTGGTTTTAGTTCTTTTTAGGCTTTTTGGGAGTGTGTCTAATGGGTGGCAGATTTCCACCCTTACACTCATAGTTGTTGTGTCCACCCTATATATTTTTTTATATGATGGGAGTCTGGGGCTGGCTGGAAAATGCTCCTCCTACATCTTCCTCTACTATGCCTCCCTTGGCTCTGTATGTATCTGGGAGGAAGTGACCTGCTGTTACTTCCACTCAACATCATGATACTCACAGGGTCAGTCACGCTGTTACAGGGTCACTGGAACAGAGGCTGACTCTCGTTGTGGGTGCAAAACCACCATCTAGTGGCTGTCAGCAAGAAAGCCCCTAGAGGCATGCTTAGAGCTGCTATGTAGAACATGGCAGTATCTCCAAAACGCAATGTTTTGCAGGAGCACTGCACACAGGCCACTTAACTGACATTACAAGAGAGCTGGGTGCGGCCTATAGTGTCCTTTTAAAAGGACACCCCTAGTACACTATAATAACTTCGCAATTTCATCTCATTTAAGTTGTTATAGTGTCTGAAGGCCCCTGCTGTTGTCCAACCATTCAGTGTTAAAGCATTTTTTGCATGATAGAACACTGAAATTAGTTTCTGTCTGATATTTATCAGCCCAAGATCAACTGACTGCTGTCAGCTGATCATAGCTGCCCATGGCCAGTATGGGATTAGTGCCAAGACCGAATGAAAGTGAAATTAAGTATACCTCCACTTCCCTTTCTTCAGGAATCAATCACAATTTTGCAGAAGGAGGAGAACATGTCAATATAAGGGTTTTAAACAATAACAAAAAGCAAAACAGAAAAAGATGATCTCAGAAGGGAAAGGAGTGCTTTATAAAAAAGAGTGAACAATAGACAAGATTTAAAGTTGAGCCAAACAGGGTTTTTAAAGACAGCAAAACTTTGTGTAGTACAGTGTCGCATTATACAAATGTGAAAAGTCTGATAAGTTAGACACAGATTTTTTTTTAAATTCAGATTTTTCTCAGGCTTATCACAGTAAACACTAGAAATAGTCAATGAGCATACTGTGAAGTCAAATATATATATACATATACATACATATATATACATACACACCTTCTGCATCAAAACAGACAAAGAAGAATAAATAAATATACATCAATCTTTTCAGAAAATTCTAAAATGTATTGCTGCAGAACAAGTGCAACTGCGTTTCATTTAATCGTATAAAATAAAAGATTATATATATATATATATATATATATATATATATATATATATATATATATATATATATATATATACACATATATATATAAAATGAATGTACACAATTTGCTCCATGATGGTACCACCAGGAAATGTGGAACTCTGGTTAGTCTTCCAACAGCAGATCCAGCTCTTCTAATGGCACTCTGACTCTTAACTCCTTCTCTGCCATCAGATCTAGAATCTCCTGCAGCTTGTCTGGGAAATACTCCACCGCATCCATATACAGCACCTGAAAAAGAACAGCACAAAATCACCCTTTCCCTTTCCAACATAAAAAATATATATATATATATATATATATATATATATATATATATATATATAAACATAAAAAGTATTCAGTGGATGCTGATCTCTTCACCATATTCCGTGCTGCAAGGCAAGAGACATGGCGGCAGTCATGAAAATACCTTCTCAATTTGCCACTGGTCTAAGCCATTTACCCCTTAACGACATATGACAGAATTATTCCGTCATGGTTGTCCTTCCCTTAAAGGATCGTTTGTCAGCTGGGGCCAGAATTACTGGCCGCAGAATGACTAATGCTCTGTTTGTAGGGCTCAAAAAGAGCACTGCATACAGGAAATTAAATGGAATTTTAAATCTACATTGCTACAATGTGGTGTGAGCAGGGTTAAATCCCAACACATGCAAAGCAGTTTGAGGTATCATTGGATCTACATCACATCATTTGCACAGAGCAAAGGCCAGAGACAATCCCTTATACATAGCTTCTGCAGGTTGTGGACTGTGCTCAGTGATTGCACCTCTTTTGGCATCTTGCCCGGAAAGGTAACTATGGACTGTGGCACCGCTGAACACCAGGCTGGCATCAGGTGGGTTGAGCTGAAGTGTCCACTCTTCTCGCCTTTATTGTCTCATCTCCACCGGTAGCTGTGATATGGAATGGGTAGTGGCCATATTGGGGTTGTGCGATTTCAGCCAGCTAGGAGCCCAAAGTAAAGGGACCAGGAAATAACGGAGTATCCAAGTTGGTAGGGATCAGGATAACCCCAAGGCCCCTCAGACTTTTCAGTAAAAAGCAGGAAATAAGCCACATCCTCACGCTTCACTTGACTGAGAAGGCTTCAGGCCGGAAAAGTCCAAAATATACCCTCAGCAATTACCGGACACCACTTTCCAAAATAAGGGGATAGTGTCCTCAGAACAAGAGATATAGGGATCTCAATCTAAGGATGATGGTGTAGGTTTTCAGCCTTTCTGGTTGAGTTTAGTAGAGAAGCCCCTGCAAAACGCCACCTGCTCAGTCGACAGCCAAGCCACTCCTAACCATTTTCTTTCATTTAAGATTACATAGCAATTTCCATCCAGGTACAGAAAAAACATGGAACAAGAAAATATATGGACAGGTCTATAAGTAATTCTAGTCCCATCTGTCCCTAGCTGTAATGCTATAATTTTTGGATGTGGTTGGTAAGAATTGAAGTTCATAAAGATATAATAAGATATATGTATTTATCTTATCACTTACCTAAGGTACAACGCACATTTTGGCAAAATCTTCCACTTTGGGAGACCACCTTGTAATTAGTAGGAGGTATAAGTATAATAAGGTATTGGGGGCAAAACTCATGTTTTTGATCGATCAAAGAAAGGAACAATACTGCCATCAACCGAAAAACCATGGTTACAATATTTCTTTGAATAAATTCATCAGTTCTCACCTTTGCCCACGGACAGTTCTGAATTGCCTTGTAAAACAACCCCCTGCCACGCTCTCGATGGCCCAAAGATACCTTCACGTAAAAAAAAAAAAAAAACTGAATCAGATCCAATTGGAACATATGTAACAATTTTCTTTATAGTATATAACCAAAGGGCAAAGCATTGTATCAAAGGCAATGCCTTGACGTGCAAACAATTAAATATCTTGATGATCAGATAACCATTGGACGCTTCATTTTCTCTTATTTTTGCAGGCTATCTGTATGTAAAGTTATACCTGGTTTCCTATATAGACATTCGGTAGTGCATGCTGTGCTTTCATAAAAGAGTTACAGAGGGCTCTCGCATTGCACAGACTTCATGTACTCCAGGATTTTACAAATTCTGAATGTAGTACAATCCAGCTGAACACTGGGTATGCCCATTTACAAATGCATTGAATGATATAATCTGGACTCCATGTATGCTTAGCAGTGGGAGCAGAAAGCAAGGGTAACCATGTACAGCACATTCAGCAATATTTATAATGTAAACAGATTCATGTATAACATGTGCACATATGCATTGACCTGAAGGATGATATAAGTGCTTTAGTGAGATTATAAATTCTAGAAGTAGAAGCAGGATCTGTATGGCGTATGCAATTACGGCCCAAGGTGGTCATAATTTGGGAACAGTAAGAGTGTCCTTTGTTGCAAACCATATATATGTCAACACATAAAAACAAGAAACTGTAAAATGACTGATACTTTTTCTAAATAAAGGGTAAAACTTAGCCGTATTGCTTACCATGAAGTGCAGATACATGCGCCAAAGGAGGGGGCATTTGGAGCCATACTCAGAGCAAAGGGCGTGCTCAAACAGGGCTTTGATGCGATTGGATAAACCAGTCTCCGGGATGAACGAGTGTATCGCCCCCAAATCTAGTCTGAAAGAACATACATTTAGATTAGGACAGTTACCCTTCAATGCAGTTCCAGTCCAGGCTTGTCCCTCCTATTCCCACATTGCTATTATTTTAAAGCTCCAACATGTTTCACAATGCTGTATGATAGTGAACAAATAAACAAGACAGGATGACATGAAAATAGATTGAGCTGGCAGATAAAGACTGCCTGTGAGATTATGTCACATTACTGGGACATTTAAATAAATAAATAAATAAAGCAAGAAGTTTAATTCTTTACCTCTGTACAGAGTCCATCAGTTTCTTTCGGTCTTCTTCTGCTTTAATAGCAAACAGACGAGGCTCAAGAGCATCCGTTGTCCTCCTGATGCTGTCTAAAAATCTCCTGGCCTTACTGACATTGTGGCATTTGTTCTCAGTTTGAATGTAGGTTTTCCACAGAGACACATTTGTGGGATACAGCTTTAAGGAGGCTGTGAGAGAGTCTCTTAGAGGGGCTAGGGGGTACACACTGACCTTGGTATGGTACCTTAGCAAATTGGTGTGCATCAATGTGATTGCTTCCCGAGCGCTGTAGAAGTCTTGTGTTTCCTCATGTGAAGCACATGAGTCTGTGGCTTGCACAAGCACTGCAAAAGCAGCATTAAGACTCACAGTGAGATACTGGAAAAGTGCAAAGCAGCCAGATATACAGAGCAGAGCAGAGGCAGCTGGGTCGCTTGCACAGCCTTGTAAAGCATGTTCATACACCTTGCGAGCTTTCAAAACACGAGTAGTTTGCACTGGTTCAGTATAAGGAATATACTGCGTATTTTCCGTAAGGCTTGTGAGGATGTAAATTGCCCGGCTACCCGCACCCTTTTCTAAGCAGCCTTCCAGTTCTGCGTACAGCAGGCATAGGCTGCAGAGCTCCTGGTCCTTTAACCCCCTATTTCCCGCTAAGCTGATGGCTGCATCAAACACCTTCCTGGCATCATCTGTGTTGCCCAATAGCCATTCCAGTAACGCATACTCCTTCCAGAGGGCCAGGCTGGTCCGGCTGGAGGCTTCCTTGAGTAGGGCTTTAGCTAGACGTTTGCTGCGTTTGCCCTGAGATTTCAGCTTCTTCTTTTTCTGTGTTTGAAGGTAGCAAACAACCTGTAAAAATAAATCAGTCCTTTAAAGTTGGTCCAAAGGTAACACATACAGTAAAATTAGATTTTAAAAGCTGCAATTGTAAAAATGCTGACTCTTTCACCAATCTGTTTTCTAATAATGTTACTGCATTACTGTAAAACAAACTCTAGCTCAATGAAGCAGTTTTGGTGTATTGATCATACTCTGCAGTCTGTCAATTGTATGTTATTTAGGCGTTAATCACTTTGTTTGTACAGCCCTAGTCACACCTACCTGCATGCAACATGCACAGTATTCTTAAACACATCCTGTAAAGTGAGATCTAATGTTTATTCTTCCTTTATTGCACAGTCTTTTTAAATGGACACTGTGACGAAAGTAACCTCGCCATTGGGTTTTGGAGAGGCCTGCTTGCCAGCCTCTTTCCCTGTGACTATGACCCCTGGGGTGTATTGCCTTTTAAAAACACTATTTGTGCATATTGGGACTTGGCACAATGCCCCTTGGACTTTTAACTGGAACAGATTCAAACATGTGGCGGCGGCCATCTTTAATTGTCCAGCAGTGTTTTGTCGTCAAATGTTTGGAACTGTTTTGGGCATGGGACCAGGTGCACGGTGTGGCAAAAATAAGACTTCCAGGAAATTCCTGAACCCCTGAATCGATCTTGGTGATTTTTGGATATGTTGTTCACCCAGATCGGGGCTATCAGGGGATGAGACTTTGTGGGGATATGTTGTATTTTGGGGTACTTTTTGGGTTTGTAAAAATGTATGTTTTTCTGCTTGGAGTTAATCGAGTTAGTCCATTGTCTTTGTTAATTGTATCACAGGCAGAGGGGAGGGTTTGTGTACATTATCTGGGAGTGTCTAACTGTACAATACTGTTCTGATTGGCTTTGTGACTGTGTCCTGTGCTCCACAATGTCCACCTAGGTGGTAACCTTGTGGGAAAAACTGTATAAAAGACAATAAACCCTCAGATCTGCCGAGTTGCTGTTTTACCTTCAACATAGAGCCTGGTCTCATGTGTGGGGGAAAAGGCTGCATCTACACAGGGGGATTGCTATACTCTGTATACTACCCTGGGCTATAATCACTAAGCTCTTTTAAGAGCTTGTTCCTGCTACTCTCTCTTGGAGGAGAGGTACACCCACTGGAATCTGGAGCCTTGTTGTAGGTCCAGGGGTAGAGGACCCCAACCAAGCTGTGGCGGTTCGGGAGATCTGCGGTGCTTATGGTGTCTGGTGCGGTGCTGATGGTCCTTGGTAAGAACTAGGAGCATCGATTGAAGGAGGGTCCGACACAGACACTATAGTCACCAAAACAACTTTAGCTTAATGAAACAGTTTTGGTGTACAGATCATGCCCTTGCAGCCTCACTGCTCAATTCTCTGCCATTTAGGAGTTACATCACTTTGTTTATGAACCCTAGACCCTGCAAGAGCCTCCTGTATGTGAATAAAGTTAAATTTACAGAGCAAGAGATACAACTGTTTAAGGTAAATTACATCTGATTCAAAGTGAAACCAGTTTTTTTTTTTTCATGCAGGCTGTGTGAATCATAGTCAGGGGAGGTGTGGCAAGGGCTGCATAAACAGAAACAAAGTGATTTAACTCCTAAATGACAGTGAATTGTGAAGTTAAACCTGAGAGGCATGGTCTATACACTAGAACTGCTTTATAAAGCTAAAGTTGTTTAGGTGACTATAGTGTTGCTTTAATTTAGAATTTCTTACCTCCTGCTCTGTTAATAGCTTGATAGACCTTGCACGAGACTGCTGTATATGAGTTAAGTTCAGTTTATAGAGCAAGTCAGTTAACATTGAATTGAAAATGAAACCATATTTTTCATGCCCTGGGAGGTGTGACTAGGGCTGTATGGGCAGAAGAAAAGGTGACAACTCCTAAATGGCAGAGAATTGAGAAGTAGACTTCAGAGGCATGAGCTATACATTAATCTACTTCATTAAGATAAAGTTGTTTTGGTAACCAAAGTGAACCTTTAATAATATAGGTGATCTCAATAACCACCCAGTTTACTCATCACTTTACAAGTAAGTCTATAACTAAAGTAGCCTGATAGGTCTACTAGAAACGGAAAAAGTATTTTCCCCACAAGTTTACATTTTCACATTTTTCCTAAAATAGATCGAAAGATAGAGAAGATATCAAAATCAACTAAAATAGCATAAAAATACACTTTCAGTCAGTACAGTGTCTCACTCAAAATATATTATGATACCATTATGGTAAATTGTGGTAAGATGCACAACTTGGTATCCAGTACGGCTGTAACTACTCAATTGTTCTTAGTGCATTCTCGGATTACACAATACCTGCCTTGGGTTTATAAAAATATTACTGTTTATATCTTTGCATGCTCTCTTGTCCATTGTATTTTTTATTCACTGTACCGTGAACCCATTTGGATCAAATATTTGCCTTTTTTGGATTAATGGCTTCTGTTACAGGATTATATTTTTACTATCATTAAGAGAACACTCCATTCTCCAAAAATGAAATATTGAAGAAGAAAAAAAAAGGTAAAAAAGTATTGTGCAGTGAGCTGCCTCTTCTACAGAACAGACAGACTATGCACTACTATAAATCAGAAGAAAGCCTAATAATACATGACCTGAGCGGTAGACATTGAGTGTTCCCTTTAACAGAGGTGTAACAGCTCTTGATGAATTTATATGGCATTGGTAAATTGTTGTACCTTTGAAATTTCATATTGTAGCCAGTAGACTGAAAGTCTCATCTTCTCATCTCCTTGGAAACATGAAAGTGAAGCCTGGAAGACATTTTGAATGAAGCCCTCTCCTTCTTTACCATGGTCAGCCAGCCATCTCCCTCTACTTATGGTGTCCAAGTGACCAACGGGACAAACTCCAGAAAGAGGAAGTTCAAATGAGGTCAGTAACCTTTCATATACTGGGTATTGGTCAAAGATGGAAGGTTCATCCAGACAGAGGTAGAGGGTAGGTGCTGGGAGGCGAGACCCACAGGGGACCCCAAGGAACTGCAAGAAGGACAGGATGAGCTGGAACTGCAGTTTGGGGCTGGAGATCTTAAACATGGATGGGCCCAGATCGTCAAAGAGAACCTAGCGGATACAGCAGGGAAAAGTTTTGATAGTTAGGCTACATGTTTTACATATCAGAAAAATATATATATTTCTTTAATGGCAACATATATATATATATATGTTGCCATTAAAGAAATTATTTCTGTGAACCTAAAAAAGCCTATTACAACATAAGCATAATATTGCTGCGGACTCACATTAAAGGGTAAAATGGTCTATCGCCACTTATGGTCTTATCCTCCAGACTTTAAGCACCTCCCATGTCTCACCCCTCTGGCAGTCTTTATATTGGCGTCATATTAGATTAATGGATCAATTTAAAACACTAGTATTTATACAGAGCTTTGCATCTACCGATCCTTGCTAACTGACCCAGTCACCTGCTCACACTCGGAACGTCACGACTTCTCTAGGACTGACTGTTCCTATGAAACCCCAGTTTCAATAACATCGACTGTGTTCCTTATCTGCACATTATTTAAGGTACAAGTGTATTTTTTTTCTATAAAGTACATACTGCATAGACACAAAGCTGTGCCTGGTCTTACCTGTCTCTCTGGGTCCTCACAGTCCTCCTCAGTCTGCTTTTTGACAGGGTCAGGTCGCCACGGCATCCATTGCCTAGCTTCCCTTGAACATTCCACATCCAACCAGATCTTATTTTTGGCACAATGTTTATCTTTTATTTCCAAATCCTCGTCTGCTTCGTCGTCCTCCTCTTCTCCTATAAGAGAAACCAGCAATAGTTACAATCTAACCTCAAACTACTAGGGACAGTACCGGTGAAGTATTATTCTCTTTAATTAATATGCATTATCGTGAAGTGGTCATGGTGCAAAGACCTTAAAAGTGAAGCTTTTAAGTAACATTGCTGCACATACCGATTTATTGCAGCAAAGGGAAATTTAACGCCACCTTTACCAGCTCCTATCATCTATCCCAGAACGAGAATAGTTAATTCTGTGAACAGACAATTATTCATTCATTCATTGTCTGAAAGAGCTCAAGTAACACTTTCAGTCAACGAATGAACGCAGCATCAGCTTCTGCAGCGGCCATTCACTGGTTTGACACCTTACCAGAAAAATTCGCCAAGGGAGTAACCCTTTAACATTACATAAAGTAACAGTGCATGCAGATAAATAATGAAAACATTAACGTATGTAACCAAGAAAAGTACATTTAGAGTTTTAAAATCAAGTATATCCTGAGGTGTAGATGTTCAAACTCAATGAAACATTCTATACTCTAACAAGGTTGAAACGATCGCCTAGGGTTGCGTATCTCTTGTGCAGTGAGAGCTGGCCTGCATTTTGGTTCCATTCTGCTCTTTTGGGTGGCATCAGTCTGATATGCAAATGACCTGTTTTTTGGGGGTTTTTTTTGCAATGGCACAAGATGAGCTAAAACTAGTTAGAGATCTGAGCGAGGACCCACTGAAGGGCAGGCTATTTGAGCTGTTGTCCGTTCTCAGTACTCTAGTGGTTAGTTCTTTTTGCACTCTATACACCACAACCACTTCTAATTGCTGAAGAGATTATGGTGCTAAGAATCAGCACCTGAAGCCTTTATTTCATTCTAGGGATAAAAAAATAAATATTTTTTTCCACCCTTCTGTGCAACAGTCCCTCCATATGCAGTCAATCAGCCAACTAGACTAATTAAACCAGGCTGACACTTAGTTTTGTGCTTGTTTCTGGTGTCAACACACACGGTATGCTAACCCCAGACACATCGGAGTGGCTGCACAATTTCTCCCCAAGGCTGTCACACAGCCAGCAGTAGCACAGTGCTAATAGTGGCAATACAGATGGATTTACGCAGCCGTCCAAGAAGATAAATATCCTTGTTTGAGTATGCAAATACACATCTGATGTAAGGAAACCACGTAATAAACAGCTTTTAATCAACGTCATCCAGTGCTTTGCTGAGCCTAATGAGAATTTTTGTCCAAAATAGCAAGTCACCATTTTTTATAGATGCATTAAAAAAAACAAAAAACAATACTTAAAAACAGCCATAAGTATGATATATTTTTTATATTAATCTCAATATAACTATAATTCTCCACAAGAAGCTTTGGACTAGAGATTTGTCCTTAATACTTCTTGATTAAGGGGAGGGGAGTTATTCTGCAGCAAAAAAAGTTAATATTTTACAGCTTAGGAAATATTTAAACAAATTTTAGTAAAAGTTAATGCATTTAAAAAATATATATATGATATGTGTTTTTGAATATATAGAGTTTCATTTTAAAGATGCCACCACTTTTTATACTGTCAGGCCACGTTCGTGTGCAATGCAAGAGATCGTTAAACCTTCAGATAATGGATACCGACAGATCAGATGAATGGTCTACTGCAAAAGGGAGATAAATTATAGGTCTTCTCTCGGAAGGCTACACTGTGTAGAATTACCCAAGTTGTGGATTGTGATCCAACCGCCTCGTTCTTGTTGTTTCATCCAAGCACACCAGCCTTTGGCACCTTTTTCGCCAAAACGAGGTTCCCCGCTGTCCCAGAAAGGCTCATAAAATTCAATCTAGGTGAAAAAATACATCAGAATGAATCATGTGTTCACTGCCTTACTTGGCAGGTTTCTGCACAAGTCCTAAATTGCTTTCTTCCAAAGAAACCAAATACAAAGAAATCAAAATATGGCATACCATGTAAACAAAACAAAAACATACAAAACTAATTTTATATATATATTCAAAATCTCTGGATACAAACAGTGTATAACAATAGAAAAGAATCAAATAGTATATTTAATATTTGTATAATAAAAAAAGCTTATATATTCTTCAGGATAACCCAATACCCTTTCCACATGTTCTTCAAAGGAATACTTCGTGCACCATAACCACTACAGCTTGTTACAATGACTATGGTGCCAGGTGTACCCTGGCACCTCTTCTTCTCTAAGAAATCAAACCATTTTTGAATGGCTTCATACATGTGGTCTGCCATCCACTGTTACACACCTCCACTACCAATGCCGGAGAGCTGGCATAGTTAATTGACTGCGAATGATCAGCTTACTCTCTCCGCCAATGATTCAAGACCTACAGTGGAAAGCTTAGCTCAGGAGCTTCTGTCTTTCTGGCGTTCGTAGGAGGCGGGAAGCGGACCCTGGCAGACCCCAGGTAAAATGACGAACTGTTCAAAACCTGTTTGGTTACTTGCAATGGGAGTGTGCCACATCACTCCTGGCAACAAAACAACTACCGTGAGCTGCAGTGGTTATGGTACTTGGAGTGGCCCTTTAATTCCTTTCCTCTATTAGACTATCAGATTCTACTACTTCTGCTGGAAGGTCAGGTATCTACTACACTTTCTTTAAAACCATATTTTAACACGCATTCATTTGTTCACCTTCAAACTTTAAATCAAGACCTGTTTTTGTAATAGTGAAAAGCTAAACGGTCACTGAAAACCTTCCACTGCCTGTACAGTAAGTTCCATAAAGCACTGCTCAGCATTTGCGCAGTATGCAGTAATTACAGCACAGCTAGGAACTCTGGGTAGAGATCTTCACAGAGGCTGAAAAGAGACATGCGTCCATCAAATTCAGCCTGTCTCACATCTGTTTATGCCGATGATCCAAAAGAAGGCAAAAATACCACACAAAAAGTAAAAGAAACGCAGTTTTTTTAAAAAAAAAAGCACTTTCCAATGTTGCAACAAACTACAAAAGAAAATTTCTTCTCAACCCCAGATCTCTCATTCGATCAGATGGTCAGATCTCTCATTCGATCAAAAAGTTGTTACCCTACATAAAAATTATATCCCTGAATATTATGTTTTTGCAAATATTCATCCATATTATGTGAACAACTATTCTATATGTATCTATGCACTGCATATGATAACACAGACTGTTTTCAAAGGTGTCTAGAACAGGTATACACATAAGAACAAAGTGGATAATAATAGAAACGGTTTATTATTCTAGGACCATGAAGTGTCTGGAATTTCTCAGCAAATCCTGGCCCTCATAATGTTGTGCAGATTTCAGCGGACAACTCTTAGCAGGAAATGTAAATCAGCTGTCCCAAGTAGCTTTTGAACAGAACTAGTCAGAAATCTCACAGGATCGATTAGAATGGTTCTTTATTCAAGCATTCCGTTTAAATCTTTATTCATGGTTTCTCATGAATGATGTTATTTGTAGCCACATATGCAGGGTGCTAACCATGCCCCTGTAACTAAATGCCAGACAACTAAATAAGAATATTTGCTCTTCATCTTTGTAATAAGAGCATTTTACTGGCGTTTTTTTTTATTTTAAACACACCTGTTCCTTGGTGTTCATATTCTTCACGGTGTCAGGTTTGTAAAAGGTAAAATCAATAAGGGCCTGAAACAAGGACACCGATTTTTCCGTATGGCCTGCCTGCCGCAAGAAATGGCACTGCTGGATAAACACATCTGGGGGGAAGAAATAAAATAATGCTTACAATTGACAGAAAGTCATTGCATACGAATATTAATTATACTTCACTATATTACAACCACCAATACCTTGAAAATTTAATTGATTTACAACACTGGAGTGTCCCTTTAAATGGAAGTTAAAAAACAAACAAACATTGGTCTGCTTCTGCTACTTACTAATGCTGTACTTTATAAAAGGGAAACAGAGTCAGTCATAATTATCATTATTATACATGAGTGCTACATTAAAGCAATTAGAACAGTTTTGTTCACAATAACTGTAAATTGTTCAGTGCATGCTATCAACATTAAAATCAATTCTTTATGGAATACAATACAGTCTACAATTATTTGGGGCTCCACGGGATTAAACAGGCATATAGGGTCATAGAACTCACAAACCAGATTTTCTACATTTTACTGAAGCATAAACATGTAATTAGGAAGGCTACAACAGTTTCCATTGTAGAGTGAAAGTTCAGTAAGACCTTGTAAACAAATACCCCCCTCTACTAACATGCGCTGACCCTGCATGTACATAACCCCACTCTATTAACATGCACTGACCCTGAACATATATTCCCCCTCTATTAACATGCACTGACCCTGCACATATATATCCCCCCTAATAACATGCACTGATCATGCATATATATACACCCACTCTACTAACATCCACTGACCCTGCACATATTTTTATTTTAAAAAATGCACTGACCCTACACCCTTTTATTAACATGCACTGACTCTGTGCACAAATACCCACCTCTACGAACATGCACTGACTCCACAAATAACTCCCCACATTAACATTGAACTGACCCAGCACACAAACGAGCTCCTATCGGCATGTACTGACCCTGTGCACAAATACACTCCTGTGTTTACATGTCCAACTCCGATTCAATCCCTTTATTTACACTTACTCACCCTACCATCCACACAAATCCATCCCCTGCATCCCCCTAACTTCTGACACAAACACATCCGTGCCCTCATACACACTGGCCTTCCACTCATGTACATCCCTACAATCACATACACTGATATTTCCCCCTTACCTTATATAGTCACACTCTTAACAAATATTAAAACCCCACTGCTTACAAAAATGCACCCAATACATACACACAAAATTCAATTAACATATACACAGTACTAAACTATTCCTACACATTCACTCTAAACTACATGCAAACACTCCTCTGCATTCACACACACTCAAACCTCATGCAATTATACATGCTGACTCCTGATACTGAAAGGTTATAAAAAATTTTAATAAAAACAATATACAATGGTGCAGTGAGTACATTTTAAAGTGGTTTAATGACAGACTATCAATTTTGAGTCCCTATAAGAGGTCAGACATAAATGTCTTGCCACCTCAATATGTACCGTATATACTCGTGTATAAGTCGATCTCATGTATAAGTCGAGTGCAGTTTTGTGACCAACAATTGTGAAATATGCTATGCCTCTTGGATAAGTCGAGGGTAAAACTTGGGGCTATGAAATTCTGTGATTTTTATAATTATATACACACACACTCATACACACTGCATTATACACACACACACACTCATACACACACTCATACACACTGCATTATACACACACACACACACATACACACTGCATTATACACACACACATACACACACTGCATTACACACACACACACACTCATACACACTCATACAGACACTCTGCGTTATACACACACACTCTGCATTATACACACACACACACTCATACAAACACTCTGCATTATACACACACACACTCATACAAACACACACTCTGCATTATACACACACACACTCATACAAACACACACTCTGCATTATACACACACTCATACAAACACACACTCTGCATTATACACACACTCATACAAACACACACTCTGCATTATACACACACACTGCATTATACACACACTCTGCATTATACACACACTCATACAAACACACACTCTGCATTACACACACACTCATACATACAATCTGCATTATACACACACTCATACAAACACACACACTGCATTATATAATGCAGAGTGTGTGTGTTTGTGTGAATGCAGAGTGTGTGTGTATATAATGCAGAGTGTGTGTTTGCATGAGTGTGTATATAATGCAGTGTGTGTGTATACAATGCAGAGTGTGTGTTTGTATGAGTGTGTTTGTGTGTGAACTGGGTGGGGGAGGGCATTTTTATTTGTAATTTTTTTAATTTTAATATTTTAATTTGTTTATTTTAGTATTTTTTTTATTTTATTATTTACTTTTTAAATTTTAATATTACATTTTTTTTTTTATTGAAATATTTTTTTTTTTTGGATTATTTAATTTTTATTTTCGTCCCCCCTCCCTGTTTGTTAGCTGGCCAGAGAGGGGGGCTCTCATTCCCTGGTGGTCCAGTGCATGGGCTGTGTAAGAGGGGGGCTGGCAGAGAGCTGTTACTTACCTTTCCTGCAGCTCCTGTCAGCTCCCTTCTCCTTCAGTCCGGTCA
Organism: Pelobates cultripes; assembly: GCA_933207985.1. NCBI lineage: Eukaryota > Metazoa > Chordata > Amphibia > Anura > Pelobatidae > Pelobates > Pelobates cultripes. The sequence goes on from OW240924.1 coordinate 56,939,371, forward strand.
GCTCCACTATAAGTCTCGCGAGAGCCCCCGCGGCAGTCACACCGTGAGACTTACAGTGGAGGAGAAGGGAGCTGACCGGAGCGCAGGAGAAGGGAGCTGACTGGAGCACAGGAGAAGGGAGCTGACAGGAGCTGCAGGAAAGGTAAATAACAGCTCTCTGCCAGCCCCCAACAGGACTGCCGGGCTTGTAATGAGCCCAGCGGTCCAGGTCTGTATTATGGCAATGTAAGTTGCCATAATACAGACACTGACTCGAGTATAAGTCGAGTGGGGGTTTTTCAGCACAAATAATGTGCTGAAAAACTAGACTTATACTTGAGTATATATGGTAAGTGGGTTTGGAAAATAAAAAATGAAAACAGTTGCCTTTGCAAAACACTAGCTGTCACATTTTACTTCCTCCCTCCCTCTCTCTCTCTCTCTCTCTCTTTTTTTTTTTTTTTTTTTAAGGGCAACTCCAATGTCCATGGCCACTTCAGCTTTGAGAAGTGGTCACGGTGATAAGAATCTGTATGTGTAACGCTGGAATATAGAGATATTTACAGTTTTGTGCCATGGCTAGTTGCACCCCTGGCACATTTAACTTTAATTTTGAGTAAAAATTATGTCTGTTGGGGGCGGGGCCTGATCGCTGTCCAAGATGGCCGCAAGTTGCTGGAGCTCCTGAGGGAAATCCTCATACAAAGCCTAAAATCTGAACTATGCTATCAGACCGTTGGCACAAATCGGTTTACCCTCACAGTGAGGAACTTTGGCATAAGTTGAGCCTGACAGTGCTTGATTCTGACGTGCATAGCCCATGTAAGTCTCCCTCTGCATCCTTCAGGAGCACGCGAGGTGGAGGAGGCAGCCGATCCACTGCCCGGGTCTGGAAAGCATCGGATTAATAGCCATGTTCCCCTCCCCCCCTCTCCCCTCCCTGGACCGGTGGGGGTTATACCGGTCCCCACTGGTACCCTCTTGTAGTGAATTACTGCAAACAGCGTAATACAGTATTGTAGAAAGCTGAGGCCGATGGATTTAAGATGGCCACCGTGACTAGGTCACAGATTTGGGTCTCTACCCAGGGCTGCTCATCCACGTTAACGTGCTACTCCAGGCCTTTGACAGGCTTTGTGCCCAATTCTGGGCAAAGCTGAGGGCTCAGATACCCACCCCTACTCCCATCAGCCAAAGCAGTGCATCTGGGAGCCAGCCAGTGGCCCGACGCCATGTGGCCAGGCATTGCTCATGCGGCCAAGCTGGATGACTGAGAAAGAGGCGCAGGAGACCACAACATAAACACAGAGTGGAGGTGAGAAGAGCTCGAGGGCCGCAACGGACACGCACACAGCACACCTACCATGGCGCCCCACACAGATCTCGAGAGGATGCCAAATAATCCTGTGTAAGCTGCGCTGTCAGTGGATTCCCGCTTGGCAAGGCCTGCAGTGCACATCATGGTGGTCCAAACAGCGGGTTCCCATCATGCCTGGAGATGCGGGAGGCCTCCCCATGCCACATTGAACTCTTAACTCCCAATATCCTTAGCCTCCCATCTGAGGGCATCGGTTGAGCGACCAGACTTTCTGCACAAACTGATGTTTTCTTTTCCTTATTACTTGTTTCCCAACCCAGTGGTAATAATAGCTCATCCTCGTGTCATTTTATACATCCTGAAGTTTTCTCCTACAATTTCTGCCGACATGTATTCTTTCCTAAACCTGGCTCTCACATATTATAAAATGTGCTGAATGCAGAAATTTCCTAACAACTTTCCGCCTATGCAATGTTGATACTTATACTCTTGTGGAATGTCATTATCTAACTATTTATTATGCTAAGCACTATCAAAAATAAAGAATAAAAAAAAACAATTTTGTGTTATCAGCATACACTATGCTCACAAGAGACTTCCTTTATGCACTCTACTTGATTGGACCGTGAGGTAACGAGGCACGACGTTAGAGATAAAACAAATGTGGAGAAACCACGCCCGACACTGGATTCAAATTAAGCTTTATTTTAGTTTTATTTCAAAGCTTTGAACATAGAAGGGGTGGACAAGTATAGTAGTGCCCAAAATGGCAATATAAAGCAAAAAATACAATATAGGGTTACAGTAACCCTTTTAGAGAACAACTTTTAAAGGACCATTTAGCCCACACCTGAAGGGAGTAAGTAATTTACTTACAATTTCTCCCTTGCAGCGCTGGTTTCTGCGGGCAAGCTTTGCCTCCTTGGCTGACATCATCGAGACTGATGATCTCAACCAATGCAATACTTTCCCTAATGGAAAGCATAGAGAGGCTACTGCGTATGCGCAACAAAATGTGTGCGTCAATCAAATGGTCTCTATGAGACCATCTGATTAAAATAGCAGAGTTTAACTGCTATTTCGGCCCATGTGCCTCTAGTGGCAGGAAAGCATTGGGAGTCTAGGGTGCATGCGCAGCATAATGCCGCTCTGCACCAATCAGATGGTGTCTCAATGCGCATGCACATTAGGTCCCCCTTGATGTCAGTAGAGGAGGCTGATGAAAAGGTGTAATTAATATTAAACAATTAAATGGGCTACAACATATAACTACAAGCGACCTAAAATGAGTGTAAGCTCAAAAAGTTTGGAAAAATATGTGCGCTCCTGAAAATATTAAAGTAACACTTAAAGTACAAATATATATTTAATAGATAAAAAATCTACAAATCAATCATAACAATAAATAAAAAAGAAAACATATATATAAGAGCATGACTGAATTGATCTGTTGCTGTACTTGACAAAATAAAATATTCATGAATGAGCAAATCCTGACAAATAATGAAGCCAGAGTAAGCACCTGACAGATACTAAGGCTACAATGTGTAAAAACAAAGTATCTGGAGGGATAACAAAAGCTAACAAAAAAATACAAATGAATTAAGCAACAAATAAACAAGATAAAAGTACCTTGCCTCGGTGGGGGCCCCCACCGAGGTACAAATCAAGGGAGATAGTAGTGGCCAAAAGACAGGGATCCGTCGATAGAGGACAAATAGATGTTGCACCGCGGTCGGGATCTTCAAAAAAGACCGCGGTGTAGATGGAAAGCAGATGAAACACAATCCACCAGTGGGACAGAGACTCACCCACAAACTGAATATAGCGTATTACACCGCGGTCGGTGTCTTCAAAAAAGACCGCGGTGTGAGAGACCAACTCCCGACAGACACCGGCAAACACTACAGCTCCCCACAGCAACAGAGCAGAACGTCACGTAATCAGCTGTGACTCGTCGACGCGTTTCGTCCCGCCCACGGGACTTTCTCAAGACAAAGTAATTGCCACAGATCAAAGATTAAATAGCCCAGGCATGACCTAATTGACATAAATGAAAGGTAAACCCTGGACTGGATCCATAAAAAACTTTCATCAACAACAATAACATGTTAAAAGAAAAACTTTTTATTCCATAATAATGTATATAATTTTAGTTAGACCACCATAAAAAATGAATATGTAAAACTGAAAAATAATAATAAGAAATAATAAATATTAAAAATTAGAAAGAAAAAACACAGAATGTTTTATATTAAAAACATATACAAAGTAAACCCCAAAATAACATAAAAATGCAGACACTATCATAAAGTGTATTATAACATAAAACAAAACAAAAATAAAAAATATATTTAGAATAGATCTAGCTCTTCATTCAAGCCGTTAGGTATCATAGTATTTAGCTTGAAAATCCACATGGACTCAGACTTTATTAGTTCCCTTTTTCTTACTGCTCCATCCTGGTGGATCAATATTTTATTTTGTCAAGTACAGCAACAGATCAATTCAGTCATGCTCTTATATATATGTTTTCTTTTTTATTTATTGTTATGATTGATTTGTAGATTTTTTATCTATTAAATATATATTTGTCAGTAGAGGAGGAGCAGAGACGGAGCCTGACCAAGTACCAATGGACATCGGCGCTGGAATCAGGTACGTGACAAAAAAAGTTATATATATATATATATATATATTTTTTTTTTTTTTTTTTGTGGTGCACAGCATTACAAACTATAGAAGACATTGGTCAGAGGACAAACAATAGGCACAGATATATCATAAATTGTTGAGGTTACTGCACTTTTTTAATTTAATTTTAATATTAATAAAGAACCAGCGCATCAAGATAAGCTGCACATTTTTTTGAAACTAAAAATAATTACAGGTTTTCATCTAGTAGCTTAACAGGAAAATTTTCCCTAAGAGGCTCCCAGACAGTATGGCATGAGAGGAAAACAATAGGTAAAGCAAAATAGCACCGAAAAGGAAATGCTGTATACGGATATAGATAAAAGAAAAAGCACAAACACTTGCAGTACTTGAATGATCAGGAACTGCGTGTGGGCCCCATCTTGGTGGCCACTTCAACCGATACCCTCTTTTGATCGGAAACACTCCCGCAACCATAAGCCCATAAGGAGACAAGTGGGGTCTAGGCGTTCAGAAGGTTCAGCATCCCTGAAATTCCTTGGGATTCTAGCTTGGTCCGCAAGGGCTCCTTTTTCGATTCGTTTTGCACTGAAGCTGAGGACGGCACTTGTTTCTCCACCAGTTTGGGGTCTTTCCCACTGCGTGGACTGAGGGCAACTGATGGGGACATGGCTATGGCATTTGGGGTAGGTAGCTCCTCGCTTGTATTGGGCCACAGTGTAGCATCCTCTGCTCCAGTTTGTGTCAAAAATCGTTGAAGATTTGTTGCAGTCTGGTGTGAGCATCAGGTTCGTCTGCGCTGGAACTGAGGGATCACGCCGTGTCCGCCATGATGGGTGAGTCACTAATTGTGCCAACATCTCATCTCACCATTCCCTGTGTATTTGTTTGGGCAAGGGTGGACCGGAATAACGCTCACTGGTCGGGGGGGTGTAACGGGACCCTTGTCTTTGAAAGCTGTTGCTGGACACCACTGTGCATTAAGATGGTCCGTCTCTCCAGCCCAGTGCGCACTAGGCCGTATGGTTCGGTATGGTGAAAGTAGGTTCTAACCGGTGTGCAGACTGCAACAAGATGTGTCCCCTAAGTCGGGGATTTGATAATGCTCAAGTTTTGTCCCTAAGCGAGCTTGATGATCTAGCATAATGTGCTTTATAACAGAATAGTTAGGGAGCTCTCTCAGGACACTTCTGGCCACCATGATAGTCAGGCCCTGCTCCCTGACAAAAGGTTTTTAACCCTGACAATGCTGCAGGGGGCCACGAGGGAGGGGGCACAATCGTGTTAAGAATACAACTTTGTATCCCTAGCACTATAGTTTCCCATTAAAACAAAGATGACATGGCATCCAGACCACTTCTATGAGATGAAACTGCCTGGGTGCCTTTAATTTAAGCAATTAAGTTTAGATTATGTAATTGAAATTAACTATCTGGTACTGCCCTTGCACTTGTTCAATCCTACTAAAGATCTTGAACTCTGGCAACTTAGAAAGTGTCCTAAACTCTTGAGAACACACTGAATACATTTAAAGACTATTGGAGACTATACTAATTGGCTGGTGCACATTATCTATAAATTCAGAGGACAGCCAAGTGCAATCCAACGGATCAAGACCCACTGTCAGGGGACTGAAGGGGAAGAGCACTGCAAATAAGAATGGTAGAGCTTGGAAACAAACGTAGATGTATAGGGTCAGACGCGCAGTGTAACGAAGGTGTACTTGAGCTGTCTTGTGTGGCCCTGACACAGAGATCCTGTGACTACTTGTGAGGAGGGGTTTAAAGTTCTTGGAATATTCTGCTATGTGTAGATTCCATTTCCACATCTTTTCACTGTGCTGGCATCTGTGCGTGCATCTGTTGTTCTAGGGTAGGACTTTCAGACCAGTCAACATCTGCCTTCATGGACACCACTTAAGTCACCCATCAGACCCATGGTCCTTTATTATTGTTTGACTCACATTGTATAAACACATTATATATATATATATATATATATAAGCCCTGTGACCAGGTCATTAAAATTGTATGTATTTCAAGAATACTAGGTACTTTGTAGCATCAGTTGGAAATAAGAAAGAGCTGCTACTTGTCTAGAGTGATCCTGCTGAACGTGTGCCTGCTAAGAACATACTCCTGCTTAGGGACAAACACTGCTGTGGGGTTTTCTGGTGCTCAAAACGTTGTGAACACCATTAACGGGACAAGTTCTCAAGCCGAAGGCGATTCCTCCTGCTCCTGTTACAGAAGGAGAAATGAAAAAGCCACAGAGGGTAGGAGGAAGACAGAATTCATCTCCCATTTTAATTATGTATATATTGGCCATTTTGAGAATAATGAAAACAATAATCTAAGCTGTCCTAAGTGCAGGAGAGAGTTGACTTGGAAGTTTCTATTCCCCTTTTTGTTTCTTTCTTCTTGTCCTCTCACACCATTCTCATTCTACTTCTCTTCTTTGCCACTCCATCCACCCCTTTCCATACTTTCTCTTGTAGAGGCGCAGACGGTCCTCAGACTAGAGAATTATCTTCCGGACACAAAAGTAATTTCAGTACTAGACTACTGTGTGTGGCTACTTTATATCCGGAATAGTATTACTGCTCTAGGTGTTACTATGCTACTCCTAACTTGTTTTTCCTACTTGTTTCTAAATATTCGTATTTGATGCAAAATACTAAAATAAAGATTTTCCAAAAAAAATAAATAAAAAAAATACACTGGAATCTAAGCCACTTCTTGGACCACAGAGAAGCTGATTATAAATTTATAAATATATAAAATTTATAAAGTGTTCAAGTAGAGATTGTAGCCGTATTAGTCCAGTGATGTAGATGTAAAAAAACAGATAAAATTCTTATCTTGTAATACCTTTTTTATTGGACTAACAGAATTTTTTAATGACAAGCTTTCGGGAGAACCTCCCTTTCTCAAGTCTGAAGCATTTGCTTCAGACTTTCTCAGACTTGAGAAAGGGAGGTTCTCGAAAAATTCTGTTATCAATAAAAAGTGATAAGAAACTATCTGTTTTTCTACTAAATATATATATATATATATATATATATATATATATATATATATATATATATATATATATATATATATATATATATATATACACACACACACACACACACACACATATACATACATACACACACACATATTTCTATAACAGGTATATTGCAAACAGAAAGGTTAATATTGAATAGTATTACTTAAACTAGCCTTGTTTATGCACCCGTTAAATCTCTGATGGAAAACAAACAGATAAAGCGGTCTTAATTATATTGTCCTTGGAACAGTTATATCTTCTACTGACCTAGTTTATCCTTGCCATCATACTCCTTGCCCCTCTTCCCATACAGCAATACGTACCGTACATGCTGCGCTCCGTTTCTGCCAAGGCCGGGTGAGAATGCATGCAGCCATCTTGCACTGCAGCCAAGGTGCTGATGCACTTTCCATAGATGCCATTCACCTTGGATACCGAGAAGGAACTGAACTGGCTTTGGGAGAACAGAAGGTATTTCTGCCAAAGCTGTGGGTCATTAGGGTGCAGGAAAACAAGCTTTTTCCATTCCTTCTGCAGAGCTGGCGCTTCCCAAAACTCCTCGCACAGTTTGAGCCTGGCAAGCTTCAGCTCCGTACTGCCTGGGTTGCTCTCGATTGCTCGTTCTAGGATGGATAACTTCTTCTCCAGAATTAGCTTTACTGACATGCGGTGACTACCCAACTCTCCCTCGCTGGTGGAATACATGCTCGGGTGTCTAATTAGTTCATCCTTCAGGGGACAGGAAGAGAAATGTAAATTCAAGAAAGCCATGCACATATACACAGGAAAAATATACGCCCTCATTCCAGCACAGATATCGCTAATGTATAATTTCATGTACCTCACATGCCCTGTTTCACTTTTTCCCTGCTGGCATTTTGCCAGCAGGGATAGCATGGGATAGCAATGCAAAGAAACATAAATAAGTGCAAGTCGGTGGAAATTGCGGGATGCAGAAAATTATACTGCAGTAGGTGCTGTACACAGACAGACATGCAGGAAATCTGGTCATAGGGTTAAACCTGTTGCAGATGCTTCCAATGTATTAGGAGAAACTGTAGGTACAGAAGTTGTAGAACAAGGTGACCTGCAGCTGCGTTGTGTAGGGGATAATGTCTGTCCTACATTGCAGTTGGGTAACATAGGGGCTTCCTTATTTAAAGACACAAAGTGACTATTGCTGAAGAAATCACAGTAAGAGTGAACTCTGGAAATAGGATCCATCGGTTCTCTGGTCTCAACATGAATGTTCTCTGGTGCATCACTGAATAAGGAGTCGCCGCAAATGACCCAATAGTAAACCCGGAAAAGCAAAACCAGAGGGCAACACGGTAAATGATGCAATTAAAAGACTATTTTTATTGAGCAAGAGAATGTGGAAAACCACAAATCAATACAACGTTTCGGTCGTATACATGACTACAGCTACGGCCAAAACGTTATGTTGATTATGTGGTTTTTCCTCCAGCTCAATAAAAATAGCCTTTTAATTGCATTATCTACCGTACCACCTTTAGATTTTGCTTTCTTGAATTTACTGCCTAGGTCAGGAGTAGGTAATAATTGGCAATCCAGATGTTCTGGACTATATCTCCCCTGATGCTTTGCCAGCAATAAGGCTGTAAATGCCTTATGGGAGATGTAGTCCACAACATCTGGATTGCTGAAGGTTGCATGATTGTAGTAGAGCCTCCTAAAGCCCGACAGCCGTTCTCCAATGGCCAATGAACTAAACTATCATTACTGCCTTCGCAACACATCTAGCACAGTTATGAAACAACAACAACCTAAAAATGAAAACACTCAATGTGTATGAGGGGTCTGATCCTGCAGGATATAAACCTGTACCATCAGTATTCTAAAATCAAGTGTATGTAATAGAGGACCTAACAAATCTTACAAAACATTGCAATATCTCTTTAAAACCTTCAGCATGTCCAATAGGTTCTACTATATGCTGCAGTGATTATGGTGCTTGGAGTATTCTATTAACATATTTTAATGTAGGCAACACCTGATATTTTAACACCTATAAATAATGTCGGTTTACATGGAACTTATGGTGTAGAAGGTGAGAGGGCTCCTTAATAACAGATATGTATTGCCACCTGACAAATGTCAGACAAATGACTTTTCCCATATTTAATTTTTATCAAGTTAATGATGGTAGGGGTAGATGACTAAAGAGTGGCTACACTACAGAAACGGTTGTAGATCCCTTGAATAGTCTTCCAGAAAGCTTGGTATGTGCCTAAAACTATCACAGCGAAGGAACTGAAGAATGCGGGGGATGTCTACAAGTGTAACACCATAAAGGAGTTCACAAATGCTCTGTGTATAAGGCTATTCTAAAGGGCAAATCAGTAAATAGACTTCATTATAGCAAAAAATAGGAGCAGGCAACTTTTGGCACTCCAGATGTTCTGGACTACATCCTCTTTGATGATTTGCCAGCAATAAGGCTGTAAGAGCCTTATGGGAGATGTAGTCCACAACATCTGGAATGCAGAAGGTTGCATGATTGTAGTAGAGCCTCCTAAAGCCTACAGCCGTTCTCTAGCTGTCAATGAACTAAACTATCATGATTACCTTCTCAACACATCTAGCACTGTTATTAAACAACAACAACCACCTAAAAATGAAAACACTGTGTCCACTCCACCTGAAAAGAGACAAACTCCATCCATGTCTGGATATCCCCAGGGGTTTCTCGTATCTTTCTATTATAATCCTCGATTTTCGTGAGAACACCCGTGTCTCTAGGCGCCAGCTGAGGCTCATCAGTTTTCAGACCACCTTTGCCTTCCAACCACAAAGCAGTAGAGGCATCATATACACCAAGTGGATTTACCCAGCTGGTAGGAATACTGGAGCTAGTTGAAACAGCCTGGCCTGTGGGTTCCATAGGTATAAAACCAGCCATTTCTGGGGACGTATTATTCCTAATGCACCCAACATGTTCCCCTTCGCACTGGAAGTGGCGCACTGCATTTTTGGTATAGTAGCGTTCAGTTTTCTTGTGCACTTTCGCCTTATTAGAAGATGAATTATCCCAGATAATCTGTTGCTTCCTGGGATTGATCCCTAGGCAGGAATTTCCTCTACGCCGGTATCTGGAAACAGAACAAACCAGTTGGTTAGAAATTACATTTCAAGGGCACTCTAGCCACTTAAGTTGGAGCCTCTGGCATTGTCATTCTGTTTAGTGCTGAAACGCTTTCAAATGGTTTAACAATCAACAAAGTGTTAAAGACACCCATTGCTGGTATGAAGTGGTATGGCTAAGGCAAGAGTACCTTAGACACATCTAAACTGGGAACCGGGAAAACAAATACTTTGTGTCTGTATTATTCCTCCGCCAACGGTGACAGTGCTGCTTTAAAACAGCTGGTAGTGCACGTTCTGTCATAAGCAGCAGAATAAAATGAACACTAATACAAATAAAATTACTGAGATTTCAAGATAATAGGTCAAATTAGACCTGAGCACACAATCTGCTTATTGAAATAGTCCATCAGTATTAAAACTCTGTGATATACAGCCAAGCTGCTGATCGTTTGCATAATTCATTAAATCAAATCAAGTGTTTCCTTTCTCTAAGAGAACCATTTAGTAAATGCTAGGTCTTTTATGATATTAAAAAGAAGATACATAAAAATACAGACAACATTTAAGATGATTCTTTATATTGCGTTTAATGAAATTCTGTCGGAGCTGCCTGGTGGTTTCATTCTGGTAAACTACTGCACAGGCTGAATTTAGCAGGCAACATTTGGGGAGAATCAAACTGTATCTTACAGGAAACAGGGGCAAAACATAACTTTAACTTAACTTTAAATAACACTAAGTTTCATTAGGCAGTCTGTACCACAGATTTTATAAAGTTTGAACAGTCAATTTTTGGTATACAGTTCAATGGCACAGCATATATGACGAAAATTGGCTGACGTAGATTGTGGTTGTGAAGATTATATTTGTGCACTTAAAGGACCACTATAGTGCCAGGAAAACATACTAGTTTTCCTGGCACTATAGTGCCCTGAGGGTGCCCCCACCCTCAGGGTCCCCCTCCCGCCCGGCTCTGGAAGGGGGAAAGGGGTAAAAACTTACCTTTTTCCAGCGCTGGGTGGGGAGCTCTCCTCCTCCGATCCTCCTTCTCTCCTCCCCGTCGGCTGAATGCGCATGCGCGGCAAGAGCTGCGCGCACATTCAGCCGGTCACATAGGAAAGCATTCATAATGCTTTCCTATGGACGCTTGCGTGCTCTCACTGTGAAAATCACAGTGAGTAGATGTAGATGTTCCTTGCACTGGGAGATGTTCCTTGCACTGGGAGTCACAGAACTGCTTCGCAAACAGGGCCAACTGTACAGGACTTGTGCTTGAGGTAGGATTGAATTGAGGGTGGGTGTTACAGCAAGTGTAACATCCACACATCTTACATTGTGGTAGTGCTCTCAATACGAGTGGGGTAAGTATTGAATCGATGTCCATTTTTTTAAATCTATCTCATATATTTATTGCTAAAGAAACCGTACACTGGAAGTGAACCTGTCCTGAAACTTTAAAGAGTTATTCATCAACCTCAACAGGAAAAGTAATGATAGTCTACAATTTTTTTTGCTGCAGTCACGTCACGTGCAAACTGAGCCATGAATTTATTCAGGTATCTCTGAAACACTGTGACATTTCTGTTTGACATTGGATTTCTGGCCATGACTTCATTTCCACTATAGATTTTTGGTTTTCCAATCAAAATATATCTTGTATGACTCTTTGCTTTATTATTATTATTATTATTATTATTAAATTCTGCAGCGCTGTACAATGGGTGGACTAACAAACACGTATCTATAACAAGACAAGTTGGACACACAGGAACAGAGGGATTGAGGGAACGGGGTATAGTGACACAAAAGGGAAGGGTAGGGTAGCTTTAGAAAAGTTGTGGAATTTGGTGTCGCTATATTAAATTTACACTCCAAGTAATAAAACTACTGCATCTTAATTAAGTGCTTTGGATGCAAAAATATTGCCAAATGTAAATATTGTTGTTTGTAAGAGGGTTCCTTTAAAAAGAAAATTCATGTTATTTTAGGAGCAGACTAGCCTGAGTTACTTTGATTGTCTTTCAAGGTTTAGTGCAGACTCCTCACCTTGCTATGTCTCCTCGGTAAAGCGATTTATATTCCCAATTCGCAGGGTCAGCTTTCTTATCAATTCTGAATGTCTCCTCTGTCAGAGACTGAGCTTCATCCAGCCATACCCAGCGGCCAGAGTCTGATATCGGAGTGTCCTGCCTGCAAGGAAGATACATTTACCAGAGATAATTAGTAGAGAACATCATGGCAAATGATAATTAGCAAAGAACATAACATTGCATTAATCTCACAATAAGTATTTAACACTGAGTGGTCTGCAAGCGCACTTAACATAGAAGGGGTTAAAGAAGAGTTGAGCCACAGCAGGCCTGGCAATTGGTCAGCCTGTATCTGCCAGATCAATAATTAATCCATCACCTACACATAAGTAACAATGGCCACTTTCCAATATCCCATCCGAAAAAACATTAACATGTGCATATATCTTTAGTCCTGTAGTGGAAGCTGCCCTTTTCTTTTCTTTTCTTAATGCCCTGCTTCAAGTAAAGGGACAAAACTACTATATCTCAATGCAGTGTTTCTGGTACATAGATTGTGCCTCTTTTCTTTGGAAATGTAAAACAATGCCATTTCAGAGAAGAAGCAATATTTATATTTTGCACAAAACATGCTGCTAGTGGCTGGCAAACAGATAGCCACTAGATATACTGTTTCCTTAAGACCTTCAAATATGGTGTCATGAGTCATCATCACACACAGCATTACTGTGCTGATTACATCCACTGCTTCTCAAGAAGCACTGGAGTCAATACTTTACTAAGAGAAGCATTAGACTGGCACATAACGGAGGTTGCCAAGCATGCGCCTATTTTGGTTAGAGATCATCATACCTAATGGTGCCACGTAAAAGGAGCACCTACAGGGAGGAGACAGTCTCAGTGCTGGATTAAAAGTAAGTTTTTAGTACCCTTTTTTAAAAAGAGGGGGATCCTGAATCTAAAAACAATAATGAATATACACACAGACAAACTAAGGCTAAACAACATATACAGGAAATATTATGTTAAAGGGACATTATACTCCCCAGAACCACTACAGCTTAAAGCAGTGGTTCTGGTGTCTATAACCTGTACCTGCAGGCTAAGCAATGAAAATGCTGCCATTTCAGAGAAAATGCAGTTTTTACATTGCTGCCTAGGTACACCTATAGTGGCAGTCACCCAGGTGCTTCCTGGGTCAGTGCTGCAGAGTGTGTCCCCAAACTCTGCATGGAGGCACTGAACATTCCCTGTGGAGAAGTTTTACTATGAGGAAATGCGGATTACCACAATGCCACGTTTTGTTGCACATACGCAATAGCCTCCCAATGTTTTCCTGGATTGGCTGAAATAATCAAACTGATAAGCTCAACCATAGAGGCAGGGCCAGCAGCGGTGAGACCGGCGTGATATGGAAAAACAAGTGTGTAAAAACGCCTTTCCAAAGCGATCAGAGGAGTGCTGGTCACCTAAATAGTTAAACACTATAACGTCAGGAATACATGTTTTTTTTACTATAGTGTTCCTTTAATTACACAACCACCATATCATCTGCATGAAAAAAGTACTTATAATTCTTTGCATATACTGCCCACTCGCTGAATAAAATTCATTGCTCCCCCTTCTAATAGTTTACCGTTCATCTGTAAACTTCCTTGTCCCATCTGTGGATTCTTTGTCACTGCTACTGATATCATCATCGTGCTTCTTTTTCTTCTTAGATTTTTTTTTCTTTTTCTTCTTTTTCTTCTTTCCTGCTGCCTTTGATTCAGTCTGACTATCTTCAGACAGCTCCGATGGGGACCGACTCCTGTGGGGAGAAATCATACACTCTGTAAAGAACAGCAGAAAAATCAGCAGAAACCACTTGAAAATGAACTGCAGAGATTGTGCCTTTCAGGCGTTATTTGTTCTTAGCAAGTGTCCATTTGTTTATAAAACTAGTTTACTAGGAGGTACAGGTTGATTAATTGAGATTAATTCCCTGAACAGAGAAATCAACGGGAAAACAAATACATCGCCAACTCAGCTAGTAAGGCAGGGCTTGACAAATTTGCTTAGAATCTTGGAGTCAGCTGAAAAAGATTTTTTTTTTTAAATCTTACAAAAGCTTTATTTTAATGACAAAAATACAATTCTTAAAGGGACACAACAGACAACAAGACCTCTGCAGATTAATCCTAGTCCCTTTTCAAAGTAAACACTGCCTTTTCAGAGAAAAAGAAGTGTTTACATTGCTGCCTAATGATACCTCTAGTGACTGACACTCAGAAGGCCACTAAAGTGCTTCCTATCTCAGTGCTGCACAGTGTGCAGCACCTACATTCAGCGCCTGCACGTTTTGCATGGAGGCACTTAACGTTCCCAATAGAGATGCATTGATTCAATGCATCTCTGAGATGCTAACTGGCATAGCAGTTTGCAGGGAATGCGTAATAGCTTCCCAATGGGAGTAGAGCAGGAAGATCACAGCTCACAGGCCTACAGTACGTGAAGCCGGCCACTCGCTCCCGAGGGAATGGACTGACAAATCCCAAACATCAGGCCAGCTATCCTGGTGGCCAAGGCGACCTGGAATTTGTTGAGCCGTCTAGTGAGGCCCAATATTTGCATCTCAAAAAAAGTAAAAGGGTGTACAATTTGCATAATAATAATATATAAGACAATATTCACAATAATGTATGTAATTTTCAAAATGGAAAACTCCCAGATACAACAAATAGTCTTTTTTTCTGTGCCTCCCCCATTCCACGTGAGTCTCTGACATGTTTGCTTGTTGATCAGGTTTTTGGACAACTGCCTGCAGATTGGTGAAGTATTTCTTGCATAGACACAGATGACTTCCGTTTTGACACATCTGAATGGATACTTGCTGGCACACAAAGAAACTTTACAATCACCAGCAATTATGTGCATTTATATACAATTGCTGTTTAAAGGATCCCACAGAACTTTCCTATATATTCCTTAAAGGACCACTCTAGGCACCCAGACCACTTCAGCTTAATGAAGTGGTCTGGGTGCCAGGTCCTTCTAGGGTTAACCCATTTTTTCATAAACATAGCAGTTTCAGAGAAACTGCTATGTTTGTGAATGGGTTAAGCCTTCCCCTATTTCCTCTAGTGGATGTCTCATTGACAGCCACTAGAGGCGCTTGCGTGCTTCTCACTGTGATTTTCACAGTGAGAGCACAGTGAGAGCACGCAAGCGTCCAAAGGAAAGCATTATGAATGCTTTCCTATGTGACCGGCTGAATGCGCGCGCAGCTCTTGCGGCGCGTGCGCATTCAGCTGACGGGGAGGAGAAGAGGAGGATCGGAGGAGGAGAGCTCCCCGCCCAGCGCTGGAAAAAGGTAAGTTTTTACCCCCTTCCAGATCCGGGCGGGATTGGACTGTTCTGTAGAGTTCACTAGAGATAAACATAACTGCCTTGCTTTGTAGGAGTGATACCTGGAGGTTCTAAAAATAAAAAGGTCCTTGCAGCCTGGAAAGATATTGTTAACCCCTTATTGACCAGACCGTTTTTCAATTTTCTTACCGTTCAGGACCAGGGCTATTTTTACATTTCTGCTGTGTTTATGTTTAGCTGTAAGTTTCCTCTTACACTGTTTTTCTCGCCATTAAATGGTCTTTCTAAATATACCATTATTTTCATATCATTTAATTTACTATAAAATTTTTTTATAAAATATGATGAAAAAATGAACAAAAACCTATTTTTCGAACTTTGACCCCCAAAATCTGTTGCGCATCTACAACCGCCAAAAAACACCCGTGCTAAATAGTTTCAAAATTTTGTCCTGAGTTTAGAAATGTCCAATGTTAACAGTTATAGGGCTATAAGTACAAGTAACACTTTGCTATTTCAAACCAATTTTTTTCTAAATTAATGCAAGTTACATTGTAACACTGATATCTGTCAGGAATCCCTGAACAAATATATATATATATATTTGTAAAAAGAAGACAACCTAAGGTAGTAAACTTATTTGACTCTTTTCATGCAACTATTTTACCACCAATCCATGCCAAATTTAAACAAAACAAAAATAAAATTGGTGATCTTTTTGACACACGTAGCAATTTAAGAATACATGTATGGAGAACTTTAAGGGTTACTGCCAAAGAACACCCCAATATGTGTTCAGCAACATCTCCCGAGTACAGTGACACCCCCCATGTATAGGTGTGTCTGATTCTCTGGGTGTTAAAAGACCTTATTTGAGACCAGAAAAAAATAGAAAGAAATGGGATCTGTGTGAAAATGGGTGTAAAAAGGAATAAACACTATCTCCACACTGATCCCATGCACCAGGAGGGCACTCCAGCAATGCCCAAGGGCTTAACCCTAGATACTAGCAACATAAACAAAATATGCAAAAATTCACAAACTGAATATAATGCAGACTGGAGATAAAGACGTAGACACCAAAGCATCCAGTGGTATGGAACAATGTAACCAGAGGGAGACCACTAAACAGCTGAAATAACAGAAAGTATCAACACAAAAATAAACTGTGACTCCAAATAATAATAAATACCGAACTAGCCTTATAAGGCTACTCCCATGCCTAATAAGTTAGGGGATAAAGTTACTAAACACCTAATTCTGCAATATTCATATAGGCTTTATTAGTCCTGGCCCTTTAATGCATAGGGTGTTAGTAAATCTCCACTTAGTACTGAAGCACCAGAAAGAGTGCCAAAGGGAGAAAGGTCACTGTCTAAAAGATTGGCTGATCTAATAATCAAACGTAGACAGACGGTTAAATTAAAATAAATACATTTCTCTCCTTGAGGGACTTACTAGATGGCATAGAAGAAAAAATGTAAATCATAAACTCCCATGCCTAAGTAAGTGAGGAGATGAAGTGCTAAACACCCAAATCTGCAATATACATATAGGCTTAATGAGTCCTGGCCTTTTAATGCATAGGGTGTTAGTAGATCTCCCTTTAATTCCTGAGCACCGGTAAAAATGCTAAAGGGAGAAAGGTTACTGTCTAGAGCATGGGTCCTCAAACTCCGCCCCCCCAGATGTTGCTGAACTACAACTCCCATGATTCTTTGAATTATATAGATAGACAGAGAATCATGGGAGTTGTAGTTCAGCAACATCTGGGGGGGCAGAGTTTGAGGACCCATGCTCTAGAGGATCAGCAACACTAATAATCAAAGGTAGGACAAGTAAAGTAAAGAAAGCCTCTCTCCCTGTTAAACTTACTAAATAGGCATAGAAGAAAAAAACTGAAAGAAAAAGCTCATAGGGACTCTCCAGTGCCAGGAAAACAATCTGTTTTACTGGCACTGCAGGTGCCCTCTCCCTCCCACCATCAATCCCCGGTTGCTGAAGGGGTGAAAACCCCTTTAGTGACTTACCTGAGACCCCCGCCGATGTCCCTCGGCGGTGGTTTCGGGTCGCCGCCGCTCCTCCCCTTCATCACGTCAGCCGGCAGGGGAGACTGATCCCGGCCACCTGCTGAGAAGACCTAATGTGCATGCGCGGTAATGCCGCGCACGCGCATTAGAGCTCTCCATAGGGAAGCATTGAACATGCTTTTCAATGCTTTCCTATGGGGAATTGAGAGACGCTGGAGGTCCTCACACAGCGTGAGGACGTCCAGCGACGCTCTAGCACAGAAAACTTGTGCTATGAATCAGGAAGTGCCCTCTAGTGGCTGTCTAGTAGACATGAAAACTGCAATAATTACACTTGCAGGGTTAAGGGTGGTGGGAGTTGGCACCCAGACCACTCCAATAGGCAGAAGTGGTCTGGGTGCCTGGAGTGTCCCTTTAAATAACAAAAACATGTACCACATAGTGAGAAGTGCCCATGTGTGTGCGCAAGTTAAAACGGACCCATAGGAAAGAGCCTGACACGCTTTTCGGTGCAGTATATATGCAGCTTCGTCAGAGGCAGGTCTCCAGTCAGCATTATATTCAGTTTGTGAATTTTTGCTTTTTTATTTCAAATGGTGGTATTTTAACACTTTCCATGCACTAATTCTACCACCAGTCTTTGTCAAACTTTTGGGTAGTCGTTTTTTTTGTGTCATTTTTCTCTCACATTGTACTGTAGGCATGGATTCTCAGTTCCCGTTATGTGTTACTGACAAAGAAACCCCCAACAGGTGTTCAGCAACATCTCCTGATGTGCCCCCAAAGTACAGTTTTTAGGGCTTTCCCCTTTTCCATGTTTGCACATTGAAATTTGCCAGATTGGTTTGCTGGACCTATATTGCCATTGAGACCATATAGCAGCCCAGGAATGAAAATTAACCCCATCATGGCATACCATTTTCAAATGTAGACCCAGGGTATTCAAAATGGAGTATCGTCCAGTCTTTTGTAGTAGCCACTTCGTCACAAACGCTGGCCAAAGTTAGCAGTTTTCTTAGTTTTTTGCCTTTTTTTTCTATACAAAAACTGCACTTTTACTGGTGATTTCATCGTCAGAATACGTTTTACTGATTTATAACACTCATATTTGTGTTCAACAAATTCTCCCGAGTATAACAATAACACCCATGTACAAGTTTTATGGTGTTTTGGATTGTTACAGAGTCAATATGGGGCTTTCCCAATTCAGTTTGCTAGATTGGTTTGCTGGGCCTGTGTTGCCTTTTGAGACCATATGGTAGCCCAGGAATATGAAATAACCCCATCATGGCATACCATTTTCAAATGTAGACAACCCAGGGTATTCAAAATGGGGTATGTTCAGTCTTTTGTAGTAGCCACTTAGGCACAATTGCTGGTCAAAGTTTGCAGTTTTCTTTGTTTTGTGTTTTACAAATGACATGTGCACCAGAGCAGGGAATCCCCATGACAGCTCGCACTTATGCCTGGTCGTAAATGCGAGCTGTGGTAAAACAGGTAGGTCGCTAAATGACGACTACCTGTATGTATGTGTATATATATATATATATATATATATATAAAAAAAATATTTATTTAAGCAACCTGGGGGACTGCCTGACAGCTCAGACAGTCCCCCTGTGTCAGCTCCTAGAGTCCTATTGCGGTGATGTGATCATGGTAATCACATGGCGCTGGAGGGCCGGGGTGGCCGGAGCTGCTGTAGGGGGACTCCTGGGGTCTCTGGCAGTCCTCCCTGACCGTGATCGCCGCGGCTCGTCGGCCCAGGGTTCCTATTTGTCACGGACGTCCTTAACGAGCGTTTTTTGTCGGACGTACCTAGTTCGTCCTCGGTCGTTAAGGGGAAATTATACATAGATAGATAGAATTAAATTATATATATATATATATATATATATATATATATATATATATATATATATATATATATATATATATATATATATATATATATCTCTCTCTCTGAGTGTATTTTGATATAAATATATATGTTAATATCAAAATACAGTGAAAATAAAATGACATAATTTTTAAAAACTGTAAAAAATTATTTGTTATAATATATAGTTGCACAAAATGGAGAAATAAAGTAAACAGAGTGCAGGTCAGGAGTCTGGATACAAGTCAAGGGCTCATGAGCTGCATGAACTGGAACTTAGATGCTAGCTAGTACTCCAGACAATTGATCCCCTGGGCACCGTTTAGTAGATCTCCCTTTTTTCCAAGTTGTACTTTTTGTTTGCATATCCCTTTTAATCCTTAGATTGATTAAAGGTAGGGCCTCCCTTCCTCATTTCTTATACAGTGGAGCTCTCCTGATGTTGGTTTCCCCTTGTGGGACTCTACACATCACCTACTCCTATTACATAATATATAGTTATTTTATAATGTGTGTGTGTGTGTGTGTGTGTGTGTGTGTGTGTGTGTGTGTGTGTGTGTGTGTGTGTGTGTGTGTGTGTGTGTGTGTGTGTGTGTGTGTGTATATATATATATATATACACACACACACACACACGTAATTTTACTCTTAAGTGTATTTTTATGTTAATATATGTATATATTAATAAAAAAATACTCTTAGTATGACGTTATATATAAGATAGATATATATGTCAGTTCAGGCAGCCCCCCTGCTGTCAGCACAATGGACACCTATGGGTGGTCACATGGCCCCTGGGGGTCCAAAATTAAAGAGAGGGTACTCTCTGGGCTCAGTCCAGAGAGTCCCCTGAAAGAAGAAGACCGATCGCCAGCAGGGGAACGGCGGCGATCGGTAAGTACATGGGGAGGGGTTAATTTTTATTTTTTTTAAACAATTACTGAGTGCCTCAACCCCTCGGGGCACTCAGTAAAGGTAAGAGCATCTGAAGCCTGTGCATGGCTTCAGATGCTCTTCCCTACGTTGCCGGGCGCCACGTGCAGCAAACCCGGAAGTGATCGCACTGGGGGGCGATCACTCGGGTACCCGGCAGTGTAGGGGGGGTATTACACGATGCCTCGATATCAAGGCATCGTGTAATACCATAAGAGCGGCTGGAAGCGATCACAATCGCTTCCAGCGCTCAAATTTACTGCGGACGTATCAGGTACGTCCGCGGTCATTAAGGACCATTTTTTGTCGGACGTACCTCATACGTCTGCAGTCCTTAAGGGGTTAAACCCCTAACAGCCAGCAAAAAATTCAAAGAGAGCTTTACTGCTCATTTATATACATTTTCCCTATATGGATGATTACTCTAAAGGGACACTAGGAGCCCAGTGGATTCCAGGTAATAAGTCAGAACATATGACTATTTAATAATATATCTATGCAATTAACCCCTTAAGGACATAACTTCTGGAATAAAAGGGAATCATGACGGAATATTTCCTTCATGTGTCCTTAAGGGGTTAAATCTAAGATCGATCGATACACACACTATGGACAAAAGTATTGGGATAACTGACCATTACACCAACAGGAACTTTTATGACATTCCATTCTAAATACATAGACATTAATATGTAGTTTGTGGCCCCATTGCAGCTATAACAGATTCCACTCTTCTGGGAAGGCAGTCCACAAGATCTTGGAGTGTTTCTGTGGAAATTGTGCACATTCATCTAGTAGAGCATTTGTGAGGACAGGATCAAATGTTGGAGGAGAAGCCCTGACTCGCAATCTCTGCTCCAGTTCATCCCAAAGTTGTTTGATGGAGTTGAACTCAGGGCTCTGTGTGGGTCAGTCAAGTTCTTCCACACAAAACTCACAGTTTGTGTGCTGATATTAATGCCAGTGGAAGTTTGGAACTCTTCAGCTATGGAATCAGCAGAGCATTGGTGACTTTTACACACAATGTGCCTTACCACTCAGTGACTTGCTCTTTGACTTTATGCAGTATTCCACTTTGTGGCTGAGTTGCTGCTGTTCCTAAACGCTTCCACTTTCCAATAATACCACTTACAGTTCATTGTAGAATATCTAGCAGGAATGTAATTTCAAACTGGCATATTGCAAAGGTGGCATCCTATCCCAGTACCATGCTTGAATTCACTGTGCTGTTCAGAACGACCCATTTTTCCCCACAAATGTTTGTAAATTCAAACTGCATGGCCAGGTGCTTGATCTGATACACCTGTGGCAATCGGTCTGATTGAAACACCTGAGTTAAATAGTTAAGAGCTGTGTCACAATACTTTTGTCCATAGTGTGTGTGTGTATATATATATATATATATATATATATATATATATATATAAATAGATATAGCGTTATGCATGTCAAGCATTTAACTTTTTTTTTTTTTTTTAAACTGTAACAAGCCATTTTTCTGAAATTCCAGGACCATAAAACATGGGAATCCCAATGAAATACGACAAACAGAAATGCTGTGTAGGCCGAGCATTACAAGAGTTTAATCTCCTAAAATCCTCACTTGAATAAACACTAAAATTGAACTGAACAACTCCTGATCATTCTTTGCTATATTTCAGGCAGGGTGCCATAAAAGCATACACGGTTCATCCTTTGTGCAATAATGGTGCGCTACCTGGATCTGGAGGTCACAGGTTGAGAGGGGAGTGCAGCCTGCAGTGCGCGTTGGTGCAGTGACAAGGCATCCTCGGTGCAGAAGCTTTTGTTGCTGAGCCAATCCAACTCTGCAGATGTAGGAGGGGGAGAAGAAGAGATCAATAATATGACATCACAAAGCTCTTAAAAACCGCAGATCTATTAGGCCTAGGACAACGTCCCAAATGTCATTATCCCCCTTCTGTGCTATTTAACCCTTCAAAGTCATACCCCATTTCCTTCAGTGGTTTTTGCCGTTATCTCACGGTCTGTCAGGAGTCTGTAATAAAATGCTATTTGCACCAAATAAGCCATAAAACTCAGACTCACTCAACTGCCTATACATAGTTTTACTTATTAAAAGACAGAGATCGAGGAAGAGCACTTTCAACAGAAGCCAATTTTTACAGTTTTGGGATCTGTGATTATCTAAGGAACTAAAAACGTGGGTCAAAAAGGCAAGCATTCTGTTACACTCCATGCATTCTGTAGTGGTTATGGTTTCGGGAGTGCCCAGGTTCCCGTCCAAAGTAAATAATCAGTTTGACACATTACCTGGATTCCACTAGGCATCTGCAACAACCTCTGCTGATGGAAGCTCTTTCCACTGAGCTAAGATTTCCCCGAGTAGGACAGCAATTACTGGCACATTTCATGCCTTACATTTTGGCACATAACTATTATACTGTCAGAGTGTGTGTGTGTGAGTGTGAGTGAGAAAGAGAGAGACTGCCAGTGTGTGTGTGTGTGTGTGTGTGTCTGTGAGAGCCTGCCAAAGTGTAGGTGTGTGTGTGTGTGTGAGAGCCTGCCAAAGTTTATGTATGTGTGTATGTGTGAGAGAGAGCCTGTCAGAGTGTGTGTGTGAGAGCCTGTCAGAGTGTGTGTGTGAGAGAGAGAGCGAGTGTGAGTGTGTCATACAACTGGATCAGGAATTCAAGGCTGCGTACTGCTCCCAGGGTGACTTTTTGTATTTAAATGCACTTTACAGCATTTATATCGAATTTAATTTAAGATGAAACTTCCCCTTTAGAGAGGCGGTTTGGAGATTCCAATAAAAATAAAAATAAACAAAATCAGCTATCGTAACTCTTTGGGGGAAGATGTAACTGTAAACTAGGCCCTGACGAATGAGTAAAAAAAAAAAAAATGTATCTTGTGTATAGAACGCAGGATTTACATTCCTGAATACTGTGTGAAATGGTGAATAAAAGTACTCGGGACCATGCACAAGGAAACCCCAAACAGAAGCGTTCCCCAGAATCCATTACGCCACCAAAACAATTATGTGCACAATCATCATGATTAAATATGAAATCGCCATATGTAGGAACATTCCAGTATAAGCAATTTGCCTTTGTTTTAACTCTATCGTTGCCCTTAAAATACAAACAAATGACTAAAAGAGATAGATGACTTTATTAGCAGTTGCTAGAGTTAAGACGAGATAACTTACCTATACTCTGTACATTTACCATTTTTTTAAAATAAACTAGTTCTACACAAATCTACTGTTAACCACTTAACGCTGTTACGACGTTCTATGCCGTCCCGGCGGCATAGAACGCTGTAACGGCTTAAGCCCCCAGGAGGTGAGATCTACTCAACTCCGCCGCGATCCTCTTCTGGAGGGCTGCCTGACAGCCCAGGCAGCCCTCCCCCGACAAATGAGGCACCCGGGGGCCATGTGATCGCTCTCAAAGAGCGATCACATGGCCCCCTATAGCTGGCTGTGGATCTGCCAGCAGGGGGACTGTCTAAAATATCAGAGAGAGATTAAAATACACTTAGAATGACGTTACACATACATAATATATATATATATATAACAAAATACACTTAGAATAGAGAGAGAGAGAGAGAGAGAGAGAGAGAGAGAGAGAGAGAGAGAGAGAGAGAGAGAGAGAGAGATAAAAGATTACATTAGTATACACGTAGATTTTAAATACCTATAAATGCATATATTTTAAAATTCTACGTGTATATTTAAGTAATCTTTTAACATAATTATGTGATTTGATTAATTAAAATTTAACTGACATGCCTGACAACACAGGGAGAAAGTGCAGAGAATTAAATTCGCAAGCACTATATTTGACCCTGTAACTCTCCAAGACACCATAAAACCTGTACATAGGGGGTACTGTTTTACTCGGGAGACTTCGCTGAACTCAAATATTAGTGTTTCAAAATGATAAATTGTATTACAACTATAACATTTTAAGTAAAAGTGACTTTTTTTTTACAAACGAACTGCACTTTTATGGACTATATTATTGTTGTAATATGTTTTAAAACACTAATATTTGTGTTTAGTGAAGTCTCCAGAGAATAACAGTACCCCCCATGTACAGGTTTTATGGTGTTTTGGAAAGTTAGAGAGTCACATATAAGGCTTGCATTTCATTTTTTTGACATTGAAATTTGCCAGATTGGTTATGTTGCCTTTGAGAGCGTATGGTAGCCCAGGAATGAGAATTACCCCCATGATGGCATACCATTTGCAAAAGTAGACAACCCGAGGTATTGCAAGTGAGGTATGTCCAGTCTTTCTTAGTAGCCATTTAGTCACAAACACTGGCCAAATATAATTTTTTTTGCTTTTTTCACACAAAAACAAATATGAACGCTAACTTTGGACAGTGTTTGTGACTAAGTGGCTACTAAAAAAGACTAAACATACCCCACTTTCAATACCTTGGGTTGTCTACTTTTTCAGATGGTATGCCATTATGGGGGTAATTCTCATTCCTGGGCTACCACACCGTCCCAAAGGTATCATTACTAACCTGGCAAATTTCAATTTGAAAATGGAACGTTCTATATTTGACCCAGTAACTTTTCAAAACACCATAAAACCTGTTAATAGGGGGTACTGTTGTACTCGTGAGACATTGCTGATTACAAATATGTGCATTTTTTTGCAGTAAAACCTAACAGTATTATGACATTAACAGCTAAAATGTCAGACGGAAATACAAATTTTAAAAAAAAAAATCTTATTTTTTAAAATTTTATTCATAATAAATTATGTTCCAAATATGAATAGTTAATGATAAATTAAAGCCCTGTTTCTCCTGAACAAAATGATATATAATAAGTGTGGGTGCACTTAATGTGACAGCGGTGAATTACGGGTGAACAGACAAATAGCGCAAATTCCAGTTTTTGTTTACGTTTTGATCAGAACTCCGTCCTGAAGGGGTTAACTGAACATGTTTATTATTGATTTATTTTTTTTATTAAGGTAAATGCACAAAATATACATGCCAGTCAGAATTTATGTTTTCAAGAATATATATGTGTGTGTGTAGTGGATGCAGTGTGTATGTGTTTATATAGTGAATGCAGAGTGTGTTTGTGTAGTGTGTATATAATGAATGCAGAGGGTGTTTGTGTAGTGTGTGTATAGTGAATGCAGAGTGTGTTTGTGTAGTGTGTGTATAGTGAATGCAGAGTGTGTTTGTGTAGTGTGTGTATAGTGAATGCAGAGGGTGTTTGTGTAGTGTGTGTATAGTGAATGCAGAGGGTGTTTGTGTAGTGTGTGTATAGTGAATGCAGAGGGTGTTTGTGTAGTGTGTGTATAGTGAATGCAGAGTGTGTTTGTGTAGTGTGTGTATAGTGAATGCAGAGTGTGTTTGTGTAGTGTGTGTATAGTGAATGCAGAGTGTGTTTGTGCAGTGTGTGTATAGTGAATGCAGAGTGTGTTTGTGCAGTGTGTGTATAGTGAATGCAGAGTGTGTTTGTGCAGTGTGTGTATAGTGAATGCAGTGAGTGTTTGTGCAGTGTGTGTATAGTGAATGCAGTGAGTGTTTGTGCAGTGTGTGTATAGTGAATGCAGTGAGTGTTTGTGCAGTGTGTATATAATGAATGCAGAGTGTGTTTAATATAAATTATATATTCATATGTAATTTCATTCTAACTGTATTTTGTTATATATATATATATATATATATATATATATATATATCAAAATACACTTAGAATTACATTCTAGAGAGAGAGAGAGAGAGAGAGAGAGAAAAAAAAGGGGAAAACCAAACTGTTCTTTAAGACATATATATATATATATACATAGGCAATTAGCAATTATAAGGTGATTACATAATTGCTGACATAAAGTTGATTAACACAACACATTATATTTGAGAAGACATGATTCAAGTGTGTGAAACCAGAAATTACATCTTATAAAAAATAAAAAAAAAGTTAAACATATCTGTAAGATTACAAAACTGGTAATCTGTGAAGCACAGTCTATAGCAGTCAAAGTAACATGAATGAGTATAATAATATTCCATTATAATGATACTACCACACATATAAAATCATTATAAAGCCCCAGAGAGCAGGTCTGGATATAGTTACCTGTTCTGACAGGAGTTGCATTATCATTACTAGAAGTAGACGCTGCAAATGCTGGAAACAGAGACATGTTTTCTGGTCTATCAACAAACGCGTCGCGTACTACATGCGTCACGCATAGCCCCCACCGGACTCCATTAACCAGCATGCAGTTCGCTCTGTTAATCCTTGTGTTGCTCACAGCCATGTCAAACTGCATGCTGGTAGCTGTAGTCCTCCGTGTTGTCTTACCAATTCAAAGTTTCCCCTGGTCTTTGCTGAGATTCTAAAATCAAACCAATTAATGACTAAAGTTGTTACAGGTCATATTATAAAGACCTGTCTTACTTAGAACAAATTCTAGTAACCACTTAATAAGCAGTCTTTGTAGTGACAGTCTTAACACACACTGACTATCTGCAGCAAATGTGTAAAGTGTGATGTTTCCCCAGTGTTAACTTCTGGAAAAAAAAAAACTTTTTTGAAGAAATGACAGTAAGTGTGAAAGAATTATCACCATTAATTTACAAATACAGAGTGTATGCAGTGAATGTGATGTGCCAGTGGCACTGTCACCTCAGAGTTTGTTTTCTTTAATTAATCACACTGTGTCCATTTGGTTATATATATTTAATTAATATTTATTTATTATGGACATTTATAAAGTGCCAACATATGCGGCAGCGCTGTACAACTGGGAAAAAATACAGTGCAATATAAACAGACCAATACAAAATGGCATAGCCTGGGAGCGGAATGAACATTTTAAAAGAACATGTTTTTTTTTTTAAACTGTTTTTTAACTGTTTATTAGATATACTTCCACAGATAAAATGTATATTTTTTTATATGCCTGTTTACTTTGGTTTTATATGAAAACAAAAAGCTGCAGGTCTGCTTCCAGCACAATCTGCAAGCTCTCACCTCTTTTGTTTAGAAAATTTTCAGTCAGAGGCTTCATTGAGAAGGCTCTGTGATGGAGTTGCAAACGCACAAGTGATTGCAGCTTTGTAATGCTTCTCACTGAGTTCGATGGTGCTGTCCTTCCATTCAGCTTACCAACCAACATCCCGGCTCCCAATGAGGGCAGGACATGCATGGAATACTGCTACGGTAACGGGGCAATTCCCCGCCAGAACATAGTACAGCGCTCCCTCTCCCTTACCCCTCCTCAGCTCTTCCCTGCAGGGCCGGCACTATCCAAGCGCCGGCCCTGCTGTATGCCTTCATGAACCAGAGGGGAGATCAGAGATCTCCCTCATTGGCACACAGGTATTTTGCTGGGCAGCTGGCAGAGAGGGAGAGGGGACCCGGGAGCTCAGCCTGCAGTTCTGCAAGATTCTCCTCTCGCAAGCTTGGAACATTGCCGCCGTTACCATGGCAATGCTCTTGCTAGAGTGAACTCAAGCCCCAGAAATTACAGGCAATAGTTAAAGGGACACTGTAGGCACCCAGACCACCCCTGCCCATTGGAGTGGTCTGGGTGCCAACTCCTACTACTCTTAACCCTGTAAGTGTAATTATTGCAGTTTTTTATAAACTGCAATAATTACTTTGCAGGGTTAACTCCACCTCTAGTGGCTGTGTACTAGACAGCCACTAGAGGGCAACTCCTGGATTATAGCACAGAAAACCTGTGCTAGAGCATCGCTGGACATCCTCCCGCTGTGTGAGGACCTCAAGCGTCGCTCAATTGTTGTTTTTGCAATTCACAGATTTATTCTCTGTGGAACCCTTTGACATAGTGTATCAACATCGTGAAATCTCCCCAACCCCCTGCCCCCAAAAAACAAAAAAAAATGCACCGTTGCATCAACCTTTTTGTTGTATGTGCTGGTGTGTGTATCTGTGTTTGTATGTGTCAGTGTGTATCTGACACAGATTCACACACACTGGCACATTGTGGCCCACAGACACCTTGACACACAGTGTGTATCTGTCTGTGTGTATGTATGTATCTGTGTGTCAACGTCTGTGTATCTGTGACACATGCAGACCTTGACACACATACACACAGGTCATAATGTTTATATTTGCAGCCACCTTCCTGTTAGGTTACCTTTTCTCTGCAGGAGAGTGACTGGGGCTGCTGGCTAAGGTTTCTGGCTGCTAACTGAGGCTGAGGCTGCTGACTGATCTCTGGTGTGCTGCAGCTCACTCCTCACTGCAGCCCCTCTCTCCCCATACGATACTGCAGGGGTCTGGTCGCGGTTTTAAGCAGCCACAGTGCCTGACCGGGCCCCTGTTTAGGCATACTCATCAAGTGCTTGGGCCACCCGATGGGCAAACTGCGGCGGGACCCCAATGTTGTTCTCACGGAAACCTAGGGTACCGCGAATCACCAATTGGGAAACACTGCTCTAAAGTATAAATTAATGGGAATTCCAAGTGAAGTCCATTTCTGCTCACAGGGCCTAAAAAGTGAAATTTACTTTCAATTTACTTTGAATTCCCAACAATTCACACTTCATCTGCCTGTTTTCACTTCATCACTGTTCAACTGCTCAGCGAATAAACACCACAAAGGCTGATTTTGAAGTGATCTCCACTGATGAATACCCTATTTAAAATAACACTTTTTTTAATTAATATTTGTTTTCAAGAACACTGGTACAAAAGACACTGCAGCAACATATACTGGGGCGTTTATTCAAGAAAATCAAAATCCTCCAGCATAAATAATTCACGTTGCTGCATTGTAAAGCCTGGTGTTAATTATTAACGTTAAAGCAGTCTGGCTGTGATCCACAGTAGCATTGGGTCACCTCCCCCATTACTGTACACAGCGCATTATGGAACATTTAAAACCTGCAAACCACTATTACTTAATGGCTAACACTGGCACTGCAGATGTTTGTGAACTTGGCATAAGGCGAAATGTAAATTATAAACATCGGCAGTGACAAGATCAGGCATCATTGCTACAGTATGTGATGAGTAAAACTACCACTATCTATATATTTTAGAGCCCATGAGAACTATTTTTTGTAAGTTAAAAGTTTGTTATATTTTTTTTATAATTGAGCCCTCATCTTGCCGTACACACGGAGTACATGCATGCATGTGGCGCGGTGGAATGAATACCCAGGTATACATGCTTTCATACAACACTTTTCTGCAGATGCTGGAGCATGTACAAGCATGCAGGTACCATCGTTCGGTGTCTCCCCTGGCTGTGAAGTTTGTACAAAAAACCTTCGACTCTGACTCCGACTCCTCAATTTATGGAACATCCGGCTCCTTATATTACATACTGTATAATAATATACAATCACTGTATTATCTTTTAGTGTTCATGCCAGCAAATAAGTTAACATTTTAAGCATTACAAAAAATCTTCCAAAACCTAGGGGGCGACTAGTACGCCAAACATAAAGTTGTTGACACATGGGTGAGATATAATTAAGGCCAAGGCCTAATGCTTTATTGATATGCACAATGCTTTCACCCTTCTCATACTTCTTTATCACTTCTAACTTCTTTTCTAGAGATGTAGAATTATTGGAGTGTTTATCATCACTGTTATCGCTCGATTGATTGCACTTAGGAGCCATTATTTACCCTTTATACACAAAATCACCCCAAAAAAAGGAAATACACACTGTTTTGTTTGAAGCTCTATTTTATCTTATTAATCGTTTGATAGAATAATAAAATAAGCTATCAAATAACAGGATACAGTAAGTATAGCAACATATTTTATTTTGTAAAAAACAGAATTATTATTGACTTCTGCTGCGTAGCCTAGGCCTAAATCTTAAGCGTACAAGTCCGCAGTCCGAGCCTAGGCTCAAAAGTTGCACATTATTTTGGGGGGTCAACTTGTTCAGTGAACACCTCTAATTGTGGGGAGTTGACTTATACACTGAAATATACAGTATATTTAGTTGGGAATCGGTAAATTTTGTAATAAATACTCCAGTAATCTAATACTGTTTCTGACTTCACAGCCCTGCTGGACACAAGAGTGCTGCTAATGCGAGAGTGTTTTTTGCTTACCGCTATTACTCAACTCACCCAAGTAAGCACTTCGATTTAAAATAACCTGTGTGAGAAAAAGCTCAGCTGTCACTATCAGAGAAGTAATAGTTCCTTTTTAAGGTAGGTTGAGGTCACAGTTTGTACTTTCTTATATTATTTGGGTATCTTTGTGGTGTATTTATTCATTAATTAATCGTGCCAGTTGACAAACAAATTAGAAAATTGAGTCCAAAATAAATAATTGAGATCTATGATGGGAGTCTAGGATGCATGCACAGCAAAATGCTGATCTAGCCAATCATATGGTGTGTATAATATCACCTGTCGGAAACAAGGAAAGTTTTACTTTGCTATTTTATCGGTGTCAGGATACACTAATATGCCCAACACGCAGAACTTAAGTAAAAAAAAAATCCAGAGCCTGATTTCGGGAAGGGCACTTGTAGATTATTTAAATAAATAATCCAGGCACAATAACCACTACAGCTCAGTTATGGTGCCGTTAGTGCCAGGATCCCACCCCAGTGTAAGTAGTCATACCGTTTAAGAACAGTTTGACAACTTACCTGGGGTCTGATGGGATATAGGGCATAGGAGCAGTGGTGTGTGTTAGGGGTGAAGTGTGTGAGCGGTGAAGTGTGTGTGTGAGTGCGGCAGTGTATGTCAGGGTTGCAGTGTGTGTGTTAGGGGGCAGTGTATGTGTGGGGCAGTGTGTGTGTGTGTGTGTGTGTGTGTGAGGGTGGCAGTGTGTGTATGGGGGCACTGTATGTGTTTTTGGGGCAGTGTGTGTATGGGGGGCACTGTATGTCTGTGTGGGGCAGTGTGTATATGGGGAGCACTGTATGTATGGGGGGCACTGTATGTCTGTGTGGGGCAGTGTGTATATGGGGAGCACTGTATGTATGGGGGGCACTGTATGTATGTGTGGGGCAGTGTGTGTATGGGGACAGGGCCGGACTGGGGATTCCAAAGCAGCCCTGGAAAAAAAAATATATGCCAGCCCCATAAGTCATTGCACCATATATTGTTGCATGTAATATGTAAGGCTATGTCTTGCCACCCTAGATGATTGATATATATATATATATATATATATATATATTGCTTTTTCCAATATAAAATATTGGTCCTTTCAGAGTAAAATTTTTAATTATACAGTAAGCATACTCACATGCAGACACAGACAATCTCACTGACACAAGCTGATTGATACACAGCCTCATAGACAAACAATCTCACTGATATACATAAGGTCATTGACATAAAAACACAAGCCCACTCACTAGCAGGCCCGCACACACACACAGCTTAATGTAGTGGCTCTGGTGTCTATAGCCTGTCTCTGCAGGCTTTTCAATGTAAACACTGACTTTTTAGAGAAAAGGCAGTGTTTACATTGCTTCCTAGTGACAGACACTCAGACGGTCACTAGAGGTGCTTCCTGTGTCAGTGCGGATTGGCTGAGATCATCAAGCTTGATGATCTCAGCCGTAGAGGCAGGGCCAGTCGAGATGAGACCAGCACGACATGGGGGGAAAAAAAAGGTGAGTAAAAACATACATACATACACACATACCATGACAGACACACACCATGACAGACACACACCATGACACAGACAGACCGTGACACTGGCACAAACACCGTGACACAGACAGAAACACACACACACCGTGACACAGACAGAAACACACACACACACCGTGACACAGACAGAAACAGACACACCATGACAGACAGACACACCATGACACAGACAGACACACACACACCATGACAGAGACACACACATACCATGCAAGACACACACACACCATGACAGACACACACCTTAAAAAAGACACACACACCTTGACACACACACACCATAACACAGACAGACCGTGACACAGACACACACCATGACACACAGACACACACACACCACGATACAGAGAGACCGTGACACAGACAGACACACATTACATGACACAGACAGACACACACACACCATGACATACAGACACACACACACCATAACAAACACACACACACACCGTGACAAACATACACACCATGACAAACACACACACACCGTGACACAGACAGACCGTGACACAGACAGACCGTGACACAGACAGACACACATTACATGACACACACACACCATGACACACACACACACACCATGACACAGACACACATTGCGTGACACAGACAGACACACATTACATGACACACACACACACCATGACACACACACACCATGACACAGACACACATTGCATGACACAGACAGACTGTGACACAGACAGACAAACATTGCATGACACAGATAGACGCACACCCCATAACACAGACAGACACACACAATGACACAGACAGACACACACACACACCATGACACAGACAGAGACACACACACCATGACACAGACAGAGACACACACAGACACACACACACACATACACTCACACTGACACACAATTTCTACCTGTGGGGAAGCTCCTTTGGCGGCCGCAGAGGGAGCTGGCTGTTCTGTCTCTGCTCCCCCTCCCCAGCGCGCCGCTTAATGAGACCGGGGCCGGAATATGACATCATATTCCGGCCCCGGTCTCTTTGTAGTTGTGCTGGGGAGGGGGAGCAGAGACAGAACAGCCAGCTCCCCCTGCGGCCGCCAGAACAGCCAGCTCCCCCTGCAGCCGCCTAAAGAGCTCCCTCTGCGGCCGCAGGTGAGCCGGCCCCAGGTGCCGACGTGCCACCAGGAAATTTCCCGGTATCCCGGTGGGCCAGTCCGGCCCTGTATGGGGAGCACTGTGTGTATGGGGGGGCACTGTATGTATGTGTGGGGCAGTGTGTGTATGGGGGGGCACTCTGTGTATGGGGCGTCGTGTGTGTGGGGCAATGTGTGTATGGGGGGGCAGCAGTGTGTGTAGGGCACTGTATGTGTCTGTGTGTGCAGTGTGTGTATGGGGGCAGTGTTTTTAGGGGGGGGAAAGAGGGTACGGAGGCTTTTTAATAATAAAATTTTTTTTATTTAATAAAATATATATATTTATGTCCCCCCTCCCTTCTTACCTTTACTGGGAGGAGGGGTGAATATTTTGTTCCCTGGTGGTCCAGTGGGATTCCCTGGTGGTCTAATGGGATTCCCTGGTGGTCCGGTGGGATTCCCTGGTGGTCCCAGTGGTGGTGAGGTGAACTCTAGCCCGCAGCTCCAGGGCTAGAGTTCACTCTTGCGAGATTTGGAGCGTTGCCGTGGTAACCTCAGCAATGCTCCAAATCTCGCGAGAGGAGGACCCGGAGGAGCTGCAGGCTGAGCTCCCGGGTCCTCTCTCCTCCCTCTCCCTCCCCTGCCGGCTGTCAGCACAGTGCCTGCGGACCGGGGAGGGAGAGCTCTGATCTCCCCGGTCCGCAGGCACATTGCAGGGCTGGCACTTGGACAATGCCAGCCCTGCACTAGCCGGCAGGGGAGAATCTCGGGGGGGCAATTGCCCCGTTGCCCCCCCTGGATCCGCCAATGCAGGAGCCAAGCCAAAGTTCGAGGGATACAGAGATCAGAATAGTCAGTAAGAAAGCCAAGGTCAAAATACACAAGAAACAATACCAGAAACGCGCTCTCGGATAACCAGAATGGAAACCACGACAGGGCACAGAGAAATGAGTAAAAAAGGTTTAAATAGCCTAAGGTGCTGCAGGGGAGCATGTGACAGTGAACGTGTGTGTGACGTGACACACACGTTCCCAGTAGTTAGGCACTCAAAGGGTTAATTAAGAACCTTAAAAGGTTCTCACTTGCAATGGCGGGCGTCTCTAGTGATTACAGACGCAGCCGCTGTGTGAGGGAAGAAGTGAATGCCAGTGAGGCCAGCAGGCGTCGCAGGAGGAGATGAGTGATCGGCGGCATTCCCATTACCACGTGGGAATTCCGCCCCAACGAGATGTGCCCACCGGGTCCTAGTCCACTTCCGAGCAGGAGCGGACCCGGCAGGCGCCTTGAAACAAGATATGTATCGGCGATATTCCCCTTGCGATCTGGAAATGGCGCTGCAACAAGATGCACCCGCCGGGTGGCGTGACAATCGGAAGTGCCTCTTGTGGCTGAGCGACCGGCAGTAGAGGCATTTAAACCATGCAATTAAAACATTGTTGTTCTGCAGCAATGTTTTTAGCTGCAGGGTTAAAACGGGGGGACAAGACACCCAAGACACTTCATTGAGATTAAGTGGTCTGAGTGCCTATAGTGTACCTTTAGCATCATAAAATGGAACAGACAACTCGTATTAAAGGACCACTCTAGGCACCCAGACCACTTCAGCTTAATGAAGTGGTCTGGGTGCCAGGTCCAGCTAGGGTTAACCCATTTTTTCATAAACATAGCAGTTTCAGAGAAACTGCTATGTTTATGAATGGGTTAAGCCTTCCCCTATTTCCTCTAGTGGCTGTCTCATTGACAGCCACTAGAGGCGCTTGCGTGCTTCTCACTGTGATTTTCACAGTGAGAGCACGCCAGCGTCCATAGGAAAGCATTATGAATGCTTTCCTATGTGACCGGCTGAATGCGCGCGCAGCTCAGCCCAGGAGGAGGAACGGAGGAGGAGAGCTCCCCGCCCAGCACTGGAAAAAGGTAAGTTTAACCCCTTTTCCCCTTTCCAGAGCCGGGCGGGAGGGGGTCCCTGAGGGTGGGGGCACCCTCAGGGCACTATAGTGCCAGGAAAACGAGGCTGTTTTCCTGGCACTATAGTGGTCCTTTAATAGCCCTGTTATACTTAGGAGTGAGAGACGTACACAGTCAAAATTATTAAAGGATCTCCCCAGCATGAGGTTATAGCGATTACGAATAGCTCTCCACCGTGTGACAAGTGAGGAGAAGATTATTTACCTGTCAATCAAGTTATTTCAGTATGCCAGTTTGGCATGAATCATACCTATCTAACGCTGTTAGAATCCTTGTTATCTCTTTGCCATGTACATTTGTAGCAGTCTAGATGCTAAACCATCTGTCTAGCTCCATGTGCTGATTCGCAGACAGTCAGTGCTCAGAATCAGCCAAGTACTGCGGCGCCCCTGATCTCCAAGATATCTGTCACGCAGAAGTGAAATTAAAAACAGCTTTGCTCAACTGAAGTCATTTAAGATCATTAGTATAGTCAGGGCCGGCCTTTGGGGTGTGCGAGCTGTGCGGCCGCACAGGGCGCCATGGCAACAGGGGCGCCGGGCGGCCGACACAGCTCGCAGTCGCTCTGTCACTGGCCGGCCCGAGATTGTGTGAGAGCTGAGCCGCGGTCAGTTTCCGGAGCGTGGAGGAGGAGCTTGGGGCGCAGGCGCAGCGTCCAAGTGCTGCACCTTCACAGAGAGCCGCAGAGGGATCCGCTCCATGTGTGAGGGCGGCGGCCGGTGCTCTGCAGACAGGGAGGGAGCAGCAGCCTTCAAAGTAAGTACCTTATTTATTTTTAAGCCAAACATCTTTCATTAAATGGGGCAGGGTCTAATTAAGGGGGGCAGGGGACTAGATAAGAGTGGCACTGGGTCTAATTAAGGGGGCTGGGGACTAGATAAGGGTGACACTGGGTCTAATTAAGGGGGGCAGGGGACTAGATAAGGGTGACACTGGGTCTAATTAAGGGGGGCAGGAATTAGATAAGAGTGGCACTGGGTCCAATTAAGGGCAGGAACAGGATGGGGCGGGGTGACACTGGGTCTAATTATAAATAGGACCAGATAAGAGTGGCACTGGGTCTAATTAATGGGGCAGGGGACTAGATAAGGGTGACACTGGGTCCAATTAAGGGGGCAGGGACTAGATAAGAGTGGCACTGGGTCTAATTAAGGGGGGCAGGGGACTAGATAAGAGTGGCACTGGGTCTAATTAAGGGGGGCAGGGGACTAGATAAGGGTGACACTGGGTCTAATTAAGGGGGGCAGGGGACTAGATAAGGGTGGCACTGGGTCTAATTAAGGGGGCAGGGGACTGGATATGGGTGACACTGGGTCTAATTAAGGGGGGCAGGGGACTGGCTATGGGTGACACTGGGTCTAATTAAGGGGGGCAGGGGACTGGGACTGGCTATGGGTGACACTGGGTCTAATTAAGGGGGGCAGGGGACTGGGACTGGCTATGGGTGACACTGGGGGGGCAGGGGACTGATGAAGGGGTGGCCAGGGGTTGGATTATTTGGCATGGCATGTATTAAGGGGGCTGATGAAGGGGAGCAGGGGGTTGAAAAGGGGGGCATGGGACTGATTAAAGGGGGGCAGGTGGGTGATAGGGGTGGGAGGGTACTGATGAGGGGGTCAGGGGCTGATAAAAGGGGGAGGGGATTGGTGAGGGGGTCAGGGGACTGATGAATGGGGCAGAGGGCTGTTAAAGGGGTGGGAGGGGATTGATTAGGGGGTCAGGCGGCTGATGAATAGGGGCAGAGGGCTGAGTAAAGGGTGGGAGGGAATTGATGAGAGGGGCAGGGGACTGATGAAGGGGTGGCAGGAATTGATAAAGGGGTGGGAGGGGATTGATGAAGGGTAAGGGGTGGCTAGGAGTTTGACGAAGGGATGGCCAGGGCATTGATGAAGGGGAAGGGGTGGCCAGGAGTTTGATGAAGTGGTGGCCAGGGGCTTGGTGAAGATCTGGCCAGGGATTTTGGTTAAGAGGTGCAGTGGTTTTGTAGAAGGGGGTGGAGGCAACAGATTGTGAATGCTCCTAAAATAGTTTGAAGGGGTCCAAACAGAGACAGGTGAGGGAGGGGGACAAGATTGTTTCGCACAGGGCGCCTGAACACCTAAGACCGGCCCTGAGTATAGTCTACCTCCTGCGTATATCCTGTCATGTACATAGTGTATTTATAGCACAAACATAAAATTTACATTTCAGACAGCACTCAAAAGGTTTAAAAGTGCTTTAAAATTCCTTGATTAACTGATCACTGCAAATATAAGGTTTTTCGGGTACCCCTTGTTTGCTGCCCATTTTAGTAATACACTGATCAGCCACAACATTAAAACCACCTGTCTAATATCGTGTAGGTCCCCCTCGTGTTGCCAGAACAGCTCTGATGCTGGACTCCACAAGACCTCTGAACGTGTCCTGTGGTATCTGGCACATTGGCAGTAGATCCTTTAAGTCCTGCAAGTTGCAAGACTGGGCCTCCTTAGATCAAATTTTTTGTTCCAGCACATTCCACAGATGCTCAGTTGGATTGAGATCTGGGAATTTGGAGGCCAAGATAACACCTTGAACTCTTTGTCATGTGGCCTGGTGCATTATCCTGCTAAAAAAGGCCACTGCCATCAGGGAACACCATATTCATGAAGGGGTGTATGTAGTCTGCAACAATTTCAAGGTAGGTGGTACGCATCAAAGTAATACCCACATAAATGCCAGGACCCAAGGTTTGCCAGCAGAACATTGCACAGAGCATAACAGTGGGTCCACAAGCCTGCCTTCTTCGCATAGTGCATCCTGCTGCCATCTCTTCTCCAGGTAAACTACACACTCGGCCATCCACCTGATCTAAAAGAGAACATAATTCTGACTAGGCAACCTTCTTCCATTGCTCCATGGCCCAGTTCTCAAATCCCTGTTGAAAGAGCATTCGGTAGTGTACAGGGGTCATCTTTAGCTACACAGCAAACAGTAATGTAATCCTAAATGACAGACAGTTGAGCAGTGAGATTTCAGGGGCATGATCTATGCACATAAACTGCTTCATTAAGCAAAAGTTGTTTGGGTGGTCCCTTTAAACTTGGGAGAGAGGACTGATTTGATTGTTTTCTTTACACATGGGTTCTGCCTGAGACATACCTTCTTGACACTTGTGGCAGAACCACCATCTATTACTGTGTTTCCCCTGGTTTTATTTGTTTCCCCGTGTATTTTGGGTCCACTACAACACTCATTTCTAACTCTATAATATGCTGATAGGATAGGATGTTGTCCAATTGTCAGGAGACAAAGATAGACCACCACAGCTTATTGTATACAGCTAAAAGCTCTGAGACTGATGGAACACTTACTTAAAAAACGGATATGATCCATAAATGGCTGGATACAAACCATTTTGACTGCAAAATCTTGACATTGTTCACACTATCTAACAATGTCTGGATTTTATAATTGTAGATTATGCTAGCTTTAGTGTGCCTATAATCTTAATTTTATTAATGACAGGAGGCGAATATTTGCTTAAGTCACTCTTTACTAGAACTCCACAGCAGCACATTAACACAGAGAGCCAACCAATCAGAAAAAAGTAAGATACAATAAAACTCCCCTCCCCACACATAACTTCCTTTTTCAAGCTGCGACAAAACAGAATAACAAACAGAATAAAACAATGCAGTGTAACATAAGTCCTTGGAAAATAATGAATTCAACTATGTCATCCAGTCGAGGGGGAATTTCAAACATGGCACCACAGACGGACTGAAACAAGATAAACAGAGTCGATAGGGCTGGTTAGATAATGAAATGTACTCTGAAAAGACATGCAGTCACCCAATGCAACAACTAGTATTACTGTAATATACAGAGATCCCAATCCTCTGACAAAATGACCAAACAACTGGGAGGGAAATATTCGCCTCCTGTCATTAATAAAAGATTATAGGTACACTAAAGCTAGCATAATCTACAATTTTATAACGTGACAGGAGGCTTCATATTAGCTGTTTTAATGTTCAGTCAGCAAAGCAATGATGCATGCTCAGCCGGCCTGAAATAAAAACGCCGGAAGGTGTCTTCTTAAGACCAGTTTGCAGAACGTAAAATATCGTGAAGGGAAGCGCCAGCTACTAAGGTCCCCGGACGCCTCACTGAGAGGGCTCCGAAAGATGAACCCACACCTGCTAAGGATAACAACCATATAATTCATGGTGCCAAGGTAGTGGAAGAGACCGGTTTGTAAAGCCGTACATATGAAAGATGTACATATGAAACCAGTAGTTTGCCGGAGCGAGAAGTATGCAGAGGAGCAGTAATTGCTACATAGTGAGATAGGGCAGAAATCACGCAGAGTTTATCACAGAATCACAGAAGTATGGATAGAACATAACCGTCAAGTCCGACTTGGTACGTCTGGACACTGAGAAAGTAACCCCTGCTGGAGACAAACTGAACGCGAAAGCCCGTACATCGGAGACCCAACGGATGGAAATGAGACATAGAAGCAGGGTAAACTTAGCCGATAATTGTCGTAGTGAGAGATCCTGGTTATTCGGCCAATCCTGTAGGAAAACCAAAACCATACGTACATCCCAAAGGGAGGTGTACTTAGGTGCCGGAGTCTGATGCCTCTGAGGAGTCTACATATCAGTGGCTCTTGACCGATAGAAGAACCTTGAAGTGGTACATAAGCCACTGAGATCGCTAACCTGGCCACGTTAACAGAACGATACGACCTTCCTTGGTCAAAGAGATGAGAAAGGAAATTCAGAACACTGGATACAGGGGCCATAAAGGGATCGGCACTCTGTTCCAGGCACCAACAACACCAAGTGTTCCAGGCGGACAAGTAGCATCTCCGAGTTCTAAGTGCGTACACTGTGGAAGTTAGTGGGCACTAACAAAGCAGGCCAATCAGGGGGCTGGAGTAGTGATAGCTGTCTTCGTAAATTGTTAGTTTGACGTAGGGGGCTCACCCCTATTATACACCAAAAACATGAGGGTTGTACACATAGAATAGGGCTCACCCTAGTTATCTGATATAGATAAGGGCCAATAGGGGGCTCACCCCAATTTAGTTATCTGATACAGATAAGGGCAGATAGGGGGCCCATCCCAATTTAGTTATCTGATATAGATAAGGGCCAATAGGGGGCTTACCCCAATTTTAGCCCTCTAGTCCAGGCAGGAGGTTGATAGTGGAGGAGGGGCTCACCCTCAGATATTTTACAGCCACCCAAGTGTAGGTATAATGTACACCTACACTTATACCAGGCCTGCAGTGTAAGACACAGTGTGAGCAGTCTTGACAGTAAGTATGATTTTAAATATAGGGATATTATATTATCACTCAAGTGGTCTACAACCTAGCACAGGTAGGTCTAGAGCACCTGGCTCCTACCCACTATAGAAGTGGTAGGGCATGCTGTGCCACTTAGACAGACCTAATGGACGTAATCCTCATCCCCACAGTGGGGAGTACAGCCGATCCACTATGCCTTGCAGGCCGCGGATCAGCATGTTCCGCCGTGCTAGAATAAGAGCTAGCGAGACCCAGTTGCAGCAATATGGACGCCAGAGTCTTGCGCACATGCGCAAGATTCGGGTTGCCGCAGCGAGCAATCGAGGGAACTGCTGGAGACGTTCTCCGCAGACCCAGAAACTCTGGATGCAGGGGACGCTAACACAAGCAATTAGAAAACTGTAAATGTACAAAGCTACAAGAAAGGGTTAGGCTAAAGTAGATAGAGAAAGGAATTAAATAGGTTAAAAATGACAAGATAGGAATCGTACAGAAACGGACAAACTGAATCAAAAGACTGAAACAAAGAAAATAAGTGGAAAGAGACAGGTGGAGGCAAAAGCCTACACAATTAATGCCTTAATCAAGTAAAACAATAAAGATAATACCAATTATACATCAAATAAATATGAAAGAATAAACCACAGCAACCCACAGAAGCAGGAGGAAATGGTACTCTGAAGTTATGTGTGGGGAGGGGAGTTTTATTGTATCTTTTTTTCTGATTGGTTGATTCTCTCTGTGTTAATGTGCTGCTGTGGAGTTCTAGTAAAGAGAGACTTGAGCAAATATGAAGCCTCCTGTCATGTTATAAAATTCAAGATTTTGTGAATGCAGTCAAAATCTGGTGCTTAGTGAATACCAACATGGATCTCCAAGCTAAAGCAGTGTACACAATCTGGTTCCTTCTCGAAAAACATATTTTTTAAAAAACCCAAAATAAAACAGTGCACTAATTTCATTTAAATTTAGGAACAACGTTTTTTTGAGTTAAAAAAACTAAATAAAATAAAACTTAATAAATATTGGTGGACTTAAATGGAAGTTATCAATAAAACATGTAGTGTAGAAGTCCCAAGTATACAAAGTTCAAACTAGCAGTCTTTTAAAGTATCACAGTGTGGTATTGATACAATTCATGCAATGTTAGCTTGTGTCAGATAGCCCCAGCTATGGAACAAGCTGGTGTTTATCTGCTGAACAGGCTATTGAATATAGTACAAATAGTGATGTCTTCTCCAATTTTTTTACTGGAGAAGTTAACATATAGCCGAAAACTTAGTCGGCTATTTAAACTCAGAAGCCGTTCATGGATGCAAGACTCTGATGAAGTGAGTGTTAACTCATGAAACGCGTAAGGACACTTTTCGGCATTTACTGCAAACTGCAATAATCACAGAGTTGTATTGGAACGCAGGAGGGGAGAATAGTGGAACGCACGCGGCTCCTTACTACCTAACATCTACCGGCCGGACTGTAGGACCGTGACTACCATCAACCTCCCTCCACTACAAGCATTTCCATTTTGCACTCAAACAAGATTTACAAATTGTGAGTGCTTTTAATTTATAACTATAACCTTTATTATAGTTTTTTAAACAATAAGCACTATGGATCTATATTTCTCTTCCCTTTATTAAGGTGAATATAAGCTGACACTCAAGATCACCATATATGATATGATCTCATAGTGTATAATTTATATGCAGTGTACATACTAGTGATATAACAAATTGGAGAAGACATCACTATTTGTACTATATTCAATAGCCTGTTCAGGAGATAAACCCCAGCTTGTTCTATAGCTGGAGCTATCTGACACAAGCTAACATTGCATTAATTGTATTAATACCTCACTGTGATACTTCCTCTCATCTAGCACTCCTTCCCTTATACTTGGGGATTTCAATATCCCAATCAACAACCCCAATTGCACTGATGCCTCTCGTCTACTCTCTGTAACCTCCTCCTTTGGCCATACGCAATGGTCCAATTTAGCAACTGTAACCCCAATTCTAAAGAAGCCCAACCTTGACCCTAACTCCCCATCCAACTACCATCCCATCTCGCTACTGCCTTTTGCATCCAAGATCCTTGACAGACTTCCTTGAGTCTAACTCTCTGCTAGACCCGCTTCAGTCTGGTTTCCACGCTAAGCACTCTGTGGAAACGGCACTGACCAAAGTATCCAATGATCTACTCACTGCAAAATCTCGTGGTCACTACTCTATCCTAATTCTCCTTGACCGGTCTGCAGTTTTTGACACTGTTGATCATCAACAGCTTCTTCTCATCCTCTGCAATATCGGTCTACAAGATATTGCTCTCTCCTGGTGCTCCTCCTGCCTCTCCCAGTGCTCTTTCAGTGTTTCTTTCTCTGGCTCTGCTTCGTCTCCCCAACTCCTCTCTGTTGGTGTCCCCCAAGGTTCAGTCCTTGGTCCCCTACATCTATACTGCCTCCCTTAGTAAACTGCCTCCCTTAGTAAACTCATTAGCTCCATTGGCTTCCAATATAATTTCTATGCGGATGAACCGCAAATCTACCTGTCCTCTCCTGATATCTCCCCGTCCCTCTTGGCTAGTGTCTCTGACTGCTTCTTTGCTATTTCTAACTGGATGGCTGCCCACTTCCTTAAACTCAACTTGACCAAAACTGAAATTCTGGTCTTTCCTCCCTCAAGTGTTGCTATTCCTGTGTCTGTCTCCCTCCAAGTCAACGGTGCTATCATCAGCTTCACCACGCAGACTCGATGTCTAGGTGTTCTCTTTGACTCTGACCTCTCCTTCACGCCTCATGTTCAGTCTTTCGCCAAATCCTGTCGTTTCCATCTCAAAAACATTGCTCGCATCCGACCCTACTTAACGCCAGATGCTGGTCCATTCCACTGTCCTTTTTTTTTCGCCTTGACTACTGTAATCCGCTTCTCAGTGGTCTTACATGCTCCCAACTTGCGCTGTT
Source organism: Pelobates cultripes (assembly GCA_933207985.1). Classification (NCBI taxonomy): domain Eukaryota; kingdom Metazoa; phylum Chordata; class Amphibia; order Anura; family Pelobatidae; genus Pelobates; species Pelobates cultripes. The sequence continues at coordinate 56,982,661 of OW240924.1, forward strand.
ACATTCCATAATGAATGCAGCGGCGAGGCTCATCTTCCTGTCCGCCCGTACCTCCCACGCCTCACCTTTCTGTCAGTCACCAACATTGGCTTTCTGTAAGATATAGAGCTCAATTTAAAATTCTGGTTCTTGCTTTCAAATCTCTACATAATGCTGCTCCCACCTATCTATCCTCCCTAATACAGAAGTATGTCCCATCTAGGCCCTTACGCTCTGCTGAAGACTTACGTCTATCTTCTGTCCATACTCCCACCTCTGATGCTCGCCTTCAAGACTTTTCAAGGGCAGACAGTCAGACACACAGACACAGTCAGACACACAGACACACAAACAGTCACACACACAGGCAGACAATCACACACACAGGCCGACAATCATACACACAGGCAGACAGTCACACACAGAGGCAGTCACACACACAGGCAGACAGTCATACACACACACAGGCAGTCACACACCAACACACACACACAAAAAAAAGGCAGACAGTCACACACACAGGCAGACAATCACACACACAGACAGACAGTCAAACACACAGAAAGTCACACACATGCAGACAATCACACACACAGACAGACAGTCAAACACACAGAAAGTCACACACACAGGCAGACAATCACACACACACAGACAGTCAAACACACAGAAAGTCACACACACAGGCAGACAATCACACACACACAGACAGTCAAACACACGGACAGTCACACACACAGGCAGACAATCACACACACACAGACAGTCAAACACACAGAAAGTCACATACACAGGCAGACAATCACACACACACAGACAGTCAAACACACAGACAGTCACACACACAGGCAGACAATCACACACACACAGACAGTCAAACACACAGAAAGTCACATACACAGGCAGACAATCACACACACACAGACAGTCAAACACACAGACAGTCACATACACAGGCAGACAATCACACACAGACAGTCAAACACACGGACAGTCACACACACAGGCAGACAATCACACACACACAGACAGTCAAACACACAGAAAGTCACACACACAGGCAGACAATCACACATAGTTACCTCTGTTCCTTGTGGAGGCAGACAGGCAGTGCAGCTCCTGGGTTCTGGTTGTTGGGGGAAGCAGGGACTCCTTCCTGCTTCCCCTGCAGCAGTTACACAGCACTTATAGCTCCGCCCCGTCGGACGGTAAGCACCGCCCGCCACACGGTAAGCTCTGCCCCGCTGCAAATTATTATTATTTTTTTTTTTCGTCCGGCCATGTGTCAGCCGCATGGCGCCCCCTGCTCCACGGCGCCCTGTGCGACCGCACAGCTCGCACACCCCTAAGGCTGGCCCTGCCTCAACCCCTCTGTTCCTGTGTGTCCAACTTGTCTGGTTACAACTACATGTCTGTTCGTCCACCCAGTGTAAAGTGCTACGGAATTTGTTGGCGCTATATAAATAATAACATAATAATAATAATACTTCAAAAGACTGCTACTTTGAACTTTGTATACTTGGGACTTCTACACTACATGTTATATTGATAACTTCCATTTAAGTCCACCATTGTTTATTAAGTTTTATTTAATTTAATTTTTTTAACCCCCAAAAAAGTTGTTCCTAAATTGAAAGGTACATCACCTACCATTACTACTCCTGGATACTCCATAAAACATATCTAATGCCTACTTTTCGTCTTGCACTCTGGGCGTTTTAGTGGAAGCCCTTTTGTTCCAGTAGAGTAGTACCCTCCACCATACTATTTCACTCTAAATCTAAGAATTTCAGTCTCAAACCATATCCATTCTAATTTCATTGTTTGCAACAGTGAGGGAAACTATGGACCTGATTCAGTCCAGTGCTGTCATTCTCTTTTGTTATTTGTATCATAAGTAACAACAGAGACAAGTGCAGACAGATATCAGTAAATTAAGTACATTTGTAAATACACTGACAATTTGAGATTATTAGCAAGCACCAATACAGGATTAAACAAACAGAAAGTACGTATTGTGTAAAATGTTCAGCACGGAATCGGCATGTGACTATCAATCTGTTGTCCTACGGCATTTAAAATAATATGTTTTTGCATGTTTATTGATTGCTCTGTAATAAGCCTGAAACCATTACCTTGAAATGTATTTTGCTGGTATAAAAAAAATACAAAATGAATGACCGTAATCACAGCATGGCACTAACAACAACAACAATCAAACTTGGCTTGTGCAATTGTTTATAAAAATGATCGTGTAGCAATCCACATTGCAGGAAACAGAATCCCATTTAACATAGTTGTTTATTAGACTTTGCTCATATGTGAGTCTGGGTTTTTACTGTATATTTAATTACACACTATGTATATTTTTAATGTCAATTAAAATAAGGCGATACATAAAATACAAAAATGTTATCTGTGATCAACATCTTTTCCCCGTCCTTGTTTTTAACCCCTTAAGGACACGACATGTGTGACATGTCATGATTCCCTTTTATTCCAGAAGTTTGGTCCTTAAGGGGTTAAAGGGAAACTGCAAGCACCATAAACACTACAACCTTCTGTAGCAGTGTTGGTGCCAGAAGTGCAATGGCACCAATGCAGTGTACGTAGTCAAGTCATTTATGAACTTACCCGGGGCCACTGGGCAATGATTACCTGTTCCTCTGATGCGGGAAGCTGCTGCACTGAGCTAAGCTTGACTATATAGGACTTAGCTCATTGGCAGAGAGCACTCAGCTGACGCTAATGAGCCAGCCCAGGAGGTTCTGGTTGACTCACGTCCGGAAGACACCAGGTAAGTTGCCAAATGGTTTATTAGTAATGCCATGTACAACTGCCCATCATGTAGCTGTACTGACATTCCCAGACACTGGGAAGAATCTATCAAAGGTGCTTTATTTTAATATGTTTAATATTACAACTGAAGAATGAGTCACTGAGCTAGGCTTACAATCGAAGAATGGGTCTCCAAGTTAAAGCAGTGTACATAATCTAGTGTTCTAAGTTCTTTGTTTGTAAAAATGATGGAAACTGTGGACCACAAGAATCAGTCCAGCTCTCTCCTACTCTTTTTTTTCTAGCATAAGTAAATGTATTTGCAGGTTAACAACCAAGACAAGTGCAGATCCTTCAAGGAAAGGAAAGCTATAGCGTTAGATACAAATTTATATTCCTAATGCTATTGTGTACCTCGTCCTAGTTCTAAATAGGTGTGTGTGTGTCCACCTTACTCTCTCAGCGCTGCTGTAGCAGAAGAGGCCTTGCCTTCTCCTGGGATGTCCAATACAGTGCTTCTATAAGAGGAGCATAGGGTGACCTAATGTGTATGCACAGCGAGTGCCATTTAATTTAGGAAAGCATTGCATCAATGTTTTCTATGGGGCTTTCACATCAGGTGACCAAGTTTTACTCGGCCTGTGCCTTGGAACCGCTGGAGTTAACCTTGTAATGTAAACTTAGCAGTTTCTCAAAAACTACAATGTTTTATAATGCAGGTTTAAGGGGACAGGGACACTGCACATCGACTACTTCATTGAGATGAAGTGCTCTGGGTGACTATAGTGTTCCTTTAATCTAGTCTTGATATTAATTGTCATTAATAGCATATTCCTGGTAAAGTATGAAATAGTCCAGTCAATTTAATAGCAGTGGAATCTTACCAGCAATTTCTTTTTTAATGCTATCTTGAAAGAAGGCACAGAGGGCAGGGGCATAGCAAGAATTCAAGGGGCCCTAATGCAAAAATTGCCCTGGGAGCCCCCCATGTGTCTCATTCAATCCCCCTTATCCTCCAGGTGTCTCAACCTCCCCCCGAGCCCCTCCATGTGTTTCATTCACTCCCAATCAGGTTCCTCCATGTGTATAATTTGTGTCCCCTTCCAAGCCCCTCTATGTGTTTCATTCCCTTTATCCCTTAGCCCCTGAAGTGACGGACCGGCTACGCCACTGACAGAGGGCACTTTGAATTCCTGGAAATTCTTACTTTTATGCAGGGGTAGGCAACCTTTGGCACTTGTGATGTTGTGGACTGCATATCCCATAATCCTTTTGCAGTCATAATGCTGGCAAAGTTTCAAAGGAGATGTAGTTCACAACAACTGAAGTGGCGAAGGCTGCCTACCTCTGCTAGTGAATAGCCCTGCTGATTTCTGCTTGCATGGAAAACCAATTCTGATGTTTGACAACACACTAAATTTTGGTGAGCTGATTGTAATATTCAGGGATGTCAGTGGCACACATACAATTAATAGAATAACCTTCCTCCAATGTTTTTATTTTTCAAACCCTGTTAATATCTGTTTATTAACTTCAAGGCACTGTAAGTACTTATCTCCAGCAACAATCTAGACTCTGCCTACTCCCTCAGAATCTCTTACATACAAAGAACGGCTTATGGAGGAGCTGAACCCCAACTGTCATCTTCTCACATGAGATTTCCACTGCAGTCATAAACCGGCATTTCACTAATCTATTGTGGGTTTTCTATTCCTTTAGTATGGTCATCTATGTTGGTGTGTTTGATTTGGCTGGGTATAGTGTCCTCTTCCAGTGTACATGCTCAGGGCCGGACTGGAAATGAAAAGCAGCCCTGGAAAAAAATTCTATACCAGCCCCATAATGCATCGCGCCAGCATAATGTGCAGTTATGGAAGCGGGAAAAAAAACTTAAAACTGAAAAAACTATCGGGGGCATGGCCTGACTGTCGAGGAAGATGGCAGCTTAAACCCTTAGCTCCCTCTCCCCAGCAATTCCAATCCGCAGACATCCACGCGCACATAAGTCCAAACGACCCGAGAAAACCCACTACCCACCACACTCCCCACCCTGCACTCGACGGTGACCATTGGAGGGGGAAAACAAAAGCGGGACCAAACCCCATCGGTCGCCACGATGTTCCACCCGCAGCAGGATCATCGCCGGCCATCTTGCTGCCAAAACATGGAAGAGGCTCATGCCAATTCCGATGGGAGCGACCACGAAAAACCCCAGGACGCCCCTCTGACATTACAGGACATGAGGCTCATGCTCAAGGAAGCCACCACGGACATCAAATCCCATTTGGCAGTGGTACTGGAAAAACGCCTCACGGGCCTAAAAGAGGACCAAACCGAATTGCAAATCACAGACCTCACCTCAAAATCACAAGCCCACACACAAGACATTACATACCTCCACGCCAAAATAGAAGCGATGGAGGAAAGTCTCGAGGACCTAAACAACCAGTCCCGACGTAATAATATAAGGATCAGGGGCCTGACTGAAACGGTCACCCAAGACGGCCTACAAGCTGCACTCACAGGCCTATTCAAATCAATCCTACCTGAAGCCACTGTACAAGACCTCCTTATCGACAGGGCCCACAGGGCTCTCTGACCGCCAGCCCTGAATCCTGACACCCCCAGGGATTTTATAACCCGCCTGCATTTCTTTGCAATCAAGGAAAAGCTCCTCAACCTAGCCAGAGCAACCCCTCTGCAACATCAAGGCGTCTGCTTGGCTTTTTTCCAGGACCTGGCCCCCTCAACCCTGAAAAAAACGAAGATATCTTAAACAATTGACCCTCACACTCCACCACCATGGGGTGAGATATATGTGGGGCCACCCGTTCAAGCTAATAGTCAGAAAAGACAACCAGACCCACATCCTGACGAACCTCGCCAAAAAGGCACCATTTGCCAACTCACTGGGCCTAACCTTACTACAACCACCACTAACCACAAACCCAGACAGGGGCAGCAGACATCAACCTCTGAGACGATTCTCCCCGCTGAACCTCGCGCAAGAGACCTACACAAGCCGACGACCGAGATTAACCACTCAAGAACCATCCTCCCCACCCGATTAAACCTGCGACCAGGGGAAGCTAAGATGAACTGCTAAACACACTGGGACTCCAAGACACAGCAAGTTACCTCCACTCCCCCCCCAATCTTCCCCCCATTCAACCCATTCCCACTCTCCCCACAAAGATATACAACGGCACCGCGGCCTGATCCCACCTGGAACCGGACTCTCCCGTAGGTCACCCCCCACCCAGGACCACCACAGGACCGTGCCTGCCTCTCCCCCCTTCTCCCTCCCCCCCACCATGTTCTCCCTCCGTTGACCCCTGCATCCAACCTCAAGGAAATCCACAACCACCATCAAATGGAAAGCCCCCCGACCAGTCCGCCCTCAGGCATGGGACTATGCCCTTATGCCACGCAGCGAACCGCAGACCTTAACGGCGGATCCACCTCGGACTCACCCACTTTTTTTTCCCTCTCTCTCCTTCTCTTCTTCCCCTTTTCTCCTCTCCCCCCGACTTCAAAACCCACCCCCCTCCACCACACCACCCACATGCCTCCACAACCCGCTCGGGGACCCGGAGTCCAAAGACCCACCACACCGGCACATCTCACCTGCATACCCATTAACTGCAAAGGCCTCACTAATCCAGCGAAAAGGCATCGCCTTTTGCGATGGGCTAACCGCTCTAACGCCGACATAATCCTACTCCAAGAAACCCACTTCGATCAAGCCAGAGCATTCCCTCTCTTGAACAGACAATACAGAGAATGCCACCTGGCAAATTCCCCAAGAGGGAAAATAAATGGAGTCGTCATTATCATCCGCAAAACCTGTCCCCTGACTTTTACGCGCACAGTCACAGACCCACAGGGCAGATTCATAACACTAGCGGGCCATATCAGACCCCACAAATACACCTTTACCTCCATATATGCCCCCACCCTCCCCGACACCCAATTTTGGAACTCGCTCCAAGCCCACCTCCGTCTCTTCCTTTCACATCACATAATAATCGGAGGAGACTACAATGCCACCATGTCACCAGATATTGATAGACGGCGGCCAGCATCCTCACAAACATGACCCCCACCCACCGCCTGGACCTATAAATCACTACAAACCTTCGTAACACGCACCCAACTTTTGGACGCATGGAGAATACTACACCTCACCACTGCAGATTTCGCCTTTTATTCGCACCCACACGCCTCATATTCACGCATAGACATGTTCCTCACTTCTCCCTCACTATTCCCTCAAAACACAAGTGCAACAATAGGCTCGATAACGTGGTCGGACCACGCCGACATATCCCTCACCATCACCATCCCACACACGACCTGATTCAACCCCACCATCTCTACAACACAACCATTAGAGAAAACATCAGAAAAGACTTCACAGAATATTTTGACATCAACAAAGATTCAGTCTCCTCTGCAAGCACCCTATGGGCAGCCCACACAGCAGTCATACGGGGCAAACTGATCGCGGCAGCCACAGCACACAAGAAACAGCAATTAACGCTGCTGGAATCACACCTGCCAGTCCTCAGAACAACCGAACTCAAACACAAAACCAACCCTGACCACGCTCTAACGGCCCAACTCCAAGTACACAGACAAGAAATCCAAAAGTTCATGGCTCAAGACTCTAAAAAAGCATTCCAATGGACAAGGCAGAAGTTTTACGAAAAATCAAATAAGACAGACACACTCCTGGCCCACAGACTCCGCCAAAGGCAGCGGGCCAAACAAATAGCCCAAATACGAGCGCCCGATGGACAAATACACACTATCCCTAAATCGCAAACACATTTCAAGAATACTATTCCTCCCTATACGAACACAATCCCAACTCCAGACATAACTTGACCCCTACACTAACGAAAATCGAAGACTTCCTGGACCGCATCCCTATACCCTCACTCACGGAAGAGGGAAGACAGAGCCTAATCAAACCCATCACACTCGAAGAAATTGCGAAAGCTATGAAAACCCTCAGGCCCAAAAAATGCCCAAGCCCTGACGGCTTCTTGGGACTCTACTACAAAATGTTCTCAACGATACGATACTCCTACCACACCTCCTCTCCCTATTTGCTTCCCTAATGGAAGGAACCCCCCACCCCCGGACATGCTCCGAGCCAACATCTGCCTCCTCCCAAAACCACACAAAACCCACCTGTACCCAGGCCATTACCGCCCAATAGCCCTGCTCAACACTGACATCAATTTGTTCGCAAAACTACTAGCGAAGAGACTACATCCCTTCCTCACATAACTAAGCCACCCAGACCAAGTGGGGTTTATCCCGTCTCACCAGGCAGGCGAGCGACAACACTAGGAGAACGCATGACCTAATGTGGCTGGCCAACCAACGAAAGCACCCTACCCTCTCCCTCGACGCACTCTACCCTCTCCCTCTGGCCCTTCCTATTCGCAACCCTTGACAAAATGGGATTCCCAACAACCTTCAAAGATACGATTAAAGGTCTGTATTCCTACCCCACGGCGAACCTCTTAATCCCGAACGCCCAACCCCCCCTCATTCACAATCCACAACGGCACCCAGCAAGGATGACCGCTATCCCCTCTCCTCTTCACCGTATCCTTGGAACCCATCCTCGAGAAGATCCGCCAAACCGAAACCATTACAGGCATTAAACTCCGCACCAAAAACGGCAAGATCGCAGCCTACGCGGACGACCTCTTGCTAACACTGACAGACCCAGTCTCCTCCCTGCCTCCCCGTTGACCCTCTTGGAAGAATACGCCGTGGTGTCAGGCTACAAACTAAACCTTAGCAAAGCCGAAGCCCTACCAATCCATGTTCCCGATGAGACACTAACAAAATTACAGCTAGACCACCCATTCCGCTACGAGACCCAGAGTATACACTACTTGGGAACACTCCTCCCGAAGGATCTACACCTTACCTACCAACTTAACTACCTCCCACTACTAGGCAAGGCCGCCCAGGACCTGGACTCATGGCAACATCTCTCCATATCATGGCTGGTCCGTCTGGCATACATAAAAATGAACATACTCCCACGCTTTCTTTACCTTTTCCAGGCCCTGCCCATCCCCATCTCTAAGCCGGACTTCAAGTCTCTACAAACACGCATAGACAGATTCATTTGGGCCGGAAAGAGAGCCAGAGTAAAGCAAACAACGCTCTATGTACCACACAGGATGGGAGGCCTGGGCCATCCCAATCTGTGGGACTACCACGAGGCAGCCCAGCTAGCGCAAATCCAGAACCTACATTCCTCAGCAGGACTTAAAATATGGGCCTCCGATCTGCCTCATGACAAGCTCAGCCAATCCTATGAGAAAGCATTGTGATTGGCTCAGAGCAATACTTCTAAAGATGCCAACCAAGCAGGCAGATCGGGGCAGAGCCAGAAGCAGCAGACTGCAATAACGGTAAGATTTTGCTGTATTTAAGTGGGGGCTAGATGGCGATTTTAACACCTTAGGGTCAGGAATAAATGTTCAAGTATACGTGGGGCAAGCTGCACTGATAATAATTTCACAACACAGATGATTCTCAGCCAGCCAGTGAGCATGGATCCTTACGGGGTTATACACAGTGAATTCAAGGTGAATTTCACATTTGAGGCCAAAAAGCTGAAACTGAAACTGAAACATTCTCAGAGTCATGGAATAACTCTGAAAATGTTAACTCTAAAACTATGTGCCTTGGTTTTAAGAACATTAAATAAATATTTGAACTCCCTAATATTAATGCCCACTGGACAACAATAAGGGAGACATAGTTTAACAGCCTGCAAAGCTTAATCTTTTCAGTGGCAGTGCATTAGTCTGCTCCAAAACAATGAACTATTTATTACCTAACGTTGAAAGGGTTTAACGTATTATTTAGAGCACCATAACCAGTCCGATGCTGTGGTTATAATGCTAGGTGTGACCTCGCAGTGTTAATAGTCAAAGGAGGCGCTTCTGTTAACTCCACTTATTTTAAGCCCACTGGCTGAGATGGTAAGGTGAATACTCTCAACCAATGAGCTAAGCCCTGGACCGCTGGTTTAGCTTCAATGCAGGAGCTTCCAGGCACACATAGAATTGCCCTGTCTCAAAAGGTTTGACTACTTATCCTATGAGGGCAGCAGGGCACTCCGGGCACTATAACCACTACAGCTGATGCATGGCGTTTTCCTTTAAGGGAGTGTGTATTATACAGCTAGAGAGAAACCAAGGGATGAGGCTTTAGGATGGAGTCCGTGAGATTTAGTATGGCCTGAATCTATAGATATATTTGAAAGCTAGCAGCGGCCCAGGCAATAAAACACCTCCAAAGAACAAACCAACATCAGTATGAAAGGGTGAATTTTAAGAACAGATTTTATTGTTGTAATAAAATTAAGAATATATAAAATATATGTAAGTAGGTTAACAATGGTGGTTCTGGAATGTCACGTGTGAATCCTCCAGGCCAGTGAACCATGCTTGTTGTTAATGTGAGTTTCAGTGTGGTGGTTTTTTTGTTGTTGCAATGATGAAACTTACGAGTGCAATTCTAGATCAAGTTTTTATGCCACAATTAATGTATTAATTTCATATCAGGCGTGTGCCTTTTTATCTGAATAAATATTTTGTTGGCTCAGGTGTTAAAGCTGCCATTAGGAAGTGTGTGATTGTATGTGAATATGTTTGTCTTTCATGATTGTCTGAATTTGTCTTTGAATAAATGTTTGTGCTTGTGCATGAATATGCATTTGTCTCTATCTGTGTTGCTTTGTGCATAGAAGTTGGTGTCACTGCCTGAATGTTTTTTAATGTATTTGTGTAAATCAATATGCAGGCTTGTCTTTGTGCATATATTGCGTATATCCATGTGTCTATGGAAGGTTTTTTGTTTTTTAGTTCACTGCACTTTTTTTTCTGGATTCCTGTTCTGCCTCTTTATGAATTTGATCAATTGTTTTTGGCCCCTCGGGTTTGTGTCGCGGTACCCATTTGTTTCTCCTCAGATCCAGCACATCCTGCACCAAAAACCTAATCCTAGATGATGTTGTCTTGCTTTTAATAAAGATATTAATCTTGTTGATATAACTGTCCATGCCAGAGTGTCCATCTTCAAGGTGTTTTCCAACTGATGTCAGCAATTGGCAGATGCATTCCATGGACTCCTCGTTGTTCTTCTTCAGTAGCTTAAGAAGACAGTCTTTCATGGAGTCTTCTGATAGCAACTTTAATTTAAATAGCTCTCCAATAAATTTGATGTTTCCAAGGGTTCGCCTGCGTGCTCTATTACATGCATCATTCAATTCCTCATTCAGTCGAGTCTTTTCATTAGGTGATTTGGCAGCGTCCAGTTCTTTCTGCAGTTCTTCAATTCTTTCACCACCCTTTTCACCTCTCTCAAACTCTACCTGGCAGAGCCTTATTAGCAGCCTGCGGAACGAAATGCACACTTCACGATTTTCTTCAGTTGGGACTTCAAGCATCTTTAGCCAGTTGCACATGTTTGCATATATAACTGCAAAATGAGGCTCTGCTACTGCTTTTTCAAATATTAGTTCAGCAACACCTTTAAGCTGATACTCTGTGCTAACGGAGAGGTCCTTCACCTGATGGATTAAGTGCTCGAATGTCTGAGGAGTTATCTTATTCAGGATACCGCGAACTCTCCGAAACAGTTCTTCAGCCTTGACTCTACTGGGATCTTCGTTTGCTCTTTTCATGGGAGGTCTCCAAGCTTTGGCAGATGTTTGCAGTTTAACATTCTCGCTGAGGTGAATAACCTTATGAGGTTCTTTAGCAGGAGCTTGCTGAGACCTCATTTGACCCATTCCAGATGGCAATCTGTTATTTCCCTTAGCAGGGTGGCAGGAATTTGCAGATTGAGGTGTCCAATTCCTGCGAGTCACTCGTTGCCGAAGGTGAGGTCTAATAACCATGCCTTGGTGGATTTTACAGATTTCAGAGAAGTCCTTTGGTTCCTGCGTGATCGATTTGAATTGTAGTAAGAAATTCCTGTCGTAGCATACCCTTTCAACCTTTGCTTTCATATTAAACTTATCTTGGGGTGAAGGTACTGCAAGGTCTTGGCTTTCTGTAATTGGCTTTGGAACCACATCAGCCTTACCAGGTGGTTCTTTTTCTTCTGTTTCTGGCAATCCTTGCTCTTCATGGTCACTGCTCAGGCTTCTATATGATGCAGGCTGATTATTCTTTCTCTCAATTTGCTTCTGCTCAGGGGCGGTCTCTTGATTGATTAGAACTAACTCCTCTGGCTGAATGATGGGAGAATCCAAAGTTGTCTCAGAGTGATAAATTACAGTGGCAGATTTTACTGGCAGCTCCTCTAACATTTCACCAGTGTGTGGTTTGGCAGGACACACTGGGTCCTCTAGAAGAATACCCTGTTCTTGAACTGTGACAGCCTCCCGAGATTCTAGATTTGTAGACTCAGGATGACAACCCAAATTGAAATGTGACTGACCAGGATTCACTGGCACTTCCTCTGTGAATCCACTTGTATGAAGTTCGATCGTACAGTCAGGGAATTCTAGAGAATTGTTGTCTTCTAAACACATGACAACCTCTGTAGGCTCTAGAGACATAGACTGCAGCAAATGACAATGACCTGTGACTGGGTTCTGTGAATCTAGATTTGTAGTGTTTGTTGAACAAGTGAAAGTGGACTGTGGGTGACTAAGGTTCACTGGCATATCCTCTGTCAATCTATTTGTATGAGGTTCGATAGTGCAAACAGGGCATTCTAGAGAATTGTTGTTTTCTAAACATGTGACAACCGCTGTAGGCTCTAGAGACACAGACTGCAGCAAAGGACAAGGAATATCTTCTAGACTTGTGACAGTTTCAGGCTGTAGAATAATATTCTGCTTATAATACTCTGCACAATAATTTGTTTCATTTTCTGGTTCTTTTTTGTCTACTTCCTTTTCTGGGACGCTTGAAGCCTTTTTGGTTGTTATCAATTGTTTTGGAAGTAATGCAGGTTTTAACTTAGAAGAAAAGATTGGGTCCCTGCAATTAAAATAGGTAAAGTTAAAATAAAGTTGTAACAATTCTATCCTTTCCTCCCTTTCCATCCATCAGCCCATTTTGTCACTTTTTTTGTTCCTCTTTAGCTTTCCTCTCACTTTCGGTCCGTCGGCTACCCTTACACTCCTTATCTATCAGTCATTATTGCACAGCTTGCATTGACACTATCAGATCATTTATGTTTCATACATTACATTCTTGTTACAGTAATTTAAATAGTTTATTTTTTTTTACCCTTAAAGCTTCAGTTTATTTAAAAATGCATATCTTATGGAAATTAGGTAATGCCTGGAAAGTCATGTTGCCGTAGAACTCCCCACTGATTTGTGATGTTGGTTCAGATACAGCATTGACAACTTGCTCTGTGGTTCTTCTCTCATTGGTTTTCTTTGTACACAGACAGCCAGTGAGAGAACCCGGGTATTGATGTACTGAGGACACTGCAGTTTTATTTGTATATGTTTATGTATAGGGTCTTCCATTCTGTGTTTCATAATACACTTACCTAGGTGGCCGAGCATATGTCATTAGTTTGCTGGTTTTTGTTGGAGTCACCCGAATATAGTATGGTACTTCGGGAATCTTCTCCTCTTTTCCATATCTGACATAGTTATTATGTCTAAGAAAAACATAAAGAAAACAAAAAGGTCAGGCTAATTATTACAGCACTCAGCATAGAGGTTAAAATCTGTTTGTTGAAACAAACAACAATAGAAAAAGCACAAAATCTCCCCTTCCCCCCGGCCCCCCTTGATTAATGTGATAATACAGGATTTACCTTTCATCAAGCTCTGCAAACTTAGATGTATCAGAAGGGGGAAAGCGAAGTCTCTTTGTGCCTTGCTGGCAACTTTTTAGAGTTACTTCCACAAATCCACCATTCTGTTTCAATGGCTCCCCTTTCTTACCCTTCTCGGGATTTGGACAAACATCCAGATTAGGTGATATCTGGGGCAATATCTGGGACTCAGCTTTAAGAGGTAGCCTATTTAAGAATGAAAAAGTGATTAGTGAACTTTCATATTTCACACATTTGATGAAACTAATACATCTACAGGAAAGCTATGTTATTTATAGAGGTGATGCCCATGAACACACCATCCTTTATTCTAATCTCTATTGAACTCTGACCTCCATCTTCCAATAACCCTATCTAATATGATATCTGCAGCCGCTGTCCACTTACCTCTCTATATACGTATGACAAAGAATGTCCTCTAGACTTGTGACAGCTTAAAGGGACATTATCAGATCATTTATGTTTCATATAATACATTCTGGATACATTAATTTCATCAAATAGTTTCTTTTGTGCCATAAAAGCTTCTGTTTATTTTGAAATGCATTCCTTATGGAAATTAGGTAATGCTTAGTAAGTTACGTTGCTGTAGCACTCCCCACTGAATTGTGATGTTGGTTCAGAAAGAGAATTGGCATGTTTCTCTGTCTGTGTTTTTTCTCTCATTGGTTTTCTGTGGACACAGACAGCCAGTGAGGGAACCAGGTTATTGGCTTACTGAGGACACTGCAGTTTCATTTGGATGTCCTAATAGCATTATGGTCAGTTATTCCGTGTCTCATGATACACTTACCCAGGTAGCCGAGCACACGTCTTTAGTTTGTTGGTTTTTGTTGGAGTCACCAGAATATAGTATGGTACTTCGGGAATCTTATCCTGTTTCCCAAAACTGACATAGGTATGTCTAAAGGTTTTAAAGAAAAACACAAAACACAAAATGGTCAGTCTACTTCTTATATCACCCATCGTAGAGGTTAAAATGTAAATTTGTTAAAACAAAATATCAACCATAGAAAAATGCACAAGATTCCAACCCATTGATTAATTTGATAATACAGTATTTACCTTTCATCAAGCTCTGCAAATTTAGATGTAACAGAAGGGGGAAAGCGAAGACTCTCTATGCCTTGTTGGTAACTTTTTAGAATTTCTTCAACTAGCCCACCTTTCTGTTTTGATGGCTCCCATTTCTTGCCCTTCTCAGGATCTAGACAAACATCCAGATTAGGTGATATCTGGGGCAATATCTGGGGCTCAGCTATAAGAGGTAGCCTATTTAGGAAAGAAAAAGTGATTAGTGAGCTTTCATATTTCACACATTGGATGTTTTGTTTCTGGAATAACTGAGTGTGTTTAGGATATGATAAAAGAAGTCATTATTATTTGGGTTATATTGTGACCCATCTCTGAACTCCATCTTCTAATAACCCAATCTAATAGGATACCTGCAGCCACTGTCCACTTACCTCTCCGTAGACGTATGACAAAGAATGTCTTCTAGACTTGTGATAGCTTATAGTGACACTATCAGATCATTTATGTTTCATATATTAGATTCTGGTTACCGCAATTTCTGTAGTTTATTTTGTACCATAAAAGCTTCTGTATATTTTGAAATGCATTCCTTATGGAAATTAGGTAATGCTTAGTAAGTTACGTTGCTGTAGCACTCCCCACTGAATTGTGATGTTGGTTCGGAAAGAGCATTGACATCTTTCTCTATCTGTGGTTCTTCTCTCATTGGTTTTCTGTGTACACAGACAGCCAGTGAGGGAACCAGGGTATTGGTTTACTGAGGACACTGCAGTTTCATTTGGATGTCCTAATAGCATTGTGGTCAATCATTCTGTGTCTCATGATACACTTACCCAGGTAGCCGAGCACACGGCTTCAGTTTGTTGGTTTTTGTTGGAGTCACCCGAATATAGTATGGTACTTCGGGAATCTTATCCTTTTTTCCAAAGCTGACAAAGGTATGTCTAAAGGTTTTAAAGAAAAACACAAAACACAAAATGGTCAGTCTAATTCTTACAGCAGCCAGCGTAGAGGTTAAATTGTAACTTTGTTAAAACAAAATATCAACAATATAAAAAAAAGCAAAAGATTTCTCCTCCTTTAATTAATGTGATAATACAGTATTTACCTTTCATCAAGCTCTGCAAATTTAGATGTAGCAGAAGGGGGAAAGCGAAGTCTCTTTATGCCTTGTTGGTAACTTTTTAGAGTTACTTCCACAAGCCCACCTTTCTGTTTCCATGGCTCCCATTTCTTACCCTTCTCGGGATCTGGACAAACATCCAGATTAGGTGATATCTGGGGCAATATCTGGGGCTCAGCTTTAAGAGGTAGCCTATTTAGGAAAGAAAAAGGGATTAGTGAGCTTTCATATTTCACACATTCGATGTCTTATTTTTGGAATAACCAAGTGTGTTTAGGAGATGATAAAATAAGCCATTATATATTATGCATTATTATTATTTGAGTTGTATTGTAATGGTCAACTAATTCACTTTGATGTGTAAGACGTGTGAAATGTCTGGACTAATTACATCCTGCATTTAATCCCTGGTTGGTGCTGTCTGATCGGTGCCTCAAAAACCTTTCTTAATTCCTAAATATTTAACTTTTTTTTTTTGCACCCCTGTATACCATGTCTGCTTATTTTATTTCAATCACTACAAATGGGCTAGCTACACACATTCATTTTTTAATACATTTTTCATCTCATCTGTTATGAAAAATAACTAAAAGATGAAACTCGTATTCACATTTTAAGGATTTTAACCCTTATATTACTCCAATTCTTTTCATGATAAAACTATTGAATCTACAGAAAAGCTAGGCTAGTTATAGAAATGATGCCCATTAACAAACCATCCTTTATTGTAATCTCTATTGAACTCTGACCTCCATCTTCTAATAACTCTATGTAATATTATACCTGCAGCCGCTGTCCAATTAGCTCTCTGTAGAAGTCTGACAAAAATATATCCTCTAAAATAAGGTTGTAGCAATTGTGTCATGTCCTCCCTCTCCATCCATCAGCCCATTTTGTCACCTCTAGAATTCCTTTTCAGCTATCCTCTCACTTTGGTCCGTCAGCTACCCTATCACTTTGTATCTTTCAGTCATCGCACAACTTATGGTGACACTATCTGATCATTTATATTTCATATAATACATTCTGGATACTCCAATTTGAGTAAATAGTTTCTTTTGTACAATAAAAGCTTTTGTTTATTTTAAAATGCATTCCTTATGGAAATTAGGTAATGCTTAGTAAGTTACGTTGCCCTAGTACTCCCTACTGATTTGTGATGTTGGTTCAGAAAGAGCAGTGACATCTTTCTATATCTGTGGTTCTGCTCTCAAAGGTTTTCTGTGTACACAGACAGCCAGTGAGGGAACCAGGGTATTGGCTTACTGAGGACACTGCAGTTTCATTTGGATGTCCTAATACCATTATGGTCAGTTATTCTGTGTCTCATGATACGCTTACCTAGGTAGCCGAGCAGACGTCTTCAGTTTGTTGGTTTTTGTTGGAGTCACCCGAATATAGTATGGTGCTTCGGGAATCTTATGTTCTATTCCATAGCTGACAAAGGTACGTCTAAAGCTTTTAAAGAAAAACACAAAAAACAAAATGGTCAGGCTCATTCTTACAGCAGTATAGAACTTAAAATGTGAATTTGTTAAAACAAAACATTAACAATAGAAAATAAGCACAAGATTCCCCCCCATTGATTATTATGATCACACAGTATTTACCTTTCATCAAGCTCTGCAAATTTAGATGTAACAGAAGGGGGAAAGCGAAGACTCTTTCTGCCGTGTTGGTACATTTTTCGAGTTTCTTCCACAAGCCCACCTTTCTGCTTCCATGGCTCCCATTTCTTACCCTTCTCAGGATCTGGACAAACATCCAGATTAGGTGATATCTTGGGTAATATCTGGGGCTCTGCTTTAAGAGGTAGCCTATTTAAGAAAGAAAAAGTGATTGGTGAAGTTTCATATTTCAGACAGTGGATGATATATTTCTGGAATAACTGAGTGTGTTTAGGAGATGATAAAAGAAGCCATTAAATATTATGCATTATTATTATTTGGGTCATATTGCAATGGTTAACTAATTCAATTTGATATGTAAAACGTCCGGACTAATTTCATCCTGCATTTCATCCAAGGATGGTGCTGTCTGACCAGAGTCTCAAAACACCTTTATTAATTCCTATATATTTTACTTTTTTAAAGCACCATTTATTTAATGTCAATCACTACAAATGGGCTAGGTTAAACACTTAAATTTTTCGAACATTTTTTAATCTCAGTTATGAAAATTACGGTAACTAAGAGATGAAACAAATTTATATTTTAAGTATTTTAACCCTTAGATTTCTCCCATTAATTTTAAGATTAAACTATTAAATGTACAGGAAAGCTATGTTATTTATAGAGATAATGCCTATTAACAAATCATCCTTTATTCCAATCTCTATCTTACTCTGACCACCATCTTTTAATAACCCTATCTATTATGATAGCAGTAGCAGCTATTCCCTTACCTGTCCGTAGAAGGCTGGATCTTTGGCTGTTTTTTGAATTCTCTTTTAGTAGAATTCCTGGGTGGGGGTTGAGTACCCCACAGCCATGAAACCAGGGGATGTTCAAATATAGAAATAGCGTTACTCATAGTCTCTATAAATAATCTCACTGCAATGAAAATGCCTGTGAAATGGTAGTAGGACCAGCAGGAGTAGGATTTTCTGTCTTCCGGTCTGTGACATCACAATCGTACCTGATTGTCTAAATGCAGAAACAATGGCTGACTGCATAAAGCCTATTAAATTGAAATCCAATTGAAAATTTTAATAGATTTTTTTTCCATTAAATATATTTTTTAGAGAATTTACTTATCTTTTTTTAACAAGCAATAACAGTAATAAGTATTAAATCAGGGTAAGGGTAACAGGGGATAAAATAATCCATACATACATATATAGTTGTACCTAAAATATATGTTTGAACAAGAAAAACAAAAAACATGAAATAAATGTTCTGAGTATGTCATTTAGAAGTATATAGTAACACAATATAGAAATTGTTACATAAATCTATATTCCATAGTTACAGATTATACATTTTTTTTCATATTGACTTCCCATTCATTCCCCCCAAAAATTAATTTGTCTAATAATAGTGAAGGTTTTATAAGAGCCAATTTATATATAGTATAATTTTAGTTTATTTTCAAATGCTAAATTCAGAACCTCTGTAATAGAAGGTAAAGTAGGGGATTTACAATTTTGGGGTGAAGAACATGTGGCGGCAGTCAGAATATGGCCTATAATTATTTTATCAACTTTATTTGTTGAATTTGGGAATTGTTTAAATAATCCTATTTGAGATGTTAAAGCCGTTATAGATGGGTTACATTTCTTAATTAGTTTGTGTAGTTTTATTCTACCAGAATGTTGTTAATTTAACACAGTACCCCCATATGTGTGCTATTGTGCCTTGAAGATAAACTATATTACAAATAATGGATGCTGATTTAAAAAAAATTAATAAAATGACTCACAGAAAGAGTGAAGTAGCACTGAGTTATGTCAATGTGAACTAATGGCATCTTATGTTATTGGTGGTGGAGAAGCATGGATCAAGAATGGCTAAGACGATTGATACTTTTTTTACATGTAATGCTTTTTTGCTCAACTTTGTCGAAGGGTTAGTCTATGTCAGTGATGGCGAACCTTTTTGAGCCCGAGTGCCCAAACCACAATACATGCCAACTTTTTTTTCCTCAAAGTGCCAACACGGCAATTAAACCTGTATACTGAGGTTTAAGTTTAGAAAAAAACAACTCGTACACTTGTCCGAACTAGTTAACATCGTTTGTTTTAAAAGAAGAACATAACACAGAAATCAATAATACACATTTTAAATAATGATATAAATAGATAAAATTGAGCTTATATTTATTAGTATCTTCAACAAATGCAATGCATACACACAGACTGCTAAACACATTCACACACCGACTGCTTAATACATACACACCGACACACAGACAGACTGCTAAATACACACATAGTCCGCTAAATACACACACACAAACATACACACAGTCTGCTGAGTACACAGTCTGCTGAATACACACACACTGATGAATACATACACTGCTGAATACACACACTGATGAATACATACACTGCTGAATACATACACACACAGTCTGCTGAGTGCGCAGTCTGCTGAATACACACACAGTCTGCTGAATACACACGCAGTCAGCTGAATACACACACAGTCAGCTGAATACACACACACACACTGCTGAATACATAAAGACTGCTGAATACACACACACATATACTGCATTGAGGGGTGCAGTGTATGTGTTTGTGTGTAAGGGTGTGGAGTGCTGTGTGTGAGGGGTGTGTGTGTGTGAGGTGCTGTGTTGTGTGTGAGGGGTGCTGTGTGTGGGGGAGGTAGAGGTGCTGTGTGTGCGGGGTTAGGGGTGCTGTGTGGGGGGGGTAGGAGTGCTGTGTGTGGGGGTAGGGGTGCTTCCTTCTTTGGTGGTGGAGAAGCATGGATCAAGAATGGCTAAGACGATTGATACTTTTTTTACATGTAATGCTTTTTTGCTCAACTTTGTTGAAGGGTTTAGTCTAGGTCAGTGATGGCGAACCTTTTTGAGCCCGATTGCCCAAACCACAATACATGCCAACTTTTTTCCCCTCAAAGTGCCAACACGGCAATTAAACCTGAATACTGGTGGTCTATTGTGTGGAACTGTATCTTTGGTGGTCCGGTGATGGTAAGTATGTAGGACAGGAGGACAGGTCCTGCAGCTCTCCTGTCCTCCCGCGCAATGCAGTGTGGAGCATTGCCATGGTAACGCGCGGCACCGCTCCACACAGCTCGCAGGAGGATAGGAGAGCTGCTTCCTAAATGCCTCCCTCCTGCTTGCGGTCCTGCCGACAAGAAAGCAGAGTAAGCGCTTGCCTTTTGGGCAGGCAGGTGCCTACTCTGCATAGATTGTGAACGTATGGCCGCATGTCTACGGAGAGGACCTGTTTGCCATCACTGGTCTAAGTAAATTTTAACAAATACCTTTTAATGCAAGCTAAATGCAGGACAAAAAGTGACATGTAAGTAAACCCTGTTTCTCGTGTCTGCTTGCTTTATCCTTTTTCCACTTGAGAGCCAGATACCCAGTTACATAGTTACATAGCTGAAAAGAGACTTGCGTCCATCAAGTTCAGCCTTCCTCACATTTGTTTTTTGCTGTTGATCCAAAAGAAGGCAAAAAAAAACAGTTTGAAGCCCAATTTTGCAACAAGCTAGGCAAAAAAATTCCTTCTTGACCCCAGAATGGCAGTCAGATTTATCCTTGGATCAAGCAGTTATTACCCTACATTGAAAGATTATATCCTTAAATATTCTGTTTTTGCAAGTATGCATCTAGTAGCTGTTTTAACATCTGTATGGACTCTGATTAAACCACTTCTTCAGGCAGAGAATTCCACATCTTGATTGTTCTTACAGTAAAAAAAACCTTTACTTTGCATTAGACAAAATCTTCTTTCTTCCAGTCTAAACGCATGGCCTCGTGTCCTATGTAAAGTCCGGTTTGTGAATAGATTTCCACACAATGGTTTGTATTGGCCCCGAATATATTTGTATAATGTTATCATATCCCCTCTCAGGCGACGTTTTTCTAAACTAAATTTGCTAACCTTTCTGCATAGCTGATATGTTCCATTCCTTTTACTAATTTTGTAGCCTGCCTCTGCACTTTTTCTAGTGCAATAATATCCTTCTTTAGAACAGGTGCCCAAAATTGCACAGCATATTCAATATGTGGTCTTACCAGTGATTTATAAAGAGGCAAAGTTATATTCTCGTCCCGAGAATTAATGCCCTTTTTCATGCATGACAATACCTTACTGGCCTTAGCCACTGCTGATTGACATTGCACATTGTTACATAGTTTGTTGTCTATAACAATTCCCAAGTCCTTTTCGTGTGTTGCTATCCCTAATTCGCTTCCATTAAGGGTATAAGTTGCTTGTGTATTCTTTACGCCGAAGTGCATAACTTTGCATTTTTCAACATTAAATTTCATCTGCAATTTGAGTGCCCAGTCCCCCAGTCTATCTAAATTCCTCTGCAGAAAAGTAATATCTTGCTCACATCTTGCTTGTATTATTTTACAAAGTTTGGTGTCATCTGCAAACACTGAGACATGACTTTCAATGCTGTCTTCAAGATCATTTATAAACATGTTAAATAGAATGGGTCCCAGAACAGACCCCTGAGGGACACCACTTGCCACCTCAGTCCAGCTTAAAAATTTACCATTAATGACAACTCTTTGTACTATGTTTTTAAGCCAATGTTCTACCCAAGAACAAGCATTTTCATCTAGACAGATTTCCTTGAGTTTGAACACTAATCTATTGTGTGGAACTGTATCAAATACCTTGGCAAAATCCAAATAGATCACATCCACTGCAACACCCTGATCTATACTTCTACTACTTGCAGATACCATATCTGTAAATGGATGGAGAGCCGCCTTCATCTATATAGCATAACCCCTTAAGGACACATGACGTGTGACATGTCATGATTCCCTTTTATTCCAGAAGTTTGGTCCTTAAGGGGTTAAACATCTGTTTGTTATATGTATACGTGAATGTTTTCGATGATCAAGATTTTATAATTTTGTCTTTGTTCATTGACAATATTAAAAGGATTATCTAAGCACCAACACATCTTTAGTTTAATGAAGCAGTTCCTGTGAATAGATCATGCCCCTGCACTCTCACTGGTCAATTATCTGCCTTTTAGGAGTGTCACGGCTCACACTGTGCCATACTGGCAACCAGGCGTGGCCAACTCCCAGGTGGCTCTAGTGGGACTTGAACTGTAGTCTTTTTCTACTCTGGCCCTGCTGTATTGTCTCTGAGCTACACTTCAGCTCATTATTCAGTCTGATTTCCAACCATGCCTTGTCCTGCCTGCAGCACTGAGGGCTGGAATCTGGTTATATGTTTATCCAGACTCACCTGTCAAAATTAGCCAACTGTCATTCAGGCATAGGCTTGCGCACGGAGTGTGCCGGGTGTGCCTGAGCACACCCTAATCCCCACGGCTCGCACTGTGTGCCTCCATGGGCTGGTGAGAGAGATCAAAGATCTTCCTCACCAGCCCACAGGCAGGGAGGGATGCAGGGGAGGACCTGGGGAGCTCTTGCCAGCAGCTCTGCGGGGTTCCTCTTGGGAAGTCAGAACCTTGTAGCTTGGTTGCTTCATCTTAGTGTTGCTTCTAAGTGGCAGATGGATTACTGTAGGATCTGGTAGACTTAGAGTTGTGGATAAAAGGCATATTGCACAGTCTGTTGCTCTACATAATACATTTTCTGCACTTTCAGAGTGTAATGGTGTTGTGGAGAGAGGCACTGAGGCTAGTGGTGTTGTGGAGAGAGGCACTGAGGCTACTGGTGTTGTGGAGAGAGGCACTGAGGCTTGTGGTGTTGTGGAGAGGGGCACTGAGGCTAGTGGTGTTGTGGAGAGAGGCACTGAGGCTAGTGGTGTTGTTGAGACTGGCTTGGAGACTGTGGTGAGGCCTAATAGAAATCAGTTGTTGTTGGGGGATTCCACCATAAGAGGTGTAGAGATGGACAATGGTGGTCTTGTGAGGTGTCTTCCCGGAGCTACTGCTCACAGAGACAGGAGACGTATTTGTAATATTGTTAAGCAAGCAGAGCAGGAAGGGGAATTGGATGTACTTGTCCATCATACTGTGACTTTTGGGAACAATGCCCCTTTAAGACTGTGTCCCCTGTCCCCCTAATATACTTTATTTGTGCCCTTTTCCCACTTGGTTCAGTAAATGGGGCTTACTGAACCAAATACCACACAGGCGGACCTCCCAGAACTGGAAGCGTGCAGGCAATTTACCTCCCAGGCTGGGAGCCTGCTGTAGGTAAATTGCCGACCACTGGGTGGCCGCCGTTCTCACAAACGAACACGTGGTGCCGCCATCTGTTTTCATTCAAATGCGGTCAGCGGTGTGTGGAGCCAAATTCATGGAACTGAAATCGGCTACACAGTTCCACGAACACCGCTTATCTTCTCCTACACTGAATTTTCAGCTACAGAGACTAAGTCCCGTTCGGCGATTCGAACGTAAAATAGGCATAAAAGCAGAGTGTTGGATTAAAAGCTTCAGTTCTACTTCACCCTCAATTCGGAGTCTCGTCTCTTATTGGGGGATCTGCTAGAAGGGATTGCTATGCTCTGCATATTCCCTTGCTATAATCACTCCTAAGCTCTTGTAAGAGCTTGTTCCTGCTTCGTTCTGAAAGAAGAGAGGTACAGCCTACGGTGGTTGTGGTGTCTGCTAGAGTGCTTGGAGCCCTCAGGAAGCGCTAGGAGCATCCTTTAATGGAGGTACAAAGTCAGGGTGCCAAATGATCTGTTACACAGTGTATGTGTGTTTGGGGCAGTGTGTGTATGGGGGGCACTGTATGTGTGTGTGGGGCAGTGTGTGTATGGGGAGGCAATGTATGTGTGTTTGGGGCAGTGTGTGTATGGGGGGCACTGTATGTGTATGGGGGGCACTGTATGTGTGTGTCTGTGGAGCAATGTGTGTATGGGGGCAATGTATGTATGGGGAGCACTGTATGTGTGTGTGAGGCAGTGTGTGTATGGGGGCAGCAGTGTGTGTGGGGAACTGCATGTGTCTGTGGGACAATGTGTGTATGGTGGGGCCGTGTGTGCGGGGGCAATGTGTATATGGGAGTGCAGTGTATGTGTGTGGGGCAGTGTGTGGGGGCAATGTGTGTGTGAGGCAGTGTGTTTATGGGTTGCAGTGTGTGTGAGGCAGTGTGGGTGTATTTTGTATGGGTGGCAGTGTGTGTGGGGCAGTGTGTGTATGGGGGGCAGTGTTTGTTGGGCAGTGTGTGTATGGGAGGGAAGTGTGTGTGTGAGGGGCAGTGTGTGTATGGAGGGCAGTGTTTGTGGGACAGTGTGTGTGTGGGGGGGGAAGGAGGGTAGGGAGGCTTTTTAATAATGTTTTCTATTTTTATTTAATAAAATAAATACATTTATGTCCCCCCTCCCTTCTTACCTTTACTGAGGGAGGTGGGGGGGACATTTATTGATCCCTTGTGGTCCAGTGGGGAATCCCTGGTGGTTCCAGTGGTTAGAGTGAACTCTCGCGAGATCCGGAGCGTTGCCGTGGTAACCGTGGCAAAGCTCCATGCTCGCAAGAGTAGGACCCAGAGGAGCTGCAGGCTGAGGTCCCGGGTCCTCTCTCCACTGGCTGATCAGGCTCTCTCCCTCCCCGGCCGGCTGCCCGCACGGTGCCTGCGGACTGGGGAGGGAGATCAGAGAACATTGCAGGGCTGGCACTTGGACAATGCCAGCCCTGCTATGCTATTTCCCCTCCCCCAGATCCGCCAGTGACCTGTACTGCGTATTAGAGCACTTTTCCTGTCAATCCCCGGTGCAGAGATTCACAGCCCAGATGGCTTATTGCCTGGTCACCCTGGACTGTGTGTTTCTGCAAGGGTGAGCGTTCATCTCTGCACTTCGGACTCCACCGCAGGAAAGATCCTGACAAGGAGTTAAATTAGGTTTGTTTCTGTTTATGTAGTCCTGGCCAAAGCTTACCTGGCTGAGACACACACTCAAAGGTGACCCCACTTTATGTTTACTTTGGAGGTTTTATTTAATAGAACTTTAATCACACACATGAGGCTCCTGCACGCAGTTAACCGAGTAGGAGATAAGAAATTCTAAATTAAACAGACTGTGCAATAAAGGAAACTTCAACATTAGTGCTTTCTTCACAGGAAATGTGTAGACAGACTTTTTAGGTCATGTTCAGGGAGGTGTGACTAGTGCTGCATAAACAAAGTGAGTTAACTCATAAATGGCAGATAATTGAATAGTTAGACTGGGAGTATGATTGTACACCAAATTGCTTCATTAAGCTAAATTTGTTATGGTGCCTATCGTATCCCTTGAATTACAGAAAAAATAAAAAAATGTCTGTTCTGGAAAGTGGTGCAACCTTGGAGCAGTCACCATTACATCACCAGTACAATGTGCCTGATGGTTCTACTGGTTTCCATAGGGATTGGCCCACTTTTAGTACTTTAAATCACATTTCATAACACAACCCTTTTTATATTTACTTCTGGTATCATCTAGCCCAAAGCATTTTGTGCCCTGACTATGCTTGAATGTAACTGATTTGTAATGTCTTCTGTTAAAGGAACACTCCAGGCACCCAGACTACTTCTGCCCATTATAGTGGTCTGGGTGCCAACTCCCACCACCTTTAACCCTGCAAGTGTAATTATTGCAGTTTTAATAAACTGCAATAATTACCTTGCAGGGTTAAGTCCTCCTCTAGTGGCTGTCTATCAAAGGGACTTCTGTGGTATAAGAACACGAAAAGTGTTCACGCTATGCATGAGAACCTCCAGCGTCGCCGGAATCCCCTAAGGCCATTGCCATAGGTCTCCCCCACTGGCTGATGTCGGCAGGGGAGGAGCGTGGAGAGAGCCTGACCCAGCGCCAAGGACATCTGCGCTGGATTCAGGTAAGTCACTGAAGAGGTTTTAACCCCTTCAGCAACAAGGTATGGGGGGTGGGAGGGAGAGGGGCACTGTAGGGTCCTGCAGTGCCAGGCAAACTGATATGTTTTCCTGGCACTGGAGAGACCCTTTAAATATTTAATAAACATTATAAAAATCCCATAGTGATTGCAGCCCAGAAATTGTAGTTAAGGGTTGTACCTGTTGAGAAGATTCACCCCATCAGTATATATTAATGAGGATCCTATGGCAAGAGATATGCAAATGGAAGATAATTGCATCAAGGACTGGTAACTTAATTATCTCCCAGATACAGAGAGCCAAACAAAAAACAATTAAAAGTACCCCAAAACATAGTTAAAACATACTGGAACCCCACATGTCCTGTATCCAGGCCCGGACTGGCCATCGGGCAAACCGGGCAAATGCCCGGTGGGCCGCGATGGCCATGGACCAAGGCCGGTAGGAAAGATCAAGAGATCTCCCCTACCGGCCCATGCGTAGCAGCACCGGCCCCAAGATGGAGTTCTATCCCATCATGGGCCGGAGAGG
Source organism: Pelobates cultripes (assembly GCA_933207985.1). Taxonomy (NCBI): domain Eukaryota; kingdom Metazoa; phylum Chordata; class Amphibia; order Anura; family Pelobatidae; genus Pelobates; species Pelobates cultripes. The sequence goes on from OW240924.1 coordinate 57,009,440, forward strand.
AGATCGGGCAGTGAGCCGATCACCCTCTGCGCACGCCGAGCAGCTTCCTTTCTCCTCTCGCGAGCGCCGTTTTTTCAGAGCGTTGCGTGCTCCCTCCCCCCCTGCAAAGTTAAAAGGGGGAGTAAGTGGAATTATTATTATTATTTTTTTTTTTTTACTTTTTAATAATAATAATAATTTAAGGCCATATACACACACAAACACACTACACACACTGCACCACTAACACACAAACATTCTGCTCCCCACCACTAACACACAAACACACACTGCACTAACACACTAACACACACTGCACTAACACACACACACACTGCACTAACACACAAACACAGACTGCACTAACACACACTGCACCACTAACACACACACACACACACTGCACTAACACACAAACACACACTACACACATTGCACCACTAACACACAAACATTCTGCTCTCCACCACTAACACACAAACACACTGCACTAACACACACTGCACCACTAACACACACACACACACACACACTGCACTAACACACACACACACACTGCACTAACACACAAACACACACTGCACTAACACACACTGCACCACTAACACACACACACACTGCAGTAACACACAAACACACACTGCACTAACACACAAACATACTGCTCCCCTGCACTAACACACTACACACACAGCACCCCCTGCACTAACACACAAACACATTACACCCCCTGCACTAACCCACAAAAACACTGCATACACTCTATACCCCTACATACACACTACAGCCCCTGCATT
>OW240924.1:57010315-57027832 GCA_933207985.1 Pelobates cultripes
TTATCATATTGAGAGCACTATTGTTGTCATTTTATCTTATTTTGGAGCCCTTGATACCCAGACTGCATTGATGGATGTACCTCTCCTGCATATCCCATACGTGGGGATTATACCGCTGAACACCCTCTACAGTAGAGCTGGTCATAGCTCTTGTAAGTGAGTGTACTACCACCTTTTTACATATATCTTCTCTCTGGATCTTGACTTATTGCACTATTGGCTGCTTTCATATCTCCTTGTCCCCTTACATATAGCAACATATTGAGCCACTCTGATGGACCTATTCCTGAAGAAAAGTCTCACAAGCACTTCTGACACTACCCTGCTGCTCTAGTGAGACTATTTTGGACTATTATTTCTAGCTCCAATGGCACAGCCCTTCTTTGCACTATTGTTTTACTGAAGGGTTTGGAGGGATTCCCTTCTTTAGGGTTGCTACCTACATATTGTCTGTTAATTAGTGCTGACCTATTGTCTTGTACTGTAGGTTTCAGACCTGACTGGTAGAGCGTTGGGATGGTAGGGGATGACAATATAAAACCTACCAAAACCCAACATGTAAGTAGTGGGTACAAAACTACATTATGTTTGCAGTTTACAAAGAATGCAACAGGATATACATATGTTGTAGAAGGATTACATTTTACCTGTATAGCTATTGGGAGGAGTTGATCCTGAGGGTTTTTCCACAGAAGGCATAGAGGAGCAGTGAGGTATTGCTGTTGGCCATTAATAGTGTTGGCAGGAACTCCCTCTAGAATGCTGTAGTCTGCCAAAAAGATATTTCCATTCTGGAAAAGACAAACACCTTTGAGTTAGGGATAAAGAAATGCCATCAATCCTCTAAATGGAGACTCAATATCAGGTTATTGAGAGGGAAACCAGGACAAAGACACAGGAAACAGCCACTTGTGACAAGTGTGAAAGTTCACTCTGTACCATGATACATACCTCCAATTCTTTATTGAGGTCTGTTGATGTCCCAAGGATTGCAGCCACCATCTCTTGCTCTACATGGAAGTTACCAGGGATTTTGATGCATTTCCTGATTAATACAGGGTTCACTCCATTCAGAAACTCATAACCAAAGAAGCGGTCTTCTTTCCACATCTGAGACACCAGCACTGACCAGAAAACATGTATTGATTAAGTGTTTCCAGATGGATGTCTCATATCAATATCATGCAACAAGTTTACATTCATAGGAGTAATACTGCGTTAGAACCATGTCTTTAGTTGGTATTATGTCCAACAACCTGCATTTGTTCAAACCTTAATGATGCAGATGGCCAAGTAGTCTATAGCATTAGAATGTAAGCTTAGTTAGGGCAGCTTTATAGAAAGCCACCTTTATTTAGAATGACCATTTCTTGTAGTTAAAGATTCAGACTACTATCATGCACTCAAGGCATGACAGTGAGCGGATACTTGCCCCTGGTCATCATAAAGTGACCTGGCACTCCTGGCTCAGACATGGGTGCTGATATTTTTTTTGCATCTTGTGGGGGTTTGGTTTAGTTAAGCCTCCCTTTACACACACCAGTGCCAAACTCTAGACAAAGCAGTGACTACTAATGGATCATTAGATGTCTGGACAAGAATATTCTATAATACAAAGCCAGCTTTAGGGTTGGCTTAACATCAAGAATATAGTTCAGAGTGCGTATCTGCTTGTGTAGGTAGAAGTGTCACTCAATGTACAGAGTTTTAGGATTGAGGTCATTACAGTGAATGGAGGGTGGGCATGAGCATGTAATATGATGCAAGTATTTGACTACATGTTCAGTGGTTATATGACAGGGTGGATTTCGGGACTAATATGGGGCCTGAAAGAAGGATAAAGTGAAGGGTACTGTATGACAGCTGTGAGGAAGGAGAGGATATATCACAGGGAGTTTACACATTGGACTAATATGGAGGTGATGCCACAAGGGCTCTTTAGAAGTGCAAATATGCCATCAACCACAAAATACCAAACATAAGCAGCTCACTGAGGCAGCCAGCAAAAGTGGAGACGGTTTTCTGGTGTACAGATGGGCAGTGAAAATGGCCATTGTCAGATGCATGCAGCTGCATTTTTTCCCAAGGGGCATAAGCCTAACAATGCTGCTTGCTTTATTGGTTAACTGTAGATTAGGTCTTTGCCAGATTTTGATCAGCTGTTTGAGAGGACTCTTAAATAGTCCTTTGTAACTTATTTCCCCATAGGGAATAGTGGACGGCTGAAGAGAGACTTGCAATAGAGGTAGTTTGAAATTTTAGCCACTGCAGAAGACCATGTGCTCCTCCGGCATGTTTGAGTATACATTATAAAATAATCATGAAACAAAAAGTTCTCCCCCATTCATTCATTTTTTGGAGACTTTAAATGTGCAACGTCAGTCTGGGTAAATTCTGACCTTTAAGAACTCTGGTTACCAGGTTCAAAGTGCATATCTTGTGCAATGGCGCTTTCCAGCTTGCGTTTAGTGATCTTATGGGGAACCAGATGTAAGAAATTGACAGATACAAATGACCTATTCTAGTTGTGGGATATAAACTCTTGAAGAGTTATGGAAAAATATGTAGATGAGGCCAATTGAGAAGTAAAATATAGACTTGTGAGAAGACCACCCATTTAACATGTTTATTTCAGGAAAAATACAGTTCAAGTTTATAGAGGACATTAATATGAAAACTGTACAAAGACATTAAGAATAAGCCTCTTGTAGCAGGTTCTATAGAATTGGTCTTATTTCTAGAATGCAGGTGCAGTCGAGTCAACTTCTTTAGACTAGGTGAGAGGTAGAACTCCAAATGTCATGATGATTGCGGCCCACCCCTTGTTTAGACCAATAATTATTGTGTACCTATACATTTCTTCTTAAGACTCCTGAACTCTATTCTGGGAGTGTTGTGTAGAGTCAGTGTGTTAGAGGGGAAGAGCAGAGTAAAGTCTCTTGAATCCTCTTGCTTAGCAAATGGCAGGAGGGGAGTTTTGCCCCTGGTGATGCAGTGCCAGACAGTGTTGTCAGCATCTCAGTTGAGTGAACACCCATGCAGTTTCACTCTGTCCATGAAGGATCCACTCAATGCCAATGCTGCCTACCAGGCCCCAAACACAAGGTGACCATCTAATGGACCCACCAGTCTAAAAAAAAATAGTGGTCTTGTTGACATGCGAGTTGCTTATTGCGAGTCGCATGCAGTCTCCAGGTTTCTAAACTATTGGTCATAAGATGTGTGTTTTAATATATTCATGATATGGTCAAGATGCAGATGGTGGCCATTCCGGCTACCCCCAGCTTTCAAAAGACAAAGTAACTGGATTAACGCAAGACATACCAGAGTTATGGGTCTTTTTGTAGAGGAAGACCTTGTTGAGGTCATTCAAATCAGTCCAGGGATCAGTGCAGTTGGTGAAGCCTTTAAGCTGCATTTCTAATCCACTGTAAAAAAGTCAAACAAGATAAATTAATAATGTGATCCCACAGAAGCAGTGAGGACAGGTAGGTTACAGGCTAGTATGGCAGAGAGCAATGAAAAAAAAATCCGTTACTTACGTTGCAACCAAGGTGAAGCCAAAGCTGGCATATTTCTGGACAGAGTATCTGGCATCAAGAGGAAGTTCCTTTGGATCACTTACAGCAATACAATAAGGAGCCCCGTCTGCGTAGACTTTCCATCTGGAAAGAGATGTGGAAACTCATCTAAACAAGTATTTATGGGCAAGATGTACTCCATCCAGACCACAATTTAAAGCAGTATAAGGTGTCATGTCTCTCCAAGTGAGAAATAAAACAAACCTGGCTTTCTGTGATGCTGAGGTGTTGTGAGATGTGGCAGTTGACACCACAAACCAGTTCATTCCTGGCACAGATGGTATTGGAGAAGAGCATGTGGAAATCCATGTGATGCAGCAGTTTCCATTACCATTTGTGCACTATAAGTTTCATCTTTGCTATAAAGACATGTACTGCCACACCTCTTTCTATCTGCATTAGGATGAAAATTCCAACTAAGAGTGGCTCATAGTGTATTCAGTGTTGTGAGGCAGCAATCCAAAAACTGCTCTGTGTGGACCAAGATATATGCCCCCTGCCAGGCCACCCCTGGGTACAGGTGTAAAGGCTAGTGTGACACTTTAAATATCTAGTCAGGAGGAGAAATAATGTGGGTTATGTACAGTGATTGACAACCCCCGTTACAGGTGTGCAGGCTATTGGGGTGCTTCACACAACCCACATTTCTCCTCCTGACAAGATCGTTACAGTGACTGAGACCATGAGTAATCAATAAGATTGTGTTTTTGGAGCTGCTGTGAAAGTTATTTAGTATCCAAAGTATTTTACCTGTAGATTTCTCTATTCCTGTCGAGCTCAGTTTTTCTCTGTTTAACAATGAGGGGGTTCACGCCATGTGTCAAGATGATTCCTGGAACAGAAAGAATACTAACAAGAGAAACCAAGAGATCTTGCTTCCTGCATTGAAGAAAGCCTTTGCATGCCTACCAATTATCCTGATTGCAGTGTGACAGTCCCAGTTTTATGATACTGTCCCACCTGTTCTGGGAACCAGAAAACGGTCAATAAAAGAACAATGCTCCCTTAATGGTCTGCCTTTAGTGGGCTTGTCTAGGTGACTGGCAGGAAGTCTGACATGCATTCACCTGACCCAGCACCACTTCAGGCAGACCTGTCTCTTTATCTTGCTTTCTGAGATGCCAGTGTTATGGTAAAGGGTGGGGGGAGGGGGTGTGCTTGTGAAGCAGATTTCAAGATCATGTTTATGGCAGTGATCTTGCAGGTCATGATTTACCCAGTAGAGCTTGCAGTCAGAACAGAGAGTTCTTTATGTTTCAGGACAGTGCAGAGAGTCACTCATTGGCTAGAGCCATCAGCTTATGCTCCAAGTTGGTCAGTAGCTCTACATTCATAAGATACATATTTTCAGTTGGATCAAGACTAGAGATCCATCTTCAGATTATAGCTTGAATGCAGATATACATCACTGTATATACTGTAATTTTCTCCTATCTGGTCTCCACAGAAGCCATACTGCCCCCCACAATCTGATGAATGCTGCTCCCAGGATCTCGCCGCACCCCTCGGTTGATCCTTAGACTGGCTTCTTGTATTTTATTAACACTCAGACTACCCTACAGGTGTCAATTTAGGATACTAACCCTTACCTATAAAGGTCTAACCAACTCTAGCCCCTCTTACATTTCTCCACTCATTCATAGGCATGCCCCCTCTTGGTCTCTGCCCTACTGGTGACCTTCCGTCTGCCGCTTGCACCCTTCCTGCAAATTCATGCCTATTCCTTTGGAACAGCCCGCCTTCCCCTGTCAGACTCTGCCCTAGTCTTCAATCCTTTAAGAAGTCCCTCAAAAAGGATCTTTTAAAGATGGCTTACGGCATCCAAGAGTAACTTCTATCTCTCAATCCTTTCTCCTAAAAAGGTCACACCCCACTCTCACATTCAGGTCTGCTTTCCCACCATGTCCATTTGCTGTCTCCCTCAATACCCTTCCTATTGCGTTTTTATACCCCGCATTCTCTAGATTGTAAGCTTGTTTGAGCAGGGTCCTCAACTACCTATTGTTACCTTTACATTTTGTCATCTCATTTGGTAAATTACCTTTTATTGTAAAGCGCTGCGGAATAATCTGGCGCTATATAAATACCAATAATAATCAGTGCTGTAAAATATGCAGAGACACCAGAAGGAGACAAACAACCCCAGGGGTGACTACCTCTTGGTGTGCAGTCTTCACAACATTAGATAAGCCCCTCTTTCCTTAGCTCCTAAAGGCCTACAATGTTTAGAGGAATTATTTTGATTTGAGTGGAATAATGGAAGAGAATTAGTACCAAGAGAAAAAAGAAAATCATACCTTTCCCTTCTTGAACTTCCATAGTCATTAACCCACTGAACCACTTGTAACATGGGAATCGAGTGTTCTCCCCACTGGGACTGGTGACAGTCACATACTTGCAGTACCAGGGATTATCAATAACACCGTGCTTCTTGTACAGTCGTACAAATAATATGTGACCCAGGTCTGCTGGTGTGTTAATGTCATGTTGTTGCACCTGATCAGAAATAAACATTTCTTTTTAAAAGCAGCAAACACTTAAATATACAAAATAAAGACGTAGATGGGCATGCAAGTTTATTCAAGAAATCATTGGACTGGCTGAGACAGTAAATTTTGATCTGAGCCAGGGCAGACCCACACAGCTCAGGTATAAAGGTGAGCGTTAGCAAGAGTAAGGGTGACCAGCCACCTAAAGTGTGTTTTTAATGCCAGCATCAAACATTTGCATTCATGAAAAAAAATAAAAAAAAAATAAATAAAAAAACACCCCCAACTCCTACACTAGACATGTAGTCCCCTATTGGCATTTGCTTAAGTAACCCCATAACCCCCAAAAATACTCAGACACCTTGTATTGGGAGAAAATATCACAGCTTTGATATAGAAACATAACAAGTAAAATTATAAGGTAAGGGTCAACACAATACATAATACACTATTGACCTCTATACCTTTAACATAGCCATGACCCACATGGCAGTTATTGATACGAACTATAACAAACCATTACCACCGAGGGCATGATTTTCCAGCTTCCACAGTGTAGGGGTATACCAAGACACCCCCTACACACACCAGGTTCGGAGCTACCAACAGGCTTGAACCTACCAATACCAGTCCAAACCCAACTGTTCTTAGCAAACTAAAACTAACATACCTATGCCCAACCCACAACTTTTCTATCCATCTCCCTGCTGCCATGACCAAGCGGTAGCTAGCCTCTGAGAAAAGGGAGGGATGGACTGACAACAGGTAAATGGTGATTAAGCCAGAGGGCCCCCAATAGCCAATCCACACATACCCTTATTCTATGCCGGTCTCCAAGCAATGTCAAGGCCCATTCCCCTTAGCTGCACTGCTCCACTGGACAAAACTGACATTAGTAACAGGTAAAATTATGCTTAGAGTGTCCCTTAAAAAGGAATGGTTTATGAAAAAAAAGCCATTATATTGTAGACTGATGTAGGTACATACACATTCACAGTATTTAAACTACATAACACATTTTTGAGAGTGCTGATATTTTCCCTTCCCTTATACCTCATGTAACTATTTTAATTCATGAGAACACATGAGACTGCAGCACAGACCACACTTAGACAGATTTTAAGAGGGGTGAGGGGGGTTGTTCTATTTAATAGCCACAAGACAATACTCACAGATCCAGCAGGAAATATTACTCCCAGAAGATGTTTAGGACTTTCTCCATTAACTCCTACAAGAGCTATAGATATGGCATCACAGCTGGCTGAGCCAATGTGGCTCCCAGTGGCTACCTGTACTAAATAAGTAACCATGACTACAGGTAGCAGCACTATCCGTAACACAATCCAACCTACAGTCTTTTCTTTAATTTATCCAAGAATAACTCACAGCGAAGGGTTCTCCCTTTTATACATGGAATACCTGCACCGACCCCTCCCATCAGAATTAACAAGGATCAGGTATGTTCTCAGGGTTAGGCTATGAAGATTCAAGGAAGGCAAGTTATTTAATTAACCCCTTAAGGACACAACTTTAGAAGTAAACGGCCAGCATGACGGAAAATGTCCATCAGTTGCAAGAAATTAAACTGTAAAATTGTAAAACTGAGGCTAAAGCACCCAGGCTGAGATTATTGGGGTTTAAATACTAAAGTGTTAATTCCAAATTTGAAACCACAATAGCTAAACTGGAAAAATTCTCCAAGTTAGCAACGTTTTGGCTTTTCTAGCAAAAAATCACAATTTGACTTTACACGGTTAGAATTGTCAGAATTGTCAAAGTGAATTTAAAGGGACACTATAGGCACCGAGACCACGTCAGCTCATTCACGTGGTCTGGTTACCGTGTCCCTATTGCCCTTACTGCTGCAAAAAGTGAGAATTGAGAGTAAAGACAGTGTATTTCACATTTAAGGTCAGAGTAGCTGAATTTGAAGCATAGCTGACCTGGGGATTTTTTCCACGATTCCCAACATTTCAAATGGACAAAGAGGGGCCCGTTAATTTTTGGGGTGTGATCGGGGGCGTGAAGGTTTGGAGAAATTTTAATTAACTAACCAATAACTATTTATACAAGTAAAATGTAATTTAAACCAAGAACAATGTATCTTATTTCCACAGACTGATTTATAAACATGTATTGTAGTTTAAAGACACATTACTGGGAGTATTATTATTGCGGAGCTCTGTGATACACACAGACACATTACTGGGAGTATTATTGCTGTGGGGCTCTGTTATACACGCAGTGGGGCTGCGGGGCTTTGTGATACACTCAGACACATTATTGTGAGTATTATTGCTGTGGAGCTCTGTTATACACTCCAACACATTACTGGGAGTATTATTGCTGTGGTGCTCTGTTATACACACAGACACATTACTTGGAGTATTATTGCTGTGGGACTCTGTTATACACTCAGACACATTACTGGGAGTATTATTGCTGTGGCGATCTGTTATACACTCAGACACATTACTAAGAGTATTATTGCTGTGGAGCTCTGTTATACACTCCAACACATTACTGGGAGTATTATTGCTGTGGCGATCTGTTATACACTCAGACACAATACTGGGAGTATTATTGCTGTGGAGCTCTGTTATACACTCAGAAACATTACTGGGAGTATTATTGCTGTGGCGATCTGTTATACACTCAGACACATTACTGGGAGTATTATTGCTGTGGAGCTCTGTTATACACTCCAACACATTACTGGGAGTATTATTGCTGTGGCGATCTGTTATACACTCCAACACATTACTGGGAGTATTATTACTGTGGAGCTCTGTTATACACTCAGACACATTACTGGGAATAGTATTGCTGTGGGGCTCTGTAATACACTCAGACACATTACTGGGAGTATTATTGCTGTGGGGCTCTGTTTCACACATTTAGACACATTACTGGGAGTATTTTTGCTGTGGAGCTCTGTTATACACTCAGACACATTACTGTGAGTATTATTACTGTGCGCTCTGTTATACACTCAGACACATTACTGGGTGTATTATCACTGTGGAGCTCTGTTATACACTCAGATACATTACTGGGCGTATTATTGCTGTGAAGCTCTGTTATACACTCAGACACATTACTAGGAGTATTATTCCTGTATAGCTCTGTTATACAGTCAGACACATTACTGGGAGTATTATTACTGTGGAGCTCTGTTATACACTCAGACATATTACTGGGAGTATTATTGCTGTGGGGCTCTGTTATACACTCAGACACATTACTGGGAGTATTATTGCTGTAGCGCTCTGTTATACACTCAGACACATTACTGTGAGTATTATTGCTGTGGAGCTCTGTTATACACTCAGACACATTACTGGGAGTATTATTGCTGTGGGGCTTTGTAATACACTCAGACACATTACTGGGAGTATTATTGATGTGAAATTCTGTTATACAGTCAGACACATTACTGGGAGTATTATTACTGTGGAGCTCTGTTATAGACTCAGATACATTACTGGAAGTATTATTGCTGTGGGGCTTTGTAATTCACGCAGACACATTACTTTGAGTATTATTGCTGTGGAGCTCTGTTATACACTTCAACACATTACTGTGAGTATTATTGCTGTGGAGCTCTGTTATACACTCAGACACATTACTGTGAATATCATTGCTGTGGGGCTCTGTTTTACACTCAGACACATTACTGGAAGTATTATTGCTGTGGGCCTCTGTAATACACTCAGACACATTACTGGAAGTATTATTGCTGTGGGCCTCTGTAATACACTCAGACACATTACTGGGAGTATTATTGCTGTGGGGCTCTGTAATACACTCAGACACATTACTGGGAGTGTTATTGCTGTGGGGCTCTGTTACACACTCAGACACATTACTGTGAGTATTATTGCTGTGGAGCTCTGTTATACACTTCAACACATTACTGTGAGTATTATTGCTGTGGAGCTCTGTTATACACTCAGATACATTACTGGGAGTATTATTGCTGTGGAGCTCTGTTATACACTCAGACACATTACTGGGAGTATTATTGCTGTGGAGCTCTGTTATACACTCAGACACATTACTGAGAGTATTATTGCTGTGGAGCTCTGTTATACACTCAGACACATTACTGGGAGTATTATTGCTGTGGAGCTCTGTTATTCACTCAGACACATTACTGTGAGTATTATTGCTGTGGAGCTCTGTTATACACTTCAACACATTACTGTGAGTATTATTGCTGTGGAGCTCTGTTATACACTCAGATACATTACTGGGAGTATTATTGCTGTGGAGCTCTGTTATACACTCCAACACATTACTGGGAGTATTATTACTGTGGAGCTCTGTAATACACTCAGACACATTACTGAGAGTATTATTGCTGTGGGGCTCTGTTACACACTCAGACACATTACTGGGAGTATTATTGCTGTGGAGCTCTGTTATTCACTCAGACACATAACTGTGAGTATTATTGCTGTGGAGCTCTCTTATACACTTCAACACATTACTGTGAGTATTATTGCTGTGGAGCTCTGTTATACACTCATATACATTACTGGGAGTTTTATTGCTGTGGAGCTCTGTTTTACACTCAGACACATTACTGGGAGTATTATTGCTGTGGGCCTCTGTAATACACTCAGACACATTACTGGGAGTATTATTGCTGTGGGGCTTTGTAATACACTCAGACACATTACTGGGAGTATTATTGATGTGAAGCTCTGTTATACACTCAGACACATTACTGGGAATGTTATTGCTGCGGAACTCTGTGATACACACAGACACATTACAGGGAGTATTTTTTGCTGTGGGGCTCTGTTATACACTCAGACACATTACTGGGAGTATTATTGCTGTGGAGCTCTGTTATACACTCAGACACATTACTGTGAGTATTATTGCTGTGGAGCTCTGTTATACACTCAGACACATTACTGGGAGTATTATTACTGTGGAGTCATGTAATACACTCAGACACATTACTGGGAGTATTATAACTGCGGAGCTCTGTTATACACTCAGACACATTACTGGGAGTATTATTGCTGTGGGCCTCTGTAATACACTCAGACACATTACTGGGAGTATTATTGCTGTGGGGCTCTGTTACACACTCAGACACATTACTGGGAGTATTATTGCTGTGGAGCTCTGTTATAGACTCAGACAAATTACTGTGAGTATTATTGCTGTGGAGTTCTGTAATACACTCAGACACATTACTGGGAGTATTATAACTGCGGAGCTCTGTGATACACTCAGGCACACCAACAATATGGAACTCCTAGACAAGAGGGACATTAGGATAGAAAGGACGGACAGAGGTATTGTTGCTCAAAATAGGGACTCTCTCGTAAACAGGGACACTTGGTAGGAATGACACTTGTTTTCCTGTTTTCATATGTTACCATTGACTCATGCTAGTGGTCTCTGCCATTCCCATCTCTACCATTCCGTATCCGCCATATTTTACAGGAGCCATAAAATACACATATTGACAGAAATTACTTGGGACGTCCTGCCCTGCAATATGAAGAAGTCAAATTCTACCCATCAGCATCAATGAAGACGTGTTCTGGAAAATATGGTGAACCTTTACTCCCGTCATGATTTCATATCTTCCTTTGAAGTAAAGGAGGCTGAGGTCATTAATATTTAGACATTGCATTGTGAAAAATACTGTAGCAGTCCTTCTTCCAGGCAGGTATCCACCTCAACTTGCAATGTGATTTCTATTGCTTTTACAAAAGCACTTGCGGCTCTCTTGATTTATCCCAGGGCTAGAGGGATCATGCAGCCAACGAACAGGAATGACAACTCTGTGGCTGGGATCCCTAAAAATACACAAGGGACACCATTCAAAATGGAGCTAACATACAAAACTTTATTTTTTTCATGAAACTTATGATGACAATTCAATAAAAATAATCAAAACATATCAGAAAACATACAAGGAATTCTAATAACACAATAACATAGCTACAAAGGGGTGGGGAAGTCAATAACCAACACAAAATTTCTCTCCTGTCTGTAGAATTAGCAATATGCCAATCTACCTGAATATGCAAATTAACCAGCCTTTCCATTCAGTTAGTGCATATTGCTGTTGCTACTAACAGAGAGCGCTTTATAGGCTCCATAGCCAAATCCACTGGTTGGTAACAAGCATCAGCAGGACAGGAGAGCACACAAAACAATTAACAATATACAAACAGATTATAAACACCCTGCACCTACAATGGGTACAGGGTGACTTACACATAGGAACAATTTAGGAACCCTCATAAAGTGTCCTTCTGCTCCTAGTGATGGTGACTACCGTCTAAAATACTAACCAATTTTACTGTATCGCAGCGAAGTACATATATCATGCTCTGGGGTTTTGGTTCTGTTCTGGTTCTGAATTGTGAAACCTCAGGCAGTCTGCAATTAGGTAAATTAGAATTCAGTTTTGTAGTGGAACCCCTTTTTGGCTGTCCTGGGGAGCAGGGAAAAGTGCCATCATCTATCGTCCCCCCCGCGCCCCCTGGTCATCCTAGGCTATTCATTGAACACTTTTCTTCCTGGCTGCCTCACTTTCTATCCTCTAGCACTCCCTCCCTCATACTTGGGGACTTTAACATCCCAACCAACAACAACTGCCCTGATGCCTCCCGTCTGCTCTCTGTAACCTCCTCCTTTGGCCTCACGCAGTTGTCGACTTCAGCAACTCATACAGCAGGAAACACTCGTGACCTCATCTTCACCAAACTCTGTACCACCTCTAATCTCTCCACTGTTCCATTTCATTTGTCTGACCACCATCTACTAACTTTTGACATCAGCATACCCGGTACCAAAATGTCACCACCCTCAACTCTCCAATCTCGCATAAACCTCAACTGCCTTGATCTCCAGCAGTTCTCCACCAAACTCAATACTCTCCTCTTACCCATCTCAAATCTAACTTGCCCTAACTCGGCTACCTCACTCTACAACTCAGCTCTCTCCTCTTAACTCGACATCATGGCACCTCCTACAATTAAACGCAGCATGCGCCCCCAACTACAACCCTGGCACACCAAACTGACCCGTTACCTCCAAAAATGTTCTAGAACTGCTGAACGCTGCTGGAGAAAGTCTCACTTTGCATTTGACTTCCTCCACTATAAATTTACGCTGCGCTCCTACAGCCTGGCTCTCTCTGCTGCAAAAGTACATTACTTTAATACCCTCATAAGTAAACTGTCCCATCAACCCAAACACCTATTTCACACTTTTGATGCTCTTCTTCGCCCTGTTAATCCCCCTCCTTCTACCACCTTGTCTGAACAAACTTTGAATCTCACTTTACTGAGAAGATCTCTACAATCAGAGAAGAGATCGCTAATTTCTCTCCTTCCCCTACATCACCCAACCCCACGCCCTCCACCACTCTACAATCATTCACACCTGCTACAGCAAAAGAGGTTTCTGCTCTGCTCCAGGCCTCCCACCCCACCTCCTGTTCCCTCGATCCTATTCCTTCATATATCATCCGCACTATATCTCCCTCACTAAGATTTTCAACCTCTCCTTTTTCTCTGGCACATTTCCCTCACCTTTTAAACACGCAACTGTAACCCCAACCTTAAAAAAGCCCAGCCTTGACCCCAACTCCCCATCCAACTACCGCCCTATCTCGCTACTGCCATTTGCCTCCAAGATCCTCGAGAGAGTTGTGTACACCAGACTGACTGACTTTCTCAAAACCAATTCTCTGCTTGACCCCCTTCAGTCTGGATTCCGCGCTGGTCATTCTGTCGAAACAGCTGTAACCAGAGTATCCAACTATTTAATTGCTGCTAAATCTCACGGCCATTACTCTATCCTAATTCTCCTTGATCTTTCTGCTGCCTTTGACACTGTTGATCATCAACATCTTCTTCACATTCGGTCTACGGGATAGTGCTCTCTCCTGGTGCTCCTCCTACCTCTCCCATCACTCTTTCAGTGTTTCTTTTTCTGATTCTGCCTCTTCCCCCCAACCACTCTCTGTCGGCGTCCCCCAAGGTTCTGTCCTTGGTCCCCTACTGTTCTCTATCTACACTGCCTCCCTTGGTAAACTCATCAGCTCCTTTGGCTTCCGTTATCATTTCTATGCAGATAACATGCAAATCTGCCTGTCCTCTCCTGATCTCTCTTCACCTGTCTTGACTCGTGTCTCTGACTGCCTCTCTTTGATTTCTGAATGGATGGCTGCTCACTTCCTTAAACTCAACCTGTCTAAAACAGAATTTCTGGTCTTTCCTCCCTCAAGTGTTACTACCCCTGTGTCTGTCTCCTTCCAAGTCAACAACGCTACCATCACCTCTACCTCGCAGGCTCACTGTCTGGGTGCTATTTTTGACTCCAACCTCTCCTTCATCCCTCGTGTCCAATCAATCGTCAAATCCTGTCGCTTCCATCTCAAAAACATAGCACGCGTCCGCCCCTATTTACCCCGGATGCGGCTAAGGTGCTGGCCCATGCTCTTGTTCTCTCACGCCTGGACTACGTTCTCTCTCAGTGGTCTCTCAGTGGTCTTACGTGTTCCCAGATTGCACCGCTGCAATCTATAATGAATGCGGTGGCGAGGCTCATTTTCCTGTCCACCCGCATCTCTCACGCCTCCCCACTCTGTCAGTCCCTGCATTGGCTTCCAGTTAGATATAGGGCTCAATTTAAAATTCTGGTGCTTGCTTAAAAGTCCCTACATAATGCTCCTCCAACCTACCTATCCTCCCTAATACACAAGTATGTCCCATCGAGGCCCCTACGCTCTGCCAAACACCTACGTATATCCTCTGTCCGTACTCCCACCTCTAACGCTCGCCTCCAAGACTTTTCCAGGGTTGCACCTCTTCTGTGGAACTCCCTTCCCCTCTCTGTAAGAATTTTACCCAATCTCCACTCATGTAAAAAATCATTGAAAACTCACTTCTTCAAGAAAGCATATCAATTAAACTGTTAGCAGGTTTTCATTCCCCACCCTCCATGACTCCTCCCCTGCAACTGTCAAAAATGACCTTCTAAGCCCTCAATTAATACTTTTCTAACAACCTACTTCGTACCCCTACTTTTACACTTTGTGTCACTATACACCACTCATGGAGCAGGGCCCTCCACCCCTATGTTCCTGTACGTCCAGTTGTCTGGTTACAATTACATGTCTGTTAGTCCACCCATTGTACAGCGCTACGGAGTCTGATGGCGCTATATAAATAAAAAAATAATAATAATAATAGTCGAATGTAAAAACTTGCAGACTGCCCTTGCTGATACGGACACTATTAACTGAACTGCTCCAGAAGGAAATAGACCAGGGTTTTTTACTAGGTCCTTTCGACTCTCCGCCCTTTTCAGTATGAAGAACTAACCCCATAGGTATGGTTACTGGGAAATCCTCTAATAAGCAAAGTTGATCAGCAACCTCTCTGCTCCCCATGTTTCGACAACACATAGTCTTAACTCACTCATTCCATCAGAGGAATTCTCACTCCAATACGTTACTGTGGACAATGCCATAAATGCTATCCTGTCAGCAGATGTTGGAGCGTGGCTTAGCAAGACGAACATAGTAAACGCATTCAATCTCCTACATATTCACCCTTCCCTGTGGCATCTACATGGTGTTAAGGGTCATACTATTTCTTCACACGGCTCACTTTTGGTTCAAAGAGCATTTTTGATCCGAGGGTTTTTGATCTGTTCGTGGAGATGTTGCCTAACATCTGTAGATGCCCCATTCATTACCTTGATGATTTTCTGACCGTAAAAAGAAACCTTCTTCCACCCAGTAGACTCCAGGCTACTATACATTTGTTTTGAATGCTTGGGAGTTCCTGTTTCACCAACAAAAACTGAAGGTCCTGATACTGTTATCAATTTTCTGAGGGTTGTGCTGGACTCTGTTCATATGCAAGCCAGCTTCCCTGGGGATAAGATTGAGTGCATCCTCTCATCTATTGACCAGTACCTGGTAGTGGGTTCTTGCAAGGGGAAGGAACGCCAATCACTGTTGTGTTCACTGAATTTTGCCATTCCCGATTACTCTGTCTTTTTCCCCAATTTCAGTCGGATTCCTCCCGCATTGCTCTAGATTCGCATGCCACCACAGATTTATATATGTGAAGGGGAAAACTTGCTTAATTGGAATGGGAAAAGCATATTTGTTCAAGTTTTGACTGACAAGTCTTTTTCAATCTGGACAGATGCTGCTGCCACATCTGGTTTTTCTGCAATTTTTGGCAACTATTGGATGTGGGGTAACTGGCCTGATGAGATTAAAGATATCCCGGAGTTCACTAACACCTCAGCTTTATTTGAGCTTTACCCGATTGTGGCGGCGGCATTCAAATGGGGCGCTTGCTGGTCGAGTAATGCGGTGCAGTGCTTTTCTAACAACATGGCAATTTCATCCCTGGCCATGATGCGATTCATGAGGAATCTCACATGGCAATC
The DNA here is from genome assembly GCA_933207985.1 of Pelobates cultripes. Classification (NCBI taxonomy): domain Eukaryota; kingdom Metazoa; phylum Chordata; class Amphibia; order Anura; family Pelobatidae; genus Pelobates; species Pelobates cultripes. The sequence goes on from OW240924.1 coordinate 57,026,838, forward strand.
AGCTAGGCACAGTTTTTTCTTGACATGTATACATATTCCTGGAATCCTTAATATCGCAGCTGATCATTTATCTCGATCTCGATTTCAGGAGTTCCAGGCAGCACTACCAACAGCAGCCCTGATCAGTGGTGTGTCCTGGTTTCGTGCTGCCCTAGGCAGGACAAAACTCAGGCACTCCCCCCCCACCCACACCACCCACCCCACCCTTTCCCCCAGCCCTGCCTTCTAAATACACACACACAGACATTCACTGACAGATACGCATACACTAGCTAACAGACATACACACTCATTAACAGACACACACACTAACAGACAAACACACACACTCTAACAGACACACACTCACTCACTAACAGACAAACACACACTCACTAACAGACAGCCACACTCACACTAACAGACACACACACTAACTCACTTTTTTTTTTTTAATTTAACCCCCCCAGTCTCCTTACCTTTGGGAATGCTGGAGGGGGGGATTTCCCTCTCCCTGGGGTCTAGTGGGACTGCTGGGTGGTCGGGCGGCGCTGGCGAGGGAGCACATTCCCCTGAGCGCTCTCCTCAGCTCCCTTGCGCGCTGCAGAGTGATGACGGGAGCCGGAATATGACATCATATTCCGGCTCCCGGCATCACTCTGTGGCGCGCGAGGGAGCTGAGCAGAGTGCTCAGTAGCTGAGCAGAGCGCTCAGGGGAAAGTGCTCCCTTGCCAGCGCCGCCCGCCCAACCGACTGGATTGTCGGTTAGCCGCTAGGCTAACAAGACATTTGCCCTGGGCATTTGGAGGCGGCTTTTTTTCCCCCATCTCCTGGAAAGTGCTGTCCAAGGCAAATGCCTTGTTTGCCTCGCGGCTAATACATCCCTGGCCCTGATACCAACCCTTGCACCATGGTGGCAGGTCATGGTTATGGACTAGATAAGTTATTGGTGTGGTTTAAGCTATAAACAAACTTATACCAATAAGTGGAACGCTCCTAAGACAAGTACAGCTTAC
>OW240924.1:57027932-57060682 GCA_933207985.1 Pelobates cultripes
AGGAGCCTGTATATGAGAACACTGGCTCCGTATGTTAGCCGATGTGCTTATAAGGGTAGCACCGCCTGTCTCCTTCAGTGTGGGGTAATTCTCCAAAACAAAATGATAAAGAGAGCAGACCAATGTGTAGAACGTGCTTAATAAAAACACAATATGGTGCAGATAAATGGTTTGCTCACCTGGTCCTGAGCCTGTGGGTCCCGGCTCTAGGTATGTGCGCTTGGTGTCACTTTAAGTGGGGGTGACACTACCCCTGGGAAGATTCTCCTGAGGTTTCCAAAAAGAGGGACTTAAAAGGAATGTGGTAAAAAAAATAGTGGATTTATTTAGAACAAAATCAATAAAAACAATAATAATTAAAAAGTCCTCTTTAAAAGTCCTCTTTTAAGTAGCCAAAACGCGTTTCACTCCTTCTATGGAGCTTCCTCAGTCAGCTGTAATAGTTATCCTCTGAATCTTCCATCTTAAATATTTCTGGGGTCCTCCCCTTTAGTGTGTTCAAACCATTGTCCTCCAATCATAATAAGGGTTATATATTCCTCATATAATGAAATTCGTGTGTGTCCCTTTAATTGGCCCGGGTTTCTGGCGCCTTTTTGGTGTCATAATCTCATAACCACCACCCACCAATGAGATTATGACACCAAAAAGGCGCCAGAAATGTGAGTGTTCAATTTACCTAATATAACTATTATTACCAAATTAACACCTTCCATACCGTCTACACTATATTGTATTCCTTTGTATCTTTTTAAACATGTACCTTACACTGCGCCATTGAATGGGATGCCATTTGGTAAGCTGTACTTGTGTTAGGAGCGCTCCACTTATTGGGATAAGTTTGCTTATAGCTTAAACCACACCAATAACTTCAACTATATTTCTTAATTAGTTTGTGTAGTTTTATTCTACCAGAATGTTGTTAATTTAACACAGTACCCCCATATGTGTGCTATTGTGCCTTGAAGATAAACTATATTACAAATAATGGATGCTGATTTAAAAAAAATTAATAAAATGACTCACAGAAAGAGTGAAGTAGCACTGAGTTATGTCAATGTGAACTAATGGCATCTTATGTTATTGGTGGTGGAGAAGCATGGATCAAGAATGGCTAAGACGATTGATACTTTTTTTACATGTAATGCTTTTTTGCTCAACTTTGTCGAAGGGTTAGTCTATGTCAGTGATGGCGAACCTTTTTGAGCCCGAGTGCCCAAACCACAATACATGCCAACTTTTTTTTCCTCAAAGTGCCAACACGGCAATTAAACCTGTATACTGAGGTTTAAGTTTAGAAAAAAACAACTCGTACACTTGTCCGAACTAGTTAACATCGTTTGTTTTAAAAGAAGAACATAACACAGAAATCAATAATACACATTTTAAATAATGATATAAATAGATAAAATTGAGCTTATATTTATTAGTATCTTCAACAAATGCAATGCATACACACAGACTGCTAAACACATTCACACACCGACTGCTTAATACATACACACCGACACACAGACAGACTGCTAAATACACACACAGTCCGCTAAATAAACACACACACAAACATACACACAGTCTGCTGAATACACAGTCTGCTGAATACACACACTGATGAATACACACACTGCTGAATACATACACTGCTGAATACATACACACACAGTCTGCTGAGTACACAGTCTGCTGAATACACACACACAGTCTGCTGAATACACACGCAGTCAGCTGAATACACACACACACTGCTGAATACATAAAGACTGCTGAATACACACACACACATATACTGCATTGAGGGGTGCAGTGTATGTGTTTGTGTGTAAGGGTGTGGAGTGCTGTGTGTGAGGGGTGTGTGTGTGTGAGGTGCTGTGTTGTGTGTGAGGGGTGCTGTGTGTGTGGGGGGGTAGCGGTGCTGTGTGTGCGGGGTTAGGGGTGCTGTGTGGGGGGGTAGGGGTGCTGTGTGTGGGGGGGGGTAGGGGTGCTCCCTTCTTCTTATCTTTGGTGGTCCGGAGATGGTAAGTATGTAGGACAGGAGGACAGGTCCTGCAGCTCTCCTGTCCTCCCGCGCAATGCAGTGTGGAGCGATGCCATGGTAACGCGCGGCAACGCTCCACACAGCTCGCAGGAGGATAGGAGAGCTGCTTCCTAGATGCCTCCCCCCTGCTTGCGGTCCTGCCGACAAGGAAGCAGAGTAAGCGCCTGCCGTTTTGGGCAGGCAGGTGCCTACTCTGCATAGATTGTGAACATATGGCCGCGTGTCCACGGAGAGAGCCCGTTGTGCCACCTGTGGCCCGCGTGCCATAGGTTTGCCATCACTGGTCTAGGTAAATTTTAACAAATTGGAAAAAGGAAAAGAAAATCAGCGCTAAATTGCCACAATAAAATTGTAAGAAAAGGCTGCACTCCTCAAGAGGGGAGTCCCCAATAATCCCCTAATGGTAACAGACAACAAAAACAAACAAAGAGATAAGGGTGCGCCTAAAGTATATAAAAGACAATATATACTTAAATTTGGTAAAATATATTTAAAATAATCAGATAAAATATGGAATAAAATAAATAATAAGTAGTCCAAAAGGGGTAAACTTATCACAGTCCGTAAAGGTAGGTCCCACGTGTAAAGATGTATTCTTAGGGTGTAGATGGGATCATGTCTTCACAATCAAATGTTGGAAGTTCAGCATATGTAGGAAGAAGAATAAAACAAGACTCCAATGGCACAGTAAATCGGTGTATAAGATAAATATAATAATTATAAAATAGTCTTACTCACACTTTTCAGAGCTAGGATCAGCTCTGATATTACTCGCGTAAAGTGGAATGATCCCCACTTCAAGGATATTTGGAGTAAATTTTGATAGCTGGGTATCTGGCGTGGATTCAGCGTTCAAATTGATGTTGTATGACCCAAAAGGAAAAAATAAAATATAGTGCTCACTGTATATAATCCAAAATATAAAAGGATGTAAAGTATACTACTCACGTAATGCAGAGCAGGCTCAAAACTGCTCGATGTAAGCGCTCGGGTGGTATAATCCCCACCTATGGAATCTTTGCACTTCTTGTAGAGTATGCAATATACATAAAATCAGATAAAAAGAAAATGTACGTAAAATCAGGTAAAAAAGAAAGGAAATGGCAATAAAGTGTTTTATGCCAATAAAATATCTTTATTATAAAAATAGGAACAATATCTAAACGCGTTTCACCTTAGCAGGCTTCTTCAAGTAGATAGTAGTAAAGAGGGGGGGCATACCTGACATACATAAGCTTATATAGTGTGTAGTAGTACTATAAATTTAAAATTCCCGCCAAAATGACGTCATTAAAATTAACATATTGATAAAAACAAGACTAATATTTTAAAACAGTTATTACATCAATAGTGGTGAAGATTCTTTAATAACGGTCATATATACAACATTAAAATAATAAAACGAAGGTTTTTTATGTATATTAAAAGAAAAAAGAGCGGTCACGTGACACGCGATAGCAGATGCTTCCGCGTCACGTGAAGCTCTATGAAACGCGTGCGTTCCGTTTTAATGGAACGCATGCGTCATTATGGCATAATGTGCAAGGGGGAGGTGGGAGGGATAAGAGATAGGGCCGTTCATCTGCAACAGCAGGCAGACGGCCGTGGCTACAGTGTATGAGCATCGCCGTCTGCCTGCACAAGCAGGCAGACAGCCAGCCCCACATGAGTTTGAACCCAGTGAGGGACATCATGACCATAAAGGCATATATGACCATATAAACAAAATAGGATATAAAAAAACATATACAAAAACACAATAAGTGTTGGCACTCAATAATGCAAGGTGCAGGTATTCGAGGTTTAACCCCACAACAACCTCCTAATCTAGATCCAAAAACAAATGTGAATACCGCACTCCAAAAAATGATTATAGTAAAATCTAAACTTGTATTAAATTGCAAAAATATTTATTATAATGATAATTCATAGGTTAATCAAGTAAATCTTAGAGAAATTCATTTCAATCATATATACATGGATTATTTACATATATACACACAAAAACCTCCCTGTGCTGAATTTCATGAGCTTATAAAAAACATATTTCAAACAGCTAGTTTTGCATGTATGTTATATAATAGAATAAATGTATATGAATGAATGTTATTACAATTTAAACAGATAAATACATAAAATTACAATAAGCAAAGTAATAAATATATACAAGCACTTTACATTATAACAAAATAATTAAAATGAACTAAAAATGAGAATATGATAAAATTATTATAAAAGCAAATTTTAAAAGGGTATCCTTAGTTATAGGAAATTGCAGCAGATTACAAGAAATTAAAAAGATCAAAATCAATGTTAAGACCAGTGGGAGCAAGAGTTTTTAGGTTATATGCCCATTCCATTTCTTTTTTGCCTAAAACTTTTTTAATATCTCTGCCTCTCCATGGAACATTGCAAATATCTATGCCAATGCATTTAAGAAATTTGGGATTTTTTCCATGTTGTAGAAAGTGTTTTGAAACGGAATGATTTTCATAGCCTTTTAAAATATTTCTGCAATGTTCAGCCAATCTAGTTTTTAAATCTCTAGTAGTCATCCCGACATATTGGAGCCCACAGGGACATTCTAAAAGATAAATTAAATTTTTTGTGTTACAGTGAATAAAATTTTTTATTTGATATGTTTTTTGTGTCTTTGTGGATAAAAACGATGTAGTTTTAGATTTAATAGTGTCACTGGTGCGTTTACAAACTATACATCTATTACATTTAAAAAAAACGCTGGGTTTGGTTAAAAAGGTGGAGGGACTGGGGGTAGAGGGCATATAATTTTGTTTAGTGTAATTACTTGTGAGGATGGACTTAAAGCTGGGTGCCCCTCTGAATATAACTTGTGGTTTCTCAGGGACAATTCCAGCCAGAGTCTCATCCTGTTTCAATAAATGCCAATGTTTCTTTATAATCTTCTTCATAACATTACTTTTGTTATTGAAGTCGAATATAATTGGCAATACTGGGGCGGTTTTTGTTTCTTTATGGTTTTTATACTCTAATAATTCAGATCTGTTGGTTTGACTGATATTTTTTAGCGTCTGATCTAGATTATTTTTAGAGTAAGTTTTTTGGAGAAATTTATCAGACAATAATTTGGACTGTTCCTCAAAATCTTGAGTAAGGGAACAGTTTCTACGTAGACGGAGAAATTGGCTCTTAGGTATTCCTTGGAGCCAAGGTTTGTGATGGCGACTAGTTACATCAATAACATTATTAGTGCAAACTTTTTTAAAAAAAGTTTTAGTATGAATTTGTTCATTTTTAATAAAAAATTCCAAATCTAAAAAATGGATGGAAGATTGGCTGTAATGCCAAGTTAAAACGATACCTTTGTCATTAAAATTTAGGTGTTGTAGGAACTGTTTAAGAAGGTCTTTTGGGCCGTCCCAGATAAAAAATAAATCATCGATATATCTAAAATATGTCACCAGGTTTGCCTGCCAGCCATGCCCGCCCAAAATGGCAGTGGATTCCCAATCTGCCATAAAGAGGTTGGCATAGTTGAGGGCAAACCTGGTGCCCATAGCTGTGCCTTGTTTTTGTAAATAAAAAGAGTCTAAAAACCAGAAGTAATTATTTTTTTAAAATAATATTAATACCTTGGATAATAAAATCTATTTGTTGATCTGGAATATTGTTTCCAGCTTTCAAAATTTTTTCAACTGCTGAACAGCCTTTATCATGGGGAATAATGGTATATAAAGACTGTACATCGCAAGTCACTAAGGTGTATGTATTTTTCCATTTTAGATTATTTAAAAAACGAAGTAGAGTCATAGAGTCTTTAAGATATGATTTTGTGCGTTTAACTGAAGGCTGTAAGAGGATATCTAGGTATTCAGATACGTTAGATAAAATGGATTTGATCCCTGATACAATAGGTCTACCGGGGGGGTTGGTAATATCTTTATGAATTTTTGGTAGAAAATAAATTACAGGGATAATAGGATGGGGCACATTAAGATATTGAAATTCCTGTTTATTTAAAATATTCTGTTCTCGACCATAGGTTAAAAAAGAAATTAAAATTTGTTGGATCTTGATTGTAAGTTTTTCATAAACAATAGGGTCATTTAGTTGTCGCATAGCTTCTTTTATATACATGTCTTTTGTTAGAATAACTATGCCTCCCCCTTTATCTGCGGGTTTTATGATGATATCTTCGTCTTTCTGTAGTTGTTGCAGTGCTTTCCGTTCTGAGTGTGTAAGGTTATCTCGATCAAATTTATTTTTGTGAATTCTTTCTAGATCTTTTGTAACTAATTTTTCAAACACTTCTAAGGGACCTGATTTGGAACTCGAGGGAAAAAAAGTAGAATTTTTCTTTAATGAGGTAGAGATAATTTTGGGTAATCCTGTTGGTGAGGTAGTTAAGGGTTGTGAAGTGGAGATTTCTCCATTCTTACAAGCAAAAAATCTCTTGAGAGTAGCTTTTCTCACAAATTTATTAATGTCGATAAAAGCTTTAAAAGGTTTAAAAGTATTCGTAGGTGCAAATTTAAGGCCTTTAGTAAGGACTGATATTTGAGTAGAGGTTAGTGCTTTTTGGGATAAATTAAAAATGCCCAGATCTTTCTCATTTGGTTGGTTTATTGTCTTTCTAATCTTTCTCTCTTGGATTCTTCTACCACTTCTCCCTCCTCTAAATTCAGACTTCGCTTTCTGGTTTTTATAGGATGTGGTGTTAGTGCGTGTGCGTTATTTTGTGTGCAAAGCTCTAAAAAATAGTCATCATTATCAGTTTCAGAGTCCACAGATAATATCTGATATCTGTTATTGTGGACATAGTTAGGAGGTGATCGTTTGTTCTCAAAGTGTCTTGGTGTGTACCTTGATCTTTGAGTTTTAGGTGTTTTTTCTTTCTCATTTTGGTACATACCAGGGGAGTGATTGAAACATAGAAACATAGAATGTGACGGCAGATAAGAACCATTCGGCCCATCTAGTCTGCCCAATTTTCTAAATACTTTCATTAGTCCCTAGTCTTATCTTATAGTTAGGATAGCCTTATGCCTATCCCACGCATGCTTAAACTCCTTTACTGTGTTAACCTCTACCACTTCAGCTGGAAGGCTATTCCATGCATCCACTACCCTCTCAGTAAAGTAATACTTCCTGATATTATTTTTAAACCTTTGTCCCTCTAATTTAAGACTATGTCCTCTTGTTGTGGTAGTTTTTCTTCTTTTAAATATAGTCTCCTCCTTTACTGTGTTGATTCCCTTTATGTATTTAAATGTTTCTATCATATCCCCCCTGTCTCGTCTTTCCTCCAAGCTATACATGTTAAGATCCTTTAACCTTTCCTGGTAAGTTTTATCCCGCAATCCATGAACCAGTTTAGTAGCCCTTCTCTGAACCCTCTCTAAGGTATCAATATCCTTCTGAAGATACGGTCTCCAGTACTGTGTACAATACTCCAAGTGAGGTCTCACCAGTGTTCTGTACAATGGCATGAGCACTTCCCTCTTTCTACTGCTAATACCTCTCCCTATACAACCAAGCATTCTGCTAGCATTTCCTGCTGCTCTATTACATTGTCTGCCTACCTTTAAGTCATCAGAAATAATCACCCCTAAATCCCTTTCCTCAGATGTTGAGGTTAGGACTCTATCAAATATTCTGTACTCTGCCCTTGGGTTTTTACGTCCAAGATGCATTATTTTGCACTTATCCACATTAAATGTCAGTTGCCACAATTCTGACCATTTTTCTAGTTTACCTAAATCATTTGTCATTTGGCTTATCCCTCCTGGAACATCAACCCTGTTACATATCTTAGTATCATCAGCAAAAAGACATACCTTACCATCAAGACCTTCTGCAATATCACTAATAAAAATATTAAAGAGAATGGGTCCAAGTACAGATCCCTGAGGTACCCCACTGGTGACAAGTCCAAGCTTCGAATATATTCCATTAACTACAACCCTCTGTTGCCTGTCACTCAGCCACTGCCTTACCCATTCAACAATATTTGAATCCAAACTTAAAGATTGCAGTTTATTGATAAGCCTTCTATGTGCAACAGTGTCAAAAGCCTTACTGAAATCTAGGTAAGCAATGTCTACTGCACCACCCTGATCTATAATTTTAGTTACCCAATCAAAAAAATCAATAAGATTAGTTTGGCATGATCTCCCTGAAGTAAACCCATGTTGTCTCTGATCTTGAAATCCATGTGTTTTTAGATGTTCATCAATCCTATCCTTTAACATGGTTTCCATCACTTTCCCCACTACTGAAGTAAGGCTTACTGGCCTATAGTTGCCCGACTCCTCCCTATTACCTTTCTTGTAAATGGGCACTGTAACAGAACCCTGTATTTTTGCCTGAACTTAATCCACAGTACTGCTGGAGGGGTTAAACAGGACCGAATGGCTGGTGTTCATGTGACTATTGCTACTATAACAAACCACCCAAATTACCGAACCTCAGACCACCCAGGGGAACAGTTAATTGCTATTTTACCTCCCAGTGATTGTGGAGCCGTTCGCATGGTTTAGACGAATCCCTTTGTACTCAGAGTAGGTGGCCGCCATTTTGGGACTTTACACGTGTTCGCGGCCATCTTACGCACAAACGGCGGTGTCTGCCTGTGAACGCATGGAACTAAAAACGGATACGCAAACAGGCGAACACCGCTGAGACCTCCAGGAGCTCGTAAGTTCGTGCTGAAACTACCGAACGACCGGCCGTTCGGTAGTTTTATTTAAGCATGCATGGGGATTCAGGCGAACGGCAGGATTACTGTGGATGGCAAGGGGTTCATGGGGTTTTTATACACGAACAGAGACCGACCGCAAGGCCAAAACTTATGGAACTCTTTTCGGCTGAAAACCCTGTGAGGTCGGTCAAAACTTCAAAGACCCATAACTCCCGAACCCCTCAACCGAATGACTTGAAATTTGGATATGTTGTTCCCCTGAGTGGTAGCTATTAAGTGCTGGACTTAAAGGTGTACCCCCTGTTTTTGGGGTACATCCAGAAAGTAGGTAAAATTGTGTCTGTTTTAATTGTGTTACATGTTATCTGAGGGGAGGAGACGTGGGGGTTGAACCTTGTATGTAATTGGCTGTGTTACTAATTATGTGGTTGTAGCCTTTCAGAGGGCACCATTGCATAAAAGGAGATCCCCTGTCATTAAACATTAGTTCTACTTGACCCTTCAAAACGTAGCCTCGTCTCGTTCTTGGAGGGGATTTATGGTACAGTTACTCTGCCTCATTTTTACAGCACTCCTGGATTATGCGATTGGATACCGTGGATGGGAATAAGAATTCCATTACTTCACAGCAGCTTGCCTAGAAAAGGACGTCTCCAACGGCAAGTACCCCTCACTAGCAGGGTAGCCGTTACATTGGTGGCAGCGGTGGGATGGTCCTTTTCATCCCCAACGCAAGTGCTTAATGGAATCCCAGTACGCTAAGCTGAAAAGACCCACACTAAAGGATCTATTGGAAACCAGAGGAAGGAGTGCCAGCAACCGACCACGGAGAGAGCTGATAGCTGACCTACTGGAGCTGGACGAGATGGATCGATCCATGGAGGTCGTGGATCAACCTACCCCTGTCAGCGAGGAGGAGGAAATTACAAATCTTGTTCAGCGGAGATTATCCATGTACCCAGCAACATCCGTGGAGCTAATAGATCAGCTGTTCCGGGAAGCGAGAACGGAGATACAAAATAGGAGGGGGCACGAACTTGAACTGGCAAGAGCTAGACAACCCGTTGCACATACAGTTCATACTCCCCCACCCGCTGCTACAGGGCAGAAAATACCCTTCACTGCGTTTAAAGCGTTTGTGGAAAGTGAGGAAGAGATTGATGGATATTTGGTGGAGTTCGAGAGGCAGTGCTCACTACACCAAATACCACTGGACCAATGGGTCACTATTTTAGCTGGAAAGCTATCAGGAAAAGCAAATGAGGCTTTTCGGGCGCTGAGTGAGGAAGATATTGCACAGTATCGCCGGGTGAAGGCTGCACTGCTCACCAGATATGCCGTCACCCCGGAAACGTATCGCCGTCGCTTCAGGGAGTCTAAAAAGAAGGCTGCAGACTCCCACATGGAATGGGCAAACAAGATGCAAAGGGTGGCATCACATTGGGTGCGAGGGTGCAATGCCAACACAGGAGAGGAAGTACTACAGCTATTCCTAATGGAACATTTCTTCCAAGATCTGGCGGCAGACATACAGGATTGGGTGAGAGATCGTCTCCCTGCTAACTTAATCGAGGCAGCACGGCTAGCGGACGAATACGCAGAGTCAAGAAAGGTGAGCCAAGGGTCCACACGACCAACTCAGAGGGCAGAGCCCCGCACCTCCCTGCCCGCTGCACGCACAGAATTTCGGGCACCAGTACCCCCAGGACCTCCACGGCCTCAGGGTTCTAACCACCAACCCCGGGATTCATACAAAATTACGTGCCATCGCTGCGGCAACATGGGGCATATTGCTCGTTATTGCCCCTTGGGATCAGCTACTAACAACTGGAGGCGCCCTACCAATAACCCAGAGGCCCCTTCATCACGTACCTCTGCTGCTCACTGCCTGGAAACCGAAGGGAGCCCTGAGGAGTGTTTGGGCATCCTGTACGAGGCAAACCCCATACAAGCTGCATCCCCAGATAACCGCCAGCATCACCGCCAGGAGGTGCGTGTAAATGGACAGGTGGCACAAGGCCTAAGGGACACTGGCGCTACCATCACTCTGGTACAGAAACATCTCGTGAAACCAGAGCATGTATCTACCCGTACTGTTGCTGTCCGTGTCGCAGGGGGGGCTGTTTTTCGCTTACCTACTGCCCGGGTACACTTGGATTGGGGAGTCGGGTCGGGAAAAACCACAGTCGGAATCATGGACAATTTACCTTCTGAAGTCGTGTTGGGTAACGACATTGGCCCTCTGGCTTCAGCTTATCTACCCACGACTGCTGCTGCTTGTCCCGTGACCACCCGCTCACAGACCCGTATTGAGGACGATCCTCCAGCAGAACGGGAGACCCAGGTAAGCCACAAACAGACACTCAGCCCTAACACGGTAGAAAGACCCATAGCTTGGGACACCCCAGAGGAGTTTGGGAGGGAAACTAGACAGGACCCCACCCTCCAAAAATATCGGGAATTAGCCGACAGTGGGGGAGATGAGCGGGAGCAGTTCCTATGGGAGGGTGACAGATTATACAGGTTGACCCAAGGTAGGAGAAGAGGCTGCATCCCTTCGCAGAAGCGCCAACTAGTGGTACCCAGAAAGTACCGGTTGGAACTTCTCCGAATAGGACATGACATTCCGTTGGCAGGGCACTTAGGGGGTAACCGCACTGCCTATAGGATCACACAGACCTTTTTCTGGCCTGGGATCTCGAAAGACGTGTGCGGCGTTACTGCAGTACCTGTGACACCTGCCAACGAGTGGGGAAGAGAGGGGACCACCCTAAAGCTCGGCTGTCACCCATGCCTGTGATCGAGGAACCGTTTAGCCGGGTGGCAGTCGACCTAGTAGGACCCCTGCCTAACCCCAGTCCCTCGGGTAAGAAATATATTCTTACAGTAGTGGACTATGCTACGCGATACCCAGAGGCTGTTGCTCTGACGAATATCCAGGCTGACACTGTCGCCAGTGCCCTAGTCGGGATATTCACCAGAGTGGGATTTCCTCAGGAAATCTTATCCGACCGAGGGACGGGGTTCACCGCAGATCTAACCCAGCAGTTATGGAAGGTCTGTGGTGTCAAGACCCTGCTCAGCTCTCCGTACCACCCTCAGACTAACGGTCTCTGTGAGCGCTTTAATGGTACCCTAAAGCAATTGCTAAGGACCTTTACAGCGGAATACAGAGACTGGGAGCGATTCTTGCCGCACCTCTTGTTCGCATATCGAGAGGTGCCCCAGGAATCCACCGTGTTCTCTCCCTTCGAGCTGCTCTACGGACGGCGAGTGCGAGGCCCCCTCGACCTCATCCGGGAGCACTGGGAGGGAGAGATAGAGCATGAGGGCGTTCCTATCGTCCCTTATGTGCTGGAGATGCGGGACCGCATGGGGCACCTAGCCAGAATGGCCCGAGAACATCTCCAGGCAGCCCAGGGACGTCAGAAACACTGGTACGATCGGGGCGCCCGATTAAGAACGTTCCAAGTAGGGCAGAAAGTGCTGGTACTTAGACCTGTCAAGGGAAATAAGCTGCAGACCTCCTGGCAAGGCCCTTACAAGGTGGTGGCCCAGGTATGTGACACCACCTATGTAATTGCCAGTAGCCAAGACGAAAGGGTCCAGAAGTCGTTTCATGTGAATTTGTTAAAAGAATACCAAGAAAGGCCCGAAGATATAGCGGCCATATGTATCCCGGCCACTGAAGACCCTGACAGTCTCCCTATCCCAGATTTGTTAGCTCACTCCGAGCCAAAAACTCTGCTTAACACAGTGCAGCTAGGGGAGCGGTTAAACCCCACAGAAAGAGAACAACTCCAACAATTGCTAGCGGAGAAAGGATTGACATTTTCTCAGGAGCCAGGTTACACACCCTTAGCGACACATTATGTGGAGACACCAGGACAGACCCCTCTTAGACAGACTCCCTATAGAATCCCTGAAGCTGTAAAGGAGGAAAGCCCCTGGGCCTCCCCCATTGTCCTAGTCCCCAAAAAGGACGGGACAACCTGATTCTGTGTCGATTATCGATGCCTCAATGACAGGACCGTGACAGACGCCTACCCCATGCCCCGGGTAGACAAACTATTAGATCGTATTGCCAGGGGACGCTATCTGACCACCATCGATCTGTGCAAAGGGTACTGGCAGATTCCCCTGGCCAAGGACGCTATCCCTAAGTCGGCGTTTGTCACCCCGTTTGGCTTGTACCAATTTAAGGTCATGCCATTCGGGATGAAGAACGCCCCAGCTACATTTCAGCGCTTAGTGGATCGCCTCCTTGATGGCTTCCAGGAATTCGCATGCGCATACCTGGATGACATTGCGATCTATAGTGAGACCTGGGAAGAGCATTTGAGACATGTAGAGACTGTGCTGGATCAGATTAGGGCCGCAGGCCTAACTCTGAAAACAGAGAAATGTAATTTCGGAATGGCCGAAGTACAGAACTTGGGACACAGGGTAGGGTGTGGGAAACAGCGACCAGAACCCGCGAAGGTAGAGGCGGTAGCCAACTGGCCCACACCCCACACCAAGACCCAAGTACTGGCATTCTTAGGGACGGCAGGATATTACAGGAAATTTGTCCCTGACTACAGCGCCATCGCTAAACCCCTGACAGATTTGCCAAAGAAAAATTTGCCAAGAGTAGTCCTGTGGTCTCCCGCCTGCGAAACAGCGTTCCAAACTCTGAAACAAGCCCTGATCAACGCACCGGTTTTGTCTGCCCCCGTCCCTAACAAAAGATTTGTTGTCCATACAGATGCGTCCATGTACGGACTGGGGGCAGTTCTGAGCCAGGTCGGGGAAGATAGAGGGGAACACCCTGTCGCGTACCTGAGTAGGAAACTATTACCTCGGGAAGTGAGTTACGCGGCAGTGGAAAAGGAGTGTCTAGCCCTGGTTTGGGCCCTAAAGAAGCTCACCCCATACCTCTACGGTCAGGAATTCACGTTGATCACAGACCATAACCCCCTAGTATGGCTGAACCGAGTGGCTGTGGACAATGGACGATTACTAAGATGGAGCTTGGCACTACAACCATACAACTTCTCCATTCAGTATCGCCCTGGCCGGTTCAATGGGAATGCAGACGGACTGTCCAGGCAAACTGAACTTTTACCTTGACTAAAGACCGGACAGCCCCAAGTTGACCCGAAAAGGATCAATCCGGGTCTGCCGGAGTGTTCCACAAAAGGGGAGCAGTGTAACAGAACCCTGTATTTTTGCCTGAACTTAATCCACAGTACTGCTGGAGGGGTTAAACAGGACCGAATGGCTGGTGTTCGTGTGACTATTGCTACCATAACAAACCACCCAAATTACCGAACCTCAGACCACCCAGGGGAACAGTTAATTGCTATTTTACCTCCCAGTGATTGTGGAGCCGTTCGCATGGTTTAGACGAATCCCTTTGTACTCAGAGTAGGTGGCCGCCATTTCGGGACTTTACACGTGTTCGCGGCCATCTTACGCACGAACGGCGGTGTCTGCCTGTGAATGCATGGAACTAAAAACGGATACGCAAACAGGCAAACACCGCTGAGACCTCCAGGAGCTCGTAAGTTCGTGCTGAAACTACTGAACGACCGTCCGTTCGGTAGTTTTATTTAAGCATGCATGGGGATTCAGGCGAACGGCAGGATTACTGTGAATGGCAAGTGGTTCATGGGGTTTTTATGCACGAACGGAGACCGACTGCAAGGCCAAAACTTATGGAACTCTTTTCGGCTGAAAACCCTGTGCGGTCGGTCAAAACTTCAAAGACCCATAACTCCCAAACCCATCAACCGAATGACTTGAAATTTGGATATGTTGTTCCCCTGAGTGGTAGCTATTAAGCGGTGCTGGACTTAAAGGTGTACCCCCTGTTTTTGGGGTACATCCAGAAAGTAGTTAAAATTGTGTCTGTTTTAATTGTGTTACATGTTATCTGAGGGGAGGAAACGTGGGGGTTGAACCTTGTATGTAATTGGCTGTGTTACTAATTATATGGGTGTAGCCTTTCAGAGGGCACCATTGCATAAAAGGAGATCCCCTGTCATTAAACATTAGTTCTACTTGACCCTTCAAAACGTAGCCTCGTCTCGTTCTTGGAGGTGATTTATGGTACCGTTACTCTGCCTCATTTTTACAGCACTCCTGGATTATGCGATTGGATACCGTGGATGGGAATAAGAATTCCATTACTTCACAGCAGCTTGCCTAGAAAAGGACGTCTCCAACGGCAAGTACCCCTCACTAGCAGGGTAGCCGTTACAGGCACAACATTCGCTAACTTCCAATCTTCTGGGACTACTCCTGTTAACAATGATTGGTTAAATAAATCTGTTAATGGTTTTGCTAGTACACCACTAAGCTCTTTTAATAGCTTTGGGTGTATTCCATCAGGTCCCATTGACTTATTTGTCTTTACTTTGACAGTTGAAATAGAACCTCTTCCTCTGTAAACTCACGTGTAATAAATGACTCATTTATCCTTTTTCTCAACTGAGGTCCCTTTCCTTAATTTTCATCTGTAAATACAGAACAAAAATATTAATTGAGGCAGTCAGCTAGACCTTTATCCTCTCCTTTATCCTTGTTTTACTTTTCTTTTCTCATTTATGTATCTAAAAAATGATTGGTATTATTAGTGGGATTCGTGAAAGTTTGTGGAAGTGAATTGTGATATTGTTGAGGTAGATGTGCATGTCTAGATTGGGCAGGATAATTTTGATATTTGTTGATAGTTTGTGACCGGTTAGAATGATGATTACGTGATGAGGTGAATGATTGTTTCCTCACAGGAGGAGGAGGATGATATTGTAGTTCTCTTTTAAGTAGGTGATGTTTTTTGGGTATATAATCATTTAGATAAGTATTAGAGGAAGGGTAGGTGGGTCAAGTTCAGCCTTCCTCACATTTGTTTTTTGCTGTTGATCCAAAAGAAGGCAAAAAAACCCAGTTTGAAGCACAATTTTGCAACAAACTAGGAAAAAAATTCCTTCTTGACCCCAGAATGGCAGTCAGATTTATCCTTGGATCAAGCAGTTATTACCGTACATTGAAAGATTATATCCTTAAATATTCTGTTTTTGCAAGAATGCATCTAGTAGCTGTTTTAACATCTGTATGGACTCTGATAAAACCACTTCTTCAGGCAGAGAATTCCACATCCTGATTGTTCTTACAGTAAAAAACCTTTCCTTTGCCTTAGACGAAATCTTCTTTCTTCCAGTCTAAACGCATGGCCTCGTGTCCTATGTAAAGTCCGGTTTGTGAATAGATTTTCACACAATGGTTTGTATTGGCCCCGAATATATTTGTATAATGTTATCATATCCCGTCTCAGGCGACGTTTTTCTAAACTAAATAGGTTTAAATTTGCTAACCTTTCTTCATAGCTGATATGTTCCATTCCTTTTATTAATTTTGTAGCCCGCCTCTGCACTTTTTCTAGTGCAATAATATCCTTCTTTAGAACAGGTGCCCAAAATTGCACAGCATATTCAATATGGGGTCTTACCAGTGATTTATAAAGAGGCAAAATGATATTCTCGCCCCGAGAATGAATGCCCTTTTTCATGCATGACAATACCTTACTGGCCTTGGCCACTGCTGATTGACATTGCACATTGTTGCATAGTTTGTTGTCTATAACAATTCCCAAGTCCTTTTCGTGTGTTGCTATCCCTAATTCGCTTCCATTAAGGGTATACGTTGCTTGTGTATTCTTTACGCCGAAGTGCATAACTTTGCATTTTTCAACATTAAATTTCATCTGCAATTTGAGTGCCCAGTCCCCCAGTCTATCTAAATTCCTCTGCAGCAAAGTAATATCTTGCTCACAATGTAATATTTTACAAAGTTTGGTGTCATCTGCAAACACTGAGACATGACTTTCAATGCTGTCTTCAAGATCATTTATAAACATGTTAAATAGAATGGGTCCCAGAACAGACCACTGAGGGACACCACTTGCCACCACTGTCCAGCTTGAAAATTTACCATTAATGACAACTCTTTGTACTCTGTTTTTAAGCCAATGTTCTACCCAAGAACAAGCATTTTCATCTAGTCCGATTTCCTTGAGTTTGAACACTAATCTATTGTGTGGAACTCAGGGCTCGAGTCCTGCAGGAACGCATGGGAACGGCGTTCCTGCACTTTTTCCAAAGCAGGAACGCCGTTCCCGCTAGTGATCCTGCAGGACCGGCCCTGCTACCTGCACAGAGGGGCCAGCACACGCTGTGTTCCCTCTCCAGCTATAACTCTCGCGAGACCCGCGGCTGTTTCCATGGCAACGCTCCGCACAGGCGAGTCTCGCGAGAGTTAAAGCTGGAGAGGGAACACTGGGTGTGATGGCTCCTCTGTGCAGCGGCTGGCTCCCTCCACCGGACCACCAGGCGATCTCCCCCCTCCCTGACAAGGTAAGAAGCAGGGAGGGGGGATAAATACAAATTATACATAAAGTAAAAAAAATGCTTCCCCCCCCCCCACACACACCCATCATCCAGCACTCACACACCCATCATCCAGCACTCACACACCCATCATCCAGCACACACACACACCCATCATCCAGCACACACACATCATCAGGCACTCACACACATCATCCAGCACACACACACACACACACACATCATCCAGGACCACACACCATCATCCAGCACACACACACTCATCCAGCACATGACCCATCATCCAGCACACACACACCCATCATCCAGCACACACACACACACCTAACATCCAGCACTCACACACCCATCATCCAGCACACACACCCATCATCCAGCACACACACACCTATCATCCAGCACACACACACACACACACACACACATCATCCAGCACACACACACCTATCATCCAGCACACACACACACACACCTATCATCCAGCACTCACACACCCATCATCCAGCACACACACACCCATCATCCAGCACACACACACCCATCATCCAGCACACAGCACACACCATCATCCAGCACACACACACCACATCATCCAGCACACACACACCCATCATCCAGCACACACACACATCATCCAGCACTCACACACACTATCATCCAGCACTCACACACCTATCATCCAGTACTCACACACCTATCATCCAGCACTCACACACCCATCATCCAGCACTCACACACCCATCATCCAGCACACACACCCATCATCCATCACTCACTCAAACACACATCATCCATCACTCACTCAAACACACATCATCCAGCACTCACTCACACACACATCATCCAGCACTCACACACACACACATCATCCAGCACTCACACACACACACATCATCCAGCACTCTCACAAACATCATCCAGCACTCACACACACACATCATTCAGCACACACACACACATCATTCAGCACACACACACACATCATCCAGCACTCACACACACATCATCCAGCGCGCACACACACGTCATCCAGCGCGCACACACACGTCATCCAGCACACGCTGCATTCATTATACACACTCTTCACTCACTACAAACACACTACATTCACTATACACCCTCTGCATTCACTATACACACTCTGCATTCATTATACACATTCTGCACTCACTACACACTACATTCACTATACACACTCTGCATTCACTACAAACACACTACACACACTGCATTCATTGTACACACTCTGCACTCACTACAAACACACTAAATTCATTATACACAATTTGCACTTACTACAAACACACTACATTCATATACACACTCTGCATTCATTATACACACTCTGCACTCACTACAAAAACACTACATTCACTATACACACTGCACTCACTACAAACACACTACATTTATTATACACACTGCACTCACTACAAATACACTACATTTGTTATACACACTGCACTCACTACAAATACACTACATTCATTATACACACTGCACTCACTAAAACACACTGCATTCATTATACACACTCTGCACTCACTACAATATCTGCACTCACTACAAATACACTACAATTATTATTCACACTGCACTCACTGCAAACACACTACATTTATTATTCATACTCTGCATTCACTACAAACACACTACCTTCATTATACACACCCTGCACTGCACTATATGCATAGGAGTGTAATTTAAAAAAAAAATTTTTTAAGGGGGTGGGGGGGGAGGCGGGAATCTTGGGTGAGTTCCCACACCTTTTTCCCCAGGACTTGACCCCTGGTGGAACTGTATCAAATACCTTGGCAAAATCCAAATAGATCACATCCACTGCAACACCCTGATCTATACTTCTACTACTTACAGATACCATATCTGTAAATGGATGGAGAGCCGCCTTCATCTATATAGCATAACCCCTTAAGGACACATGACGTGTGACATGTCATGATTCCCTTTTATTCCAGAAGTTTGGTCTTTAAGGGGTTAAACATCTGTTTGATGGGGGGCGGAGCCTGACCACCGATGGAGAAGGACGTGTGATCCCTGATCTCCCTCAACCCCGAGCATACAATCAGCCAACATCAGCGATTTAAGAAGGCCATCCGCCGCAAAAAAGAGCACCACACATTACCACTACAGACCTCACCGTATTTCCACCATGGGAGGTAACAAAAAACGGAGAGAAAACACTCCGTCTGTGGCCACGTTGTTTCGCGCCTCAGAGCAAGGGCGGCCATCTTCGGCCCAAAACACGCAACACTCCGGCACTGACTCGGACGACAGTGACACGCCGGACGACACCTCAGCCCCCCTCACAATGGGCAACCTGAGGAAACTTCTCAGAGAAACATCTGCAGATATCAAAGCATACACAGCGGCGGAGCTTGAAAAGCAAATGTCGGGCCTCCGCAGCGACATCGACGCGCTCACAGCGCGCACTACACAGGCTGAACTTGACCTCACAGGCCTAACCCAAACAACCCAATCCCAGCTCCACGAAATCCACGCTATGCAAGATAGAATAGTGCAGCTAGAAGACGGCCTGGAGGATCTTAACAACAGATCCCGCATGAATAATATCAGGATCTGTGGCCTTCCTGAATCAGTACCAGCAGAGGCCGTCCTCCCCTCCGTTAAAGAGATTTTCCTCCTCCTCTGGCCAGAGGCCTCTGACAGTGACCTGCAGATAGAAAGAGCACACAGGGCACTGCGGCCTCCTTCACCCAACCTGACCATACCGAGAGACATCATAGTCAAACTACTGCACTTCACCACCAAAGAAAAATTGATGGCAGCGGCCCGCACGAAACCGCCGACGCACCAGGGGCACCAGCTACAATTCTTCCAAGATCTAGCACCCACCACCCTACGAAAACGGAGGGAACTCAAACCCCTCACCACTTCCCTGGTCCAACACGGCTGGAAATATATGTGGGGACATCCGTTCAAATTGCTGGTCCGAAAAGATAACAACTCCTTCACCCTCCACTACCCGGCAGACATGCTGGACTTTGCCAAACACATAGGAGTCCCGCTCCTCCAGCCGACAGCACCCACGGATAGAGAACCTCAACGCCCTAATCGCCCATCACACAAGGAAGATACAGCCTCCCTGCGTCAATCCCAGAGGACCAGACCTTCACAGACTCCGAAGACAACCGCGTAGCTGCAAGTGGGGAAATGGAAGATGTAACGCAGGCCACACTAACTGGACTTCTCCGCTGAAAGGACATTTGACCAGGTTTTAACCCCCTGTTGCGCCCCCCTCTAGACCACTATCCCCCCCCCTCACTACCCCTACTGGTACCACGGCAGCTCATCTAAGGGGATCACCCTGCACCCTCCGGGCGGGGCTGCTCCCCCCCCCCCCGGGGCCTTAACGCTTCGGCTCTCGCGCCGCCGGCCGCCCGGGGGCGACCTCCGGACGTCGGGGGAGCCTCGCCCGTATCGGGGCGGGCGGGGCCCCCCCGACCGCCTTTGGGGCCGGGCTTGTCCTCCGCGCGGCCCCCCGGGTACAGTCCGGGCGTCCCCCGTGGCCGGGGGCGGGACACCCGCGGCGGGCAGCGTACTCACCCGCCAGCCCGGCGTGGCCCCCGCAGCAGCAGCGGGGAACATACCCCCCCGGAAAGACCGGGAGTATACAGGAGCCCCCCCATGAGGTTTGATACGCTCCCACACGCAACCATAGGCAAACCGGGCAGGCCCAGCCAACTACTGGACGCAGTAACAATGCATGCTACCAGAGACTCTGACGCGTCAGATTGCCTTGTCATACCGCCACTAATACTGCCCAGCCCTACCCAATACGGGCATAGTCTCACCGACACAAGCTTGCCACCACACTACCATCAGACAGTAGGGATTTGCCATGGAGCAACCCGAGAGGTGACAGGGGGTGCCAGATTTACCGGGCTAAACAAGCTATCATGGACGAGAAACCCCTACGATCGCTATTAGCCACACTACCCACCCATGGAGAATCCCTGCTAGGTACCGCTACTTAATGCTACATGTCATGCATGCTATGTATTGTATTGCACACTATTGTTGGCGCACAGGCGCATGAATTATTGCCTCTACCCGACTAAAGGTATCAGGGCCAAGGACGAGACGGCAAAGGCTTCTAGGCTTCCAGACCGTACAGGGGAAAGGCCCACGGCCGAACCTGTCCCACCCAGGTACAGCACCCCTTTCCCGACGACTAAACCCCGACCGCCTCCACCCAAGCAGCGACCGCAGCCGAATGGTACTACACCTCGACAGAGACAGCCCCTCCTGCCTAGACCCCTAACACCTGGACCGCAAATTCAAGAGACACCCTACGTGGAACCCGAGGACACGTCAGCCCTCACAAGATTGATCCCATAGACTACCCCCCCCACCCGACAAGACGCACTCATCCCCCCTAGAGGATAGTGGAAACAACCGGACCACTGGACGGCAGGTTAGCCAGGACACAGGTGGCAGATAAAGTTAAAAAGTTAAAATGTTAAATTGCTAAACTGTTTAACCACTGTTGTATATTTCGCATTGCTATAGCACAACTGCTCTCTCCACACTACCAAAGACGTACATGATCACTCAGGGGTCACACACCTCCCTCAGACCAAGACCGAAACACGGTGAACCTCCACAGATACACACACCTCGAGGGCCGGGGAGGGACAGAAGTCCCGACTAGACGACAAACTCGGTCTGACAGGCCACAGGGTGAGAGCGAATGACCAGCTACCACGGGCGCCCCTCACTAAGAATGCAACCATACCTCCCACCTAAGAACAACTAGACAATACGAAGCACCAAAAATGACAACCTCAGGGCGCACAACCCACACTTACAGCAATCTGACTCACGCAGGACAGAAGGAAGACCTCAGCCCCCTACTCAGAGAACCCTGACCCTCCCCCTACCCGGCAACTACCCCCTGGCACCCGCAGGCTTTAAACATGATACTAAGGGACGGGAACCTCGCTGAGGCACGACGAGGAGGTACACTCCTCCCAAGGGATCCTGCAATGACACACCTAGACCTCTGAGACGACCACCCCCAGACTACCTGACTAACAGCCCGACCTCTAGATCAAGGGGGACACAGAACAACCAAAGCAGAAAACCCGTCGCTGCACCCAGGCACACAGGCAGATCCGCAGGTAACCCCCGCCCCCAAATAAAACCAACAAACACCACGAAACAACGACCTCAACCACACATGTGTGTACACACCCATAGCAACACCCAAATCCCACGCCTTCAATTAAGCTTTAGGCTCGGGGGGAGGCACAGGACAGACCAGCCTTCTCGAACCCATTATTCTCAACCCCTTTCACCACACCCGACTCCAGACCCCTCATTGTCCCCGCACACAGGCGGGGCAACACTCCGCTCCCAACCAACCTGGCTATACATTTTGGTAAGACCAGGATCAACTGACTCATCTCGCACACCCACAGCTTACACTCTCACCTACTCTTAGCACCACACCACACAACCCTTCTCTTAAACTCCCCTACCCCCACCACACCGCTACCCTACACCCACCCACCCGCCTGGTCTCCCTGCACGCCGACTAGGGGCATTGCGTCCCGACAGGGAACATAGGGGAAGAGGATCCATGGCGCCCTCGCTGAAGTGTATCTCTATCAATTGCAAGGGCCTCAACAACCCACTAAAGCACCACCAAACCATGCACTGGGCGAATAGAACCCAAGCGCAAATTATCCTCCTACAAGAAACCCACTTTCAACAAAACAGAGTATTCCCGCTACTAAACCAAAACTTCAATAGATATTTCCTAGCTAACTCACCAACAGGCAAGCAAAACGGAGTTGCGATATTATTACATAAAGCATGCCCCCTCACAGTGGAAAAAGTTGACGCGGACCCACAAGGGCGATACGTCACAGCTGCTGGGAGGATCGGCAATCAGAAATACGCCTTTTCCTCGATCTATGCTCCTAATGCACCTTCAGCCTCCTTTTGGCAAGCACTACACCTAGCACTGTTTTCCTCACACCACCTGATTATAGGAGGTGATTGCAACGCCACTCCATCCCCGACGATGGATAGGCACAGAGCGGGAAATCAAAAGAAATCTAGCGGTCATTCAGCGAAAACCGACAAACTCCTCCAATCCTTCCTCGTGCGAACTCGCCTAGTAGACGTATGGAGAGCCCAACACCCAACCTCTAGGGACTACACATTCTACTCACACCCACACCAATCCCACTCGCGCATAGATATGTTTCTTATATCCCCATCCGTAGTACCTATGCTCAAATCCACATCTATTGGATCACGCAGATATCTCTCTCACTCTAGACCCACCAGGCGTAACCCGCCAATGGTCCTGGCGCCTGAACCCCACACTGCTACATAACCCTGCAATCCGAGATTCCATCTCCCGGGCCATCACAGATTATTTCTCCCTAAACAAACACTCCGTCACCTCCCCGGGTATACTATGGGCGGCACATAAAACAGTCATCAGAGGCACCTTGATAAGCCAGGCAGCCCACCACAAAAAACAGCGCCTAGCCAATTTAGAACAAAACCTAAAAGAACTCCGCTTACTGGAAATCGCCTTCAAAAAACAACCCACGCCAGACCTGAACACTAAAATACAACAACACCAGGCAGCTATAAAAGACTTCATGTCAGCGGACACAGCCAAGGCCCTCCAATGGACCCGCCAGCTCTTTTATGAAAAATCTAATAAAGCCGACTCCTTGCTTGCCCGTAAACTCAACCGCAGAGCTACGCACAAAAAAATCACCAAAATCCACTCGAGAGACGGGACACCTCAGGAGTCGCCAGACCAAATAGCAAAAGTATTCCAAGAATACTTTTCGGAGCTGTACGACCACAGCCCCCAACACAGACAGAACCCCACTCCACTTGCGAGCATGATCAATGAATACCTTGACTCTGTCACCCTTCCCTCACTGACGCCTGAAGGAGCTAGCCGACTCTCAGAGACAATCACACCTGAAGAAATTGCTAACGCCTTCAAAACGCTGAAACCTAATAAATGCCCAGGCCCAGATGGATTCTCGGGACTATATTATAAAACCTTCGCAGCAGCCCTAATCCCGCAACTCAGTGATCTCTTTAATGCACTGCTCCAGGGGGACCCCCTTCCCCCTGACATGCTACAGGCGAACATATGCCTCATACCGAAACCCAGCAAATCCCATCTAGACTCCGGACACTATAGACCAATTTCCCTGCTAAATGTAGACATTAAAATATTCACAAAAGTAATGACGGAAAGACTCAACCCACTCCTGCCCCGACTTATCCACCCAGACCAAGTGTGATTTATCCCGAACAGACAGGCCAGCGATAATACTAGACGTACCTTCGACCTCATCTGGTACGCTGACCACAGACGCATCCCGACCCTGATCCTATCCCTCGACGCGGAAAAAGCATTTGACAGACTACTGTGGCCATTCCTATTTGCAACATTACAGAAATTCGGTTTTCCAACACCCTTCACCGACGCACTGAAGACCCTATACTCATCCCCCACAGCCACCCTCCTCCTGAACTCGACTACATCCCCCTCCTTTCACATTAAGAATGGCACATGACAGGGATGCCCACTCTCACCAATATTATTTGCCATATCCCTAGAACCACTACTCCAAGTCCTCCGAAGCCAAAACGACATACAAGGAATTCGAGTCAGGAATGAAACCTACAAGATCGCTGCATACGCAGACGATGTACTTCTCACAATTACGGACCCGCTAAACTCTCTCCCACACTTGTGTAGAGAATTAACGAAATACGCAAACATCTCCGGGTACAAACTAAACATGGAGAAGACGGAAGCCCTCCCGATCCGAATAGAACAACCCACCCTCCGCACACTTTGAGCACGCCACCCGTTCACATACCAACCAACTGCCATCAAATACCTGGGGACCATTCTCCCAGCGGACCTCACACAAACCTACAGCCTAAACTACACGCCCCTATTAGAAACTGCCACACAAGACCTAGACAAATGGAAGGATTTATCAATCTCATGGATAGGCAGACTGACCTCCATAAAAATGAATCTTCTCCCAAGATTTTTATACCTTTTCCAAACCCTCCCAATCCCGATCACTACTTCCGACTTCAAAAAATTGCAAACTAAAATAGACAAGTTTATATGGGCCGGAAGAAGAGCAAGGATCGCCCGACGAACACTATACATACCAAACAGACAGGGAGGACTAGGACTCCCTAATTTCACCCAATACTTTCACGCGGCACACGTTGCGCAAACAATTCAACTCCATGCAGCTCCCGGCCTTAAACGATGCGTCGACCTGGAACATAACATATTCGGATACGATTTTCCCTCCCTATACATTTGGCTTCCAAAAGAAGCCAGACCACCAGCCCCCTATACCTCCCCGGCAATCCTCACAACGATTAGAATATGGGACAAACTAGTGGCTAAACACGAGTTAATCTCCCACCCCTCACCACTGATGCCCATCCTCCAGAACACAAAATTCACACCGGGCATGTCCCCGAAGGACTTCACTCACTTCGAGGACAACGACCTAACACGCATTCACCAATTCTACCAGAACCAAAGTATCATACCCTTCGCGGAACTCCCCCAGCAGACCCCCCTTACCACACGGGACTTCTTCCGGTACCTACAAATTCGCAGCTTTGTCGACAAACCTGCCATACAAAAAGCAAGCATCACCCCCCTCACCCCGCTAGAAAAGGCATGTAACAACCACCCACTCCACAAAGGACAGATATCCTCTATATACTCCCTACTAAGCAGGAGCATACGAGAAGGTTCAATGCCTTATATGGCAGCCTGGGAGAGGGACCTAGGCCCCATAGGGGACCAAAGCAATTGGGCAAACATATGGGAGGCCACAGCAACAATATCGATATGTGTCAACCACAAAGAACAAGCGTATAAAACTCTTTTCCGATGGTACCTCACTCCACTACGCTTGAAACAAAAGAGACAAACCGACAACGACCTCTGCTGGAAGGGGTGCGGGAACAGGGGAACTTTCATACACACATGGTGGGAGTGCCCTCGGGTAGCCACGGTGTGGCACCATATAGCGCAATTAGCATCACAGGCATTACACACCACTATCCCGATGGATCCATGGCTATGGCTCCTTTCCAGGCCCCTCCGAGACACCCCAAGGGCACACAACAAACTGATAGCCAAACTGGCACTAGCCACTAGGCGAGCAATCACGGAGAAATGGGGAAGCCCAGACACCCCACCCGTAGCACTCATCCAACGAAAAATTAATGAAACCATGAAAATGGATAAACTTACCGCCCTGGTACATGATACCACTAGACACTTTGACAAAATATGGGAGCCATGGATCTTCGAATTCCCAACACTATAAGGCACTTACTGCCAAGGGATGCACCAGGCGGGGAGCGGCCCCTGGGGAGGGATAACCTCGAAGACCGCCCCGGGCACCACACTTCGCCAACTAGACGGTTTCTTTCCCGGAACCCCCATACCCACAGCAAGAAACAACCAAACCGCTCACCCCAACCACACTAGACAAACACAGTCACACCACTCTACACAAGATCCACCACACACAACCCTCCCCCCCCACAGCACCAAACCGACTGATCCCCATGAACCGCCCCAACCCCGCCAGCACCAGACCACGAACACTAACCACACAAGAATATACGAAATAATCAGTCAGTGCAAACAAGAGCTCTCACCGGAGCATCTCCAACACAGACCACCACCCTGTCGTGGGGTCCTGAGCGCACCTACCACAAGCACCACACCACAAAAGAACGGCAAGGGAGAAGAACCTCCTGACCACCCCAGACAGAAATCACAACCCCAGATACAAAGAGCAAATAACCACTCACGACAAAGCCAACAGAGGCTACCCACCACACACCACACACAGAACAGGGAACACCTACCGAGACCTTGACCAACACACTCTACCCTAGGTGACAGCCCAAGTAGAATCAAACCAAAAGCCCATGGGAAGGTCCACAGTCAACCTCAGGCCAGAATTGCCCAATCACCAGGGACCCACAAAACTAATAGAGACCACACCATAAACATGACACCAAGAGACGACAGGCCTACACACTAGGCAAGAAGTCCAATACCCCCACCAGACCCACCCCCTCCCCTCCCCCTATGCCACCCCTCACTCCCCCCGAGGAGGACCTCATAAACACACCGACCAAACACTGAACCAAACGGCACACTACGCACACAACTAGGTAACTTTCGAACCAAAAATGTACGTGCTTTACCCGGTAAAACATCAAATACTGCAACACAATGTTATACCCATCTACAAATAAACCTCAGAACCTTCTCTCGGATTCGAGACTGAAATCCTACAGCAACAGCAAAGGACAGCACCAGTTATGGAACAAAATTATATAACTGCCTTACCTTTATGACTGTATTGTAACACATCAATACAACTCATGGTCTCTATGAAAGTATGCTTGATCCCAAGTTTTCTTTTCTGTACCCTATCCCCCATATAACTGAAAATCCAAAATAAAGAATTTATAAAAAAAAAAAAAACATCTGTTTGATATACATATACGTGAATGTTTTCGATGATCAAGATTTTGTAATTTTGTCTTTGTTCATTGACAATATTAAAAGGATTATCTAAGCACCAACACATCTTTAGCTTAATGAAGCAGTTCCTGTGAATAGATCATGCCCCTGCACTCTCACTGGTCAATTATCTGCCTTTTAGGAGTGTCACGGCTCACACTGTGCCATACTGGCAACCAGGCGTGGCCAACTCCCAGGTGGCTCTAGTGGGACTTGAACTGTAGTCTTTTTCTACTCTGACCCTGCTGTATTGTCTCTGAGCTACACTTCAGCTCATTATTCAGTCTGATTTCCAACCATGCCTTGTCCTGCCTGCAGCACTGAGGGCTGGAATCTGGTTATATGTTTATCCAGACTCACCTGTCAAAATTAGCCAACTGTCATTCAGGCATAGGCGTGCGCACGGAGTGTGCCGGCTGTGCCTGGGCACACCCTAATCCCCACGGCTCGCACTGTGTGCCTCCATGGGCTGGTGAGAGAGATCAAAGATCTTCCTCACCAGCCCACAGGCAGGGAGGGATGCAGGGGAGGACCTGGGGAGCTCTTGCCAGCAGCTCTGCGGGGTTCCTCTTGGGAGGTCAGAACCTTGTAGCTTGGTTGCTTCATCTTAGTGTTGCTTCTAAGTGGCAGATGGATTACTGTAGGATCTGGTAGACGTAGAGTTGTGGATAAAAGGCATATTGCACAGTCTGTTGCTCTACATAATACATGTTCTGCACTTTCAGAGTGTAATGGTGTTGTGGAGAGAGGCACTGAGGCTAGTGGTGTTGTGGAGAGAGACACTGAGGCTACTGGTGTTGTGGAGAGAGGCACTGAGGCTTGTGGTGTTGTGGAGAGGGGCACTGAGGCTAGTGGTGTTGTGGAGAGAGGCACTGAGGCTAGTGGTGTTGTTGAGACTGGCTTGGAGACTGTGGTGAGGCCTAATAGAAATCAGTTGTTGTTGGGGGATTCCACCATAAGAGGTGTAGAGATGGACAATGGTGGTCTTGTGAGGTGTCTTCCCGGAGCTACTGCTCACAGAGACAGGAGACGTATTTGTAATATTGTTAAGCAAGCAGAGCAGGAAGGGGAATTGGATGTACTTGTCCATCATACTGTGACTTTTGGGAACAATGCCCCTTTAAGACTGTGTCCCCTGTCCCCCTAATATACTTGGTTTGTGCCCTTTTCCCACTTGGTTCAGTAAATGGGGCTTACTGAACCAAATACCACACAGGCGGACCTCCCAGAACTGGAAGCGTGCAGGCAATTTACCTCCCAGGCTGGGAGCCTGCTGTAGGTAAATTGCCAACCACTGGGTGGCCGCCGTTCGCACAAACGAACACGTGGTGCCGCCATCTGTTTTCATTCAAATGCGGTCAGCAGTGTGTGGAGCCAAATTCATGGAACTGAAATCGGCTACACAGTTCCACGAACACCGCTTACCTTCTCCTACACTGAATTTTCAGCTACAGAGACTAAGTCCCGTTCGGCGATTCGAACGTAAAATAGGCATAAAAGCAGAGTGTTGGATTAAAAGCTTCAGTTCTACTTCACCCTCAATTCAGAGTCTCGTCTCTTATTGGGGGATCTGCTAGAAGGGATTGCTATGCTCTGCATATTCCCTTGCTATAATCACTCCTAAGCTCTTGTAAGAGCTTGTTCCTGCTTCGTTCTGAAAGAAGAGAGGTACAGCCTACGGTGGTTGTGGTGTCTGCTAGAGTGCTTGGAGCCCTCAGGAAGCGCTAGGAGCATCCTTTAATGGAGGTACAAAGTCAGGGTGCCAAATGATCTGTTACACAGTGTATGTGTGTTTGGGGCAGTGTGTGTATGGGGGGCACTGTATGTGTGTGTGGGGCAGTGTGTGTATGGGGAGGCAATGTATGTGTGTTTGGGGCAGTGTGTGTATGGGGGGCACTGTATGTGTATGGGGGGCACTGTATGTGTGTGTCTGTGGAGCAATGTGTGTATGGGGGCAATGTATGTATGGGGAGCACTGTATGTGTGTGTGAGGCAGTGTGTGTATGGGGGCAGCAGTGTGTGTGGGGAACTGCATGTGTCTGTGGGACAATGTGTGTATGGTGGGGCCGTGTGTGCGGGGGCAATGTGTATATGGGAGTGCAGTGTATGTGTGTGGGGCAGTGTGTGGGGGCAATGTGTGTGTGAGGCAGTGTGTTTATGGGTTGCAGTGTGTGTGAGGCAGTGTGGGTGTATTTTGTATGGGTGGCAGTGTGTGTGGGGCAGTGTGTGTATGGGGGGCAGTGTTTGTTGGGCAGTGTGTGTATGGGAGGGAAGTGTGTGTGTGAGGGGCAGTGTGTGTATGGAGGGCAGTGTTTGTGGGACAGTGTGTGTGTGGGGGGGGAAGGAGGGTAGGGAGGCTTTTTAATAATGTTTTCTATTTTTATTTAATAAAATAAATACATTTATGTCCCCCCTCCCTTCTTACCTTTACTGAGGGAGGTGGGGGGGACATTTATTGATCCCTTGTGGTCCAGTGGGGAATCCCTGGTGGTTCCAGTGGTTAGAGTGAACTCTCGCGAGATCCGGAGCGTTGCCGTGGTAACCGTGGCAAAGCTCCATGCTCGCAAGAGTAGGACCCAGAGGAGCTGCAGGCTGAGGTCCCGGGTCCTCTCTCCACTGGCTGATCAGGCTCTCTCCCTCCCCGGCCGGCTGCCCGCACGGTGCCTGCGGACCGGGGAGGGAGATCAGAGAACATTGCAGGGCTGGCACTTGGACAATGCCAGCCCTGCTATGCTATTTCCCCTCCCCCAGATCCGCCAGTGACCTGTACTGCGTATTAGAGCACTTTTCCTGTCAATCCCCGGTGCAGAGATTCACAGCCCAGATGGCTTATTGCCTGGTCACCCTGGACTGTGTGTTTCTGCAAGGGTGAGCGTTCATCTCTGCACTTCGGACTCCACCGCAGGAAAGATCCTGACAAGGAGTTAAATTAGGTTTGTTTCTGTTTATGTAGTCCTGGCCAAAGCTTACCTGGCTGAGACACACACTCAAAGGTGACCCCACTTTATGTTTACTTTGGAGGTTTTATTTAATAGAACTTTAATCACACACATGAGGCTCCTGCACGCAGTTAACCGAGTAGGAGATAAGAAATTCTAAATTAAACAGACTGTGCAATAAAGGAAACTTCAACATTAGTGCTTTCTTCACAGGAAATGTGTAGACAGACTTTTTAGGTCATGTTCAGGGAGGTGTGACTAGTGCTGCATAAACAAAGTGAGTTAACTCATAAATGGCAGATAATTGAATAGTTAGACTGGGAGTATGATTGTACACCAAATTGCTTCATTAAGCTAAATTTGTTATGGTGCCTATCGTATCCCTTGAATTACAGAAAAAATAAAAAAATGTCTGTTCTGGAAAGTGGTGCAACCTTGGAGCAGTCACCATTTCATCACCAGTACAATGTGCCTGATGGTTCTACTGGTTTCCATAGGGATTGGCCCACTTTTAGTACTTTAAATCACATTTCATAACACAACCCTTTTTATATTTACTTCTGGTATCATCTAGCCCAAAGCATTTTGTGCCCTGACTATGCTTGAATGTAACTGATTTGTAATGTCTTCTGTTAAAGGAACACTCCAGGCACCCAGACTACTTCTGCCCATTATAGTGGTCTGGGTGCCAACTCCCACCACCTTTAACCCTGCAAGTGTAATTATTGCAGTTTTAATAAACTGCAATAATTACCTTGCAGGGTTAAGTCCTCCTCTAGTGGCTGTCTATCAAAGGGACTTCTGTGGTATAAGAACACGAAAAGTGTTCACGCTATGCATGAGAACCTCCAGCGTCGCCGGAATCCCCTAAGGCCATTGCCATAGGTCTCCCCCACTGGCTGATGTCGGCAGGGGAGGAGCGTGGAGAGAGCCTGACCCAGCGCCAAGGACATCTGCGCTGGATTCAGGTAAGTCACTGAAGAGGTTTTAACCCCTTCAGCAACAAGGTATGGGGGGTGGGAGGGAGAGGGGCACTGTAGGGTCCTGCAGTGCCAGGCAAACTGATATGTTTTCCTGGCACTGGAGAGACCCTTTAAATATTTAATAAACATTATAAAAATCCCATAGTGATTGCAGCCCAGAAATTGTAGTTAAGGGTTGTACCTGTTGAGAAGATTCACCCCATCAGTATATATTAATGAGGATCCTATGGCAAGAGATATGCAAATGATTGCTGCAAAAAACTTGCAGATAACTTGTGATTGGATAACTCGAGACAAGGTGCTACCGCTGTTAAAGAAAATTTATGTAAATAAAGCTCCGGGGCCTGACGGTATACACTAACGAGTACTTAAGGAGCTGAGTTGGGAAATAAGTGAACCTCTGTATTTATTTTTCAAGATTCTTTTGTTTCAGGTATTGTACCAGAGGATTGGAGGAAGGCAGATGTTGTTCCTATATTTAAAAAGGGTTCAAAATCCTTGCCTGGAAATTATAATATATCATAATATATTATTATATTACTTCTCCTTCCTGGTACAGGGTAGTGATTTAACTTTATTTCCCCCAGTAAATGAACGACACACAGTTCTGGGAGTACAACTGCCTTTATTGAGCCAAACTCTGCCTTTTATGCACAGACTCCAGCATGGGATCTCCATACAAAACAATGCAGCCCCCGCCCAGGTATCTCTGTACCTGGGAGATAATTGCATCAAGGACTGGTAACTAAATTATCTCCCAGATACAGAGAGCCAAACAAAAACACATAAAAGTACCCCAAAATATAGTTAAAACATACTGGAACCCCACATGTCCTGTATCCCCAAATATCCCTGATCTGACCACCCAAGTTGTCCAAATCCTGTAGTGGAATCACTACCGTGGTTAAGTTCTGACCGGCCGTGCACGTGGTCCATGCCCAAAATAGTTTCAGAGCAATTAGTGCTTTGGCTGGTTAACTGTCGGGTGCTCCTGCGGACCAGGCCCGGACTGGCCATCGGGCATACCGGGCAAATGCCCGGTGGGCCGCGATGGCCGTGGGGCCGAGGCCGGCAGGGAGATCACAGGATCTCCCCGGCCG
>OW240924.1:57061077-57167325 GCA_933207985.1 Pelobates cultripes
CCCAGACACACACACAGCACCCCAGACACACACAGCGCACCCAAACACACACAGCGCACCCAAACACACACAGCGCACCCAAACACACACAGCACCCCCAGACACATACAGCACCCCCAGACACATACAGCACCCCCAGACACACTCACACACAGCACCCCCAGACACACTCACACACAGCACCCCCAGACACACACACACACACAGCACCCTAGATACACACACAGCACTTTAGATACACACAGCACCTCCAGACACACACACAGCACCCCCAGACACACACACACACAGCACCCCAGATACACACACAGCACCCCCAGACACACACACAGCACCCCAGAGACACTCACAGCACCCCCAGACACACTCAGCACACCGAGAGACACACATAGCACACATATATACACATATATATATATATATATACACACACACACACACACTACAGCACCCCTCACACTGCACCACTACACACATTACGCTCCAGATACACGCTAGATCCCTTACCCTATATGCACTCTTAATCCTCTGCACACACAATCTTCTATACACACTCTGGGTCCTTTACACACTAGATCTCTTACACACACACAGTGCACCACCTACACACACACTACATTCCTTGTAAGGAAACACATACAACATTCTCTAAACACACCCTCTCTACAACCCCTACACACACTACATCACCTATACATACACACTACTGCCCGTATGCACACACTCGCTACATCCCCTATAACACTATGCCCCCTATACACGCATTCTCTACAGCCCCTAGCCACACATATTACACCACACATATTACACCTATTTACACAATACCACACCACACTCTACACACAGGCAATCCCACAAGCAGGCGCCAAACACATGCACCATACACTTTCCTGGCCCTTTTGTCCTCTGGTATCCCATTTGTGGAGACACCAGAGACAATTTAAAAGCAAACACAGTGCAAGCATGTTATTACATTTGCTTGCGCTGCGCAGAACAAATACAGGGCCTTTTTCTAAAGCCAGAGCTCTTCAGCGGGGCTCTGCACATTGAACCAACATGCTCACTTTGAGAGGGGGCGTGCTTGTCATTAGTGATGACAAAACACACCCTCTCTGGCCCCGCCCCCTTCTTGGGGGGCCGCTCTAATTGAAAAATGCCCGGGCCTAATTTTTTTCCCAGTCCGGCCCTGCTGCGGACTGAATACAGATGCTCCTTCTGGTTCTCAGGGAGCAATTGTTCCTTACAGTCTCGGGCAACTTTCTTCCAAAAAGCATTTTTCTGGCAGGTCACCCAAGATGACCGGGAACCACGAAGTCCACTAGTCAAAAAGTGTTCCGTAATGGTCGCGGCTAAGCACAGCTATGGTCCGTTCGCAGGTTAGTTCATATGAAAGACTGCCAGGAAGCGATCATTCAGGTGAATTCTGGAGAGGGAAGGTGCCACACCAGGGGCACAGAGGATAAGCCGGGCAGACTAACTCCTGGACCCGAACTATAGTCTGTGGGCAGGAGGCCAGCTTCCATGCTCCTCCAGGATTTCGTGGCAAAGGATACCCTACACAGGGCTGTCTTAACGTGGGGCAAATGTGGCAGCTACCCTAGGCCCAGTTACTCCTGGGGGGCCAAAAACAGCGGCACCGTTGTAAAATCTTCTCCGCTTCTTCTTGATTTCTTCTGGTTTATTGATATAAACGTCTTTTGTATATATAGTCTTGGGTCAAAGGCTCGAAACATTTATATACCAGATACCAGAAGCCATCACCAGACTGATCCGCAGAACATGGCAAAATGTGACAGTTCCAGGATAATGGACTTTCAACAGCAGATGGTAATTGCTGGACTCCTGAAGGGAGAGTTACATCGTTGTACAGGAAAGAGACAGAGAGACCTTGTATCCCTTTCTTCAGTTACTATATAGATGTGCCCATACTGACGTCAGAGCTTAACTCTAGCCATATAAGGACAAGACCCCCAAATCCACATTCCAGACTTCTCAGACAGAGAAAGACTTGTGAACTTATGCCATCTGTTACTTATGTCAATCCACACATCCATATATAATCAATAGAAAAATAGAATATGCAATATTCTATATTCCCTCTGTTTAGGGTTTGTCTTAAAACCATAACACAATGTCACTAACCTGTCCATTCATTCATCACTCGTATCACAGTCACTGAGCATAGAACAAGATGTAGTCACAACAGTCTATTATATGAGAGTTCTCAGAAAGGTCGAGTTTCTATCCCTCATAATGCTTACTTTACTTCAAACTCCCTCTGTTTCAGCTATGTATTGATATCCAAATCCATGTTACATCATAACTACTTAAACATAATAAATACATATAATAATAATAAATGAATAAAATAAAATATTTATTCAAATACCGTTCATGGTGTTGACAATACTTTTTGTTCTAGAAATTCTCCACCCAGAAATCTTTCTTTCATAGATTTGTTTTTCTTTACATAATTATAATTTTCACTAAAATTCCACCTTGTAGTAACAAACTTTTCATTCAACAGAAACATGGTTTACTTTAAAAGAACTTGAAAAGAATAATTTAAATTCATTATCATCACTCTCCTCATTAGACCTTAATTGTGATGACTTATTAATGTAATACATCTTAACATAAAAGTAGGATTGTTCTAATGTTACCTTAATATTTGTTCTGACCAATCCGTATTCCTTAGTACACTTCAACTGACTAAAATAAAATAAAATAAACTTGGGGTCATACTGCCCAGAAACTCTTATTCCTAGTCTGTGTCTAAAAAACTCAGGGTAATCATAAAACAACTTATTCATTGGATATCGCCATATCCAGAAACCTATTCTCCCTAGCCCATACCTTTATAGACTTAGGTCAAATATAATCTTGTACTATACTCTTAACTAAACTTCAATTCAATTCCTCTTGAATCTCTGAACTCTTATATCCAACGCATTCTTAAAGGACCACTATAGGCACCTTAATGAAGTGGTCTGGGTGTCTGGTCCATCTAGGGTTAACCCTTTTTGCTATGTTTACAATGAGGGTTAATCCAGCCTCTAGTGGCTGTCTCATTGACAGCCGCTAGAGGCGCTAGCGTGCTTCTCACTGTGAAAATCACAGTGAGAAGACGCCAGCGTCCATAGGAAAGCATTATAAATGCTTTCCTATGAACTGGCTGAATGCGCGCGCGGCTCCTGCCGCGCATGCGCATTCAGCCGATGACGTCGCTAGGAAGAAGGAGAGGAGGAGGAAAGCTCCCATCCGGTGCTGGCGAAAGGTAAGATTTTAACCCCTTCCTCTCCCCAGAGCCCGGCGGGAGGGGGACCCTGAGGGTGGGGGCACCCTCAGGGCACTATAGTGCCAGGCAAACGAGTATGTTTTCCTGGCACTATAGTGGTCCTTTAATGTGTAACATTACTTCATATTAATTAATATGAATGATCCTTCCTTAGTTTTCTTCCTTTAGTAACCATTGTTTGTTTTACTACACCTCGATATATAAATTACTTATTCTAGTGAATCTATGAAAATACTATTGAATTCAATCTTTTATGGTATTAAGTAACTTTAATGATCCTTATTTTATCAACTTCATGTTTTATCTACCTCTGATACTTCTCATGCCATGTATAGGTCATAATATAATAGTTCTCTTTATAATACTATCCTTTTGTAATTTTACTCCATACGTTACACATTTATAAGTTCTCTCTTTTGGTAGTAATACTCATAACTGTTAAATCACTTTTCATTGTCTCTTTTCTTCTTCGTTAATATTTAGGAATTAATATGTATGTTAGTGTCAATCTTTTATTTCTTTTTAAGTCTGTTAATCTTCTGTATCAAATTAACTCTGTAGAATCTTCAATCACAGTTTGCAGATCAGATGAAAAGTCTCTTTCCAACAGTCGAAGTCCAGTTGTCTGAAGGAATGCTTTCCTAATTTATTGCCACAAGGATCTGTCACGCTTTACCTACATTAAAACAAAAAACATATGCAGCATCAATACAATGGCTTACATCATTTACTACTCAATTGTATTATTATACAGCTTAACATTGAATTACATTGACTACACAAAACATTCTCATTTCTTCTAATGAGATCTACCATCTAGTGTTCATTGCATATATGCCATGTGATGTATAATCTTTAAATTTCCTTTATATCAAAATCTTTCTGAACATTTTAATTTTCTAAACTTTTTATTAATCATACCTTACTAATCATACCCCCTTTTAAACTGTTTAATAATCTGGAGGTATAACCTTGTCATATGTCCAATGTTACAGACAAACAACATTTTATCACACTATACTTTAGCAAGAGCAGCCATCTTGTCTTAACACTGGCACCATTTCAGAAATAATCACCCCTAAATCCCTTTCCTCAGATGTTGAGGTTAGGATTCTATCAACTATTCTGTACTATGCCCTTGGGCTTTTACGTCCAAGATGCATTATCTTGCACTTATCCACATTAAATGTCAGTTGCCACAACTCTGATCATTTTTCTAGTTTACCTAAATCATATGCCATTTGGCTTATCCCTCCTGCAACATCAACCCTGTTATATATCTTAGTATCATCAACAAAAAGACATACCTTACCATCAAGACCTCCTGCAATATCACTAATAAAAATATCAAAGAGAATGGGTCCAAGTATAGATCCCTGAGGTACCCCACTGGTGACAAGCCCAAGCTTTGAATATACTTAATTGACTACAACCCTCTGTTGCCTGTCACTCAGCCCCTGCCTTACCCATTCAACAATATTGGAATCCAAACTGAAAGATTGCAATTTATTGATAAGCCTTCTATGTGCAACAGTGTCAAAAGCCTTACTGAAATCTAGGTAGGCAATGTCTACTGCACCATCATAAATTATTATTAACATGCTGCCTCTGATCTTGAAATCATGTCTGTCTGTGTGTGTGTGTGCAAGTATGTCTCTGTGTGTGTGCCAGTTTGTCTTTGTGTGTGTGTCAGCCAGTATGCCTGTGTGCCTGTCAGTGAATGTGTGTTTGTTAGTGTGTGTCACATCAGCAAGTGACAGTCACCTAAACAGCCTGTCAGTGAGTGTGTCTGTTTAGGTGACTGTCCCCCCTTTCAAATACAAGGGAAAGGTGTTTTTACTCTCCTCTTGGTGCAATGGGACACTTCACTGGATTTTCCCCCAGGCTAAAAAAATTCTATACCAGCCTCATAATGCATCACGCCAGCATAGTGTGCAGATATGGAAGCGGGAAAAAAAACCTTACAACTGAAAACTAGCACTCAAACGTGAAAGAAAGCACTCATAGGGCTTCAAAATAAACAAAGGAGTGGATTTATTGTAAGCAGACGTGCATTTGCATATAAGCAATGTTTCAGTCCATTTTCTTGATATATTGAGAAATGTTTGGTCATTTGGACTGAAATTGTGAATCTATTCTATTGCACAGCAGTAAAAAAATATATAATTTTATCTTGCTCATTTTGAAGTAATAAGAGTGTACTTTTCACTTTGGCTTACAACTGGATACATTTCAGTCAATACCAATTCAATTCCCATAGGAAAGCACTGGGGGGCTATTGCACATGTGTGACAAAACGCTGCGCTTCACCGCACCAATCAGCATCTCCTCATAGAGATGCATTGCATCAATGCATCTCTATGGGGAGCGATCAGCGTATTGGATTAGGAAGCAGCTCTAGTGGCCGTCT
This sequence comes from Pelobates cultripes, assembly GCA_933207985.1. NCBI lineage: Eukaryota > Metazoa > Chordata > Amphibia > Anura > Pelobatidae > Pelobates > Pelobates cultripes. The sequence continues at coordinate 57,066,786 of OW240924.1, forward strand.
GAGTGACTGTCACTAGAGATGTCCCAAGGCTTTTCTCTGAAAAGGTAGCATTTACAGTGCTCAGCTTACAGGGACAAGCTATTGACACCAGAACCACTACATTAAACTGTAGTAGTTCTGGTGACTATAGTGTCAATTTAATAAAATGTCTTTCTCTCACCGGTCGACTCTGACTTACAGGGAGAGCAGGAGACACAAGTGAAGATGCATTTTGTTTGTGTCTTTCTCCCCAAGCCCCTTTCATGTGTCTCTTTGCCCCAGCCCCATTGTCTCTGTCTGCCTTTCCCCAGCCCTTCTGTCACTCTCTTTCCCAGGCCCCAGCATCTCTATGTGTATTTTTCCACACAGCTCCTCTGTGTGTCTCATTCTCCCCTTTTCCAGCCCCTCTGTGTGTCTCTTATTCATCTTCCTCAGCTCCCCTGTGTGTGTCTCCTGTTCCCCTTTCCCAACCCCTCTGTCTCTTTCTCCCCACACACCTCCGTCTTTTTACTCTCCAACCCCTCCATGTGTCTCATTCCACCCTCTCCAGTTTCCCATGTGTGTCAGTAGCCCCAAAAGTGTCCCATTAGCCCCCAGCCCTCCATGTGTCCTATTAGCCCTCCCTCCTTCCATATATCCCCCCAGCCCTCCATGTTTCCCACTAGCCCTCCCTTCCAGCCCTCCATGTGTACAGGGTTGCCACCTGGCCTTTATTTAGCAGCACAGCCGGTATTTGAGGTTGTGTAGCCAGTGTTGGTATTGCAAAAATACCGACAATGCAAATGCTGATATTTTTCTGACAGGAGAATTTTCTGCAATACCGGCACCGTACACTAGGGTGCGTGTTCTCAGGCCGAGCAAGGAAGACTTGTTGGTGCGTGAGGTATGAGGTTTGTGGAGCGTGTAGGGGATAGCAAGTCATAGCATGTCCCTGGCTTCTCGACGGATAGAATCTGCACATGAGTAGTGGGAGGTGATACACAGAGCAAGTGGGGACATACCGGTACTGAACAAAATATTGGGATGATGGAATGATTGGCTGCAAAGCTCAGTACTTTCATTAGGTGTCACACACATACCCGGTAATCATCCCGTCATCCCAATATTTTGTTTAGTATGTCCCAGCAAGTGCTGCAGCAACTCCCAATCTGTATCAGTTAAATGGTCTATGTGTGTATTCAGGAGAGTGTGTGAGTATTCAGCAATGTGTGTGTATTCAGCAGTGTGTGTGTATGTGTGTGCAGTCTTTGTGTGTGTATTCAGCAGTCTCCCTGCTTGTGTATTCAGCAGTCTCTTTGTGTGTGTATTCAGCAGTCTCTTTGTGTGTGTATTCAGCAGTCTGTGTTTATGTAGCAGTCTGTGTGTGTGTTCAGCAGTCTATGTGTGTGTCCATTCAGCAGTATGTGTGTGTGTATTCAGAGAGCCGCCTGGAGCCATGGTACCACCGGAACATATGGACGGGCTGGCCCTACATATAGTACCCTCAGCTTTAAAATGCTAATTCAGTCCTTGCAATATACCTTTCAAAAAGTTATTGAAATCATTGACACGTCAATTGAAAATGAAAAATAGAGTAGGTGAATGTGGTAAATATGATAAATACAATTGCCCCTATGCTGCCAAATATAGTTATTAGCAATAGCAATGTTTGTGTCTTGCATTGCAGTTAACAGTATGACACAAGGACAAATAGCTATAAGTGCAAATAGCATATTAAGGTTGGACTAGAGTAGCAATAAACATAAATGTTTTCAGATATTCTTTAGGGAAGTACAGTAATAGCTTTGTACATAACTTAAAGGGACACTATAGTCAACAGAAAAACTACAGCCTATTGCATTTGCTCTGTTGAGTATAATCATTCTCTTCAGGCTTTTTGCAGCAAATCTAGTGTTTACATTACAGCCTAAGGATACCTCCACTGGCCACTACTCAGATGGCTACTAGAGGTGCTTCCTGTGGCAGTGCTGCACAGTGTGCATCAGTGCCATTCAGTGTCTCCACCCTCTGCACGGAGACACTGAACCTTCCACATAGTGATGCATTTTTCAGTGTATCTCTAGGAGATGCTGATTGGCCAGCGCTGTGTTTGGCTTGTGCTGGCTCTGCCCCTGATCTGCCTCCTGACAAGCTCAGCCAATCCTATGAGAAAGCATTGTGATTGGCTCAGAGCAACACTTCTAAAGATGCCAACCAAGCAGGCAGATCGGGGCAGAGCCAGCAGCAGCAGACTGCAATAAGGGTAAGATTTTGCTATATTTAAGGGGGGCTATATGGTGGTTTTAACACCTTAGGGTCAGGAATAAATGTTGATGTTCCTGACCATATAGTGTTCCTTTAAGGGTATTTCGATTGAAGCATTTATGATTTTCATTGCTACTCCAAGTATACGTGGGGCAAGTTGCGCTGATAATAATTTCACAACACAGGTGATTCTCAGTGGCCCAGGCAATAAAACACCTCCAAAGAACAAACCAACATCAGTATGAAAGGGTGAATTTTAAGAATAGATTTTATTGTTGTAATAAAATTAAGAATATATAAAATATATGTAAGTAGGTTAACAATGGTGGTTCTGGAATGTCACGTGTGAATCCTCCAGGCCAGTGAACCATGCTTGTTGTTAATGTGAGTTTCAGTGTGGTGTTTTTTTGTTGTTGCAATGATGAAACTTATGAGTGCAATTCTAGATCAAGTTTTTATGCCACAATTAATGTATTAATTTCATATCAGGTGTGTGCCTTTTTATCTGAATAAATATTTTGTTGGCTCAGGTGTTAAAGCTGCCATTAGGAAGTGTGTGATTGTATGTGAATATGTTTGTCTTTGCATGATTGTCTGAATTTGTCTTTGAATAAATGTTTGTGCTTGTGCATGAATATGCATTTGTCTCTGTCTGTGTTGCTTTGTGCATAGAAGTTGGTGTCACTGCCTGAATGTTTTTTAATGTATTTGTGTAAATCAATATGCAGGCTTATGTTTGTGCATATATTGTGTATATCCATGTGTCTATGGAAGGTTTTTTTCTTTTTTTAGTTCACTGCACTTTTTTTTCTTGATTCCTGTTCTGCCTCTTTATGAATTTGATCAATTGTTTTTGGCCCCTCGGGTTTGTGTCGCGGTACCCATTTGTTTCTCCTCAGATCCAGCACATCCTGCACCAAAAACCTAATCCTAGATGATGTTGTCTTGCTTTTAATAAAGATATTAATCTTGTTAATATAACTGTCCATGCCAGAGTGTCCATCTTCAAGGTATTTTCCAACTGATATCAACAATTGGCAGATGCACTCCATGGACTCCTCGTTGTTCTTCTTCAGTAGCTTAAGAAGACAGTCTTTCATGGAGTCTTCTGATAGCAACTTTAATTTAAATAGCTCTCCAATAAATTTGATGTTTCCAAGGGATCGCCTGCGTGCTCTATTACATGCATCATTGAATTCCTCATTCAGTCGAGTCTTTTCATTAGGTGATTTGGCAGCGTCCAGTTCTTTCTTTAGTTCTTCAATTCTTTCACCACCCTTTTCACCTCTCTCAAACTCCACCTGGCAGAGCCTTATCAGCAGCCTGCGGAACGTAATGCACACTTCACGATTTTCTTCAGTTGGGACTTCAAGCATCTTTAGCCAGTTGCACATGTTTGCATATATAACTGCAAAATGAGGCTCTGCTACTGCTTTTTCAAATATGAGTTCAGCAATACCTTTAAGCTGATACTCTGTGCTAACGGAGAGGTCCTTCACCTGATGGATTAAGTGCTCGAATGTCTGAGGAGTTATCTTATTCAGGATACCGCGAACTCTCCGAAACAGTTCTTCAGCCTTGACTCTACTGGGATCTTCGTTTGCTCTTTTCATGGGAGGTCTCCAAGCTTTGGCAGATGTTTGCAGTTTAACATTCTCGCTGAGGTGAATAACCTTATGAGGTTCTTTAGCAGGAGCTTGCTGAGACCTCATTTGACCCATTCCAGATGGCAATCTGTTATTTCCCTTAGCAGGGTGGCAGGAATTTGCAGATTGAGGTGTCCAATTCCTGCGAGTCAATCGTTGCCGAAGGTGAGGTCTAATAACCATGCCTTGGTGGATTTTACAGATTTCAGAGAAGTCCTTTGGTTCCTGCGTGATCGATTTGAATTGTAGTAAGAAATTCCTGTCGTAGCATACCCTTTCAACCTTTGCTTTCATATTAAACTTATCTTGGGGTGAAGGTACTGCAAGGTCTTGGCTTTCTGTAATTGGCTTTGGAACCACATCAGCCTTACCAGGTGGTTCTTTTTCTTCTGTTTCTGGCAATCCTTGCTCTTCATGGTCACTGCTCAGGCTTCTATATGATGCAGGCTGATTATTCTTTCTCTCAATTTGCTTCTGCTCAGGGGCGGTCTCTTGCTTGATTAGAACTAACTCCTCTGGCTGAATGATGGGAGAATCCAAAGTTGTCTCAGAGTGATAAATTACAGTGGCAGATTTTACTGGCAGCTCCTCTAACATTTCACCAGTATGTGGTTTGGCAGGACACACTGGGTCCTCTAGAAGAATACCCTGTTCTTGAACTGTGACAGCCTCCCGAGATTCTAGATTTGTAGACTCAGGATGACAACCCAAATTGAAATGTGACTGACCAGGATTCACTGGCACTTCCTCTGTGAATCCACTTGTATGAAGTTCGATCGTACAGTCAGGGAATTCTAGAGAATTGTTGTCTTCTAAACACATGACAACTTTTGTAGGCTCTAGAGACATAGACTGCAGCAAATGACAATGACCTGTGACTGGGTTCTGTGAATCTAGATTTGTAGTGTTTGTTGAACAAGTGAAAGTGGACTGTGGGTGACTAAGGTTCACTGGCATATCCTCTGTCAATCTATTTGTATGAGGTTCGATAGTGCAAACAGGGCATTCTAGAGAATTGTTGTTTTCTAAACATGTGACAACCGCTGTAGGCTCTAGAGACACAGACTGCAGCAAAGGACAAGGAATATCTTCTAGACTTGTGACAGTTTCAGGCTGTAGAATAATATTCTGCTTATAATACTCTGCACAATAATTTGTTTCCTTTTCTGGTTCTTTTTTGTCTACTTCCTTTTCTGGGACGCTTGAAGCCTTTTTGGTTGTTATCAATTGTTTTGGAAGTAATGCAGGTTTTAACTTAGAAGAAAAGATTGGGTCCCTGCAATTAAAATAGGTAAAGTTAAAATAAAGTTGTAACAATTCTATCCTTTCCTCCCTTTCCATCCATCAGACCATTTTGTCACTTTTTTTATTCCTCTTTAGCTTTCCTCTCACTTTCGGTCCGTCGGCTACCCTTACACTCATTATCTATCAGTCATTATTGCACAGCTTGCATTGACACTATCAGATCATTTATGTTTCATACATTACATTCTTGTTACAGTAATTTAAATAGTTTATTTTTTTTTACCCTTAAAGCTTCAGTTTATTTAAAAATGCATATCTTATGGAAATTAGGTAATGCCTGGAAAGTCATGTTGCCGTAGAACTCCCCACTGATTTGTGATGTTGGTTCAGATACAGCATTGACAACTTGCTCTGTGGTTCTTCTCTCACTGGTTTTCTTTGTACACAGACAGCCAGTGAGAGAACCCGGGTATTGATGTACTGAGGACACTGCAGTTTTATTTGTATATGTTTATGTATAGGGTCTTCCATTCTGTGTTTCATAATACACTTACCTAGGTGGCCAAGCATATGTCATTAGTTTGCTGGTTTTTGTTGGAGTCACCCGAATATAGTATGGTACTTCGGGAATCTTCTCCTCTTTTCCATATCCGACATAGTTATTATGTCTAAGAAAAACATAAAGAAAACAAAAAGGTCAGGCTAATTATTACAGCACTCAGCATAGAGGTTAAAATCTGTTTGTTGAAACAAACAACAATAGAAAAAGCACAAAATCTCCCCTTCCCCCCGGCCCCCCTTGATTAATGTGATAATACAGGATTTACCTTTCATCAAGCTCTGCAAACTTAGATGTATCAGAAGGGGGAAAGCGAAGTCTCTTTGTGCCTTGCTGGCAACTTTTTAGAGTTACTTCCACAAATCCACCATTCTGTTTCAATGGCTCCCCTTTCTTACCCTTCTCGGGATTTGGACAAACATCCAGATTAGGTGATATCTGGGGCAATATCTGGGGCTCAGCTTTAAGAGGTAGCCTATTTAAGAATGAAAAAGTGATTAGTGAACTTTCATATTTCACACATTTGATGAAACTAATACATCTACAGGAAAGCTATGTTATTTATAGAGGTAATGCCCATGAACACACCATCCTTTATTCTAATCTCTATTGAACTCTGACCTCCATCTTCCAATAACCCTATCTAATATGATACCTGCAGCCGCTGTCCACTTACCTCTCTATATACGTATGAAAAAGAATGTCCTCTAGACTTGTGACAGCTTAAAGGGACATTATCAGATCATTTATGTTTCATATAATACATTCTGGATACAGTAATTTCAGCAAATAGTTTCTTTTGTACCATAAAAGCTTCTGTTTATTTTGAAATGCATTCCTTATGGAAATTAGGTAATGCTTAGTAAGTTACGTTGCTGTAGCACTCCCCACTGAATTGTGATGTTGGTTCAGAAAGAGAATTGGCATGTTTCTCTGTCTGTGTTTTTTCTCTCATTGGTTTTCTGTGGACACAGACAGCCAGTGAGGGAACCAGGGTATTGGCTTACTGAGGACACTGCAGTTTCATTTGGATGTCCTAATAGCATTGTGGTCAGTTATTCTGTGTCTCATGATACACTTACCCAGGTAGCCGAGCAGACTTCTTTAGTTTGTTTGTTTTTGTTGGAGTCACCAGAATATAGTATGGTACTTCGGGAATCTTATCCTGTTTCCCAAAACTGACATAGGTATGTCTAAAGGTTTTAAAGAAAAACACAAAACACACAATGGTCAGTCTACTTCTTATATCACCCATCGTAGAGGTTAAAATTTAAATTTGTTAAAACAAAATATCAACCATAGAAAAATGCACAAGATTCCCTCCATTGATTAATTTGATAATACAGTATTTACCTTTCATCAAGCTCTGCAAATTTAGATGTAACAGAAGGGGGAAAGCGAAGTCTTTCTATGCCTTGTTGGTAACTTTTTAGAATGTCTTCAACAAGCCCACCTTTCTGTTTTGATGGCTCACATTTCTTACCCTTCTCAGGATCTAGACAAACGTCCAGATTAGGTGATACCTGGGGCAATAGCTGGGGCTCAGCTTTAAGAGGTAGCCTATTTAGGAAAGAAAAAGTGATTAGTGAAGTTTCATATTTCACACATTGGATGTTTTGTTTCTGGAATAACTGAGTGTGTTTAGGATATGATAAAATAAGTCATTAGTATTTTGGTTATATTGTGACCCATCTCTGACCTCCATCTTCTAATAACCCTATCTAATAGGTTACCTGCAGCCACTGTCCACTTACCTCTCTGTAGACGTATGACAAAGAATGTCTTCTAGACTTGTGACAGCTTATAGTGACACTATCAGATCATTTATGTTTCATATATTCGATTCTGGTTACCGCAATTTCAGTAGTTTATTTTGTACTATACAAGCTTCTGTATATTTTGAAATGCATTCCTTATGGAAATTAGGTAATGCTTAGTAAGTTATGTTGCTGTAGCACTCCCCACTGAATTGTGATGTTGGTTCGGAAAGAGCATTGACATCTTTCTCTATCTGTGGTTTTTCTCTCATTGGTTTTCTGTGTACACAGTCAGCCAGTGAGGGAACCAGGGTATTGGCTTACTGAGGACACTGCAGTTTCATTTGGATGTCCTAATAGCATTGTGGTCAATCATTCCGTGTCTCATGATACACTTACCCAGGTAGCCGAGCAGACGTCTTCAGTTTGTTGGTTCTTGTTGGAGTCACCCGAATATAGTATGGTACTTCGGGAATCTTATCCTGTTTTCCAAAGCTGACAAAGGTATGTCTAAAGGTTTTAAAGAAAAACACAAAACACAAAATGGTCAGTCTAATTCTTACAGCAACCAGCGTAGAGGTTAAATTGTAACTTTGTTAAAACAAAATATCAACAATAGAAAAAAAAGCAAAAGATTTCTCCTCCTTTAATTAATGTGATAATACAGTATTTACCTTTCATCAAGCTCTGCAAATTTAGATGTAACAGAAGGGGGAAAGCGAAGTCTCTTTATGCCTTCTTGGTAACTTTTTAGAGTTACTTCCACAAGCCCACCTTTCTGCTTCCGTGGCTCCCATTTCTTACCCTTCTCGGGATCTGGACAAACATCCAGATTAGATGATATCTGGGGCAATATCTGGGGCTCAGCTTTAAGAGGTAGCCTATTTAGGAAAGAAAAAGTGATTAGTGAGCTTTCATATTTCACACATTCGATGTCTTATTTTTGGAATAACCAAGTGTGTTTAGGAGATGATAAAATAAGCCATTATATATTATGCATTATTATTATTTGAGTTGTATTGTAATGGTCAACTAATTCACTTTGATGTGTAAGACGTGTGAAATGTCTGGACTAATTTCATCCTGCATTTAATCCCTGGTTGGTGCTGTCTGGTGCCTCAAAAACCTTTATTAATTCCTAAATATTTAACTTTTTTTTTTTTGCACCCCGTATACCATGTCTGCTTATTTTATTTCAATCACTACAAATGGGCTAGCTACACACATTCATTTTTTAATACATTTTTCATCTCATCTGTTATGAAGAATAACTAAAAGATGAAACTCATATTCACATTTTAAGGATTTTAACCCTTATATTACTCCAATTCTTTTCATGATAAAACTATTGAATCTACAGAAAAGCTAGGCTAGTTATAGAAATGATGCCCATTAACAAACCATCCTTTATTGTAATCTCTATTGAACTCTGACCTCCATCTTCTAATAACTCTATCTAATATGATACCTGCAGCCGCTGTCCAATTAGCTCTCTGTAGAAGTCTGACAAAAATATATCCTCTAAAATAAGGTTGTAGCAATTGTGTCATGTCCTCCCTCTCCATCCATCAGCCCATTTTGTCACCTCTAGAATTCCTTTTCAGCTATCCTCTCACTTTGGTCCGTCAGCTACCCTATCACTTTGTATCTGTCAGTCATCGCACAACTTATGGTGACACTATCAGATCATTTATATTTCATATAATACATTCTGGATACTCCAATTTGAGTAAATAGTTTCTTTTGTACAATAAAAGCTTTTGTTTATTTTAAAATGCATTCCTTATGGAAATTAGGTAATGCTTAGTAAGTTACGTTGCCGTAGCACTCCCCACTGATTTGTGATGTTGGTTCAGAAAGAGCAGTGACATATTTCTATATCTGTGGTTCTACTCTCATTGGTTTTCTGTGTAGACAGACAGCCAGTGAGGGTATTGGCTTACTGAGGACACTGCAGTTTCATTTGGATGTCCTAATAGCATTGTGGTCAGTTATTCTGTGTCTCATGATACGCTTACCTAGGTAGCCGAGCAGACGTCTTCAGTTTGTTGGTTTTTGTTGGAGTCACCCGAATATAGTATGGTGCTTCGGGAATCTTATGTTCTATTCCATAGCTGACAAAGGTACGTCTAAAGCTTTTAAAGAAAAACACAAAAAACAAAATGGTCAGGCTAATTCTCACAGCAGTTTAGAGGTTAACATGTGAATTTGTTAAAACAAAACATCAACAATAGAAAATAAGCACAAGATTCCCCCCCATTGATTATTATGATCATACAGTATTTACCTTTCATCAAGCTCTGCAAATTTAGATGTAACAGAAGGGGGAAAGCGAAGACTCTTTCTGCCGTGTTGGTACATTTTTCGAGTTTCTTTCACAAGCCCACCTTTCTGCTTCCATGGCTCCCATTTCTTACCCTTCTCAGGATCTGGACAAACATCCAGATTAGGTGATACCTGGGGTAATATCTGGGGCTCAGCTTTAAGCCTATTTAGGAAAGAAAAAGTGATTGGTGAAGTTTCATATTTCACACAGTGGATGATATATTTCTGGAATAACTGAGTGTGTTTAGGAGATGATAAAAGAAGCCATTAAATATTATGCATTATTATTATTTGGGTCGTATTGTAATGGTTAAATAATTATATTTGATTTGTAAAACGTCCGGACTAATTTCATCCTGCATTTCATCCAAGGATGGTGCTGTCTGACCAGAGTCTCAAAACACCTGTATTAAATCCTATATATTTTACTTTTTTTAAGCACCATTTATTTAATGTCAATCACTACAAATGGGCTAGGTTACACACTTTAATTTTTCGAACATTTTTTAATCTCAGTTATGAAAATTACGGTAACTAAAAGATGAAACAAATTTATATTTTAAGTATTTTAACCCTTATATTTCTCCCATTAATTTCAAGATGACACTATTAAATGTACAGGAAAGCTATGTTATTTATAGAGATGATGCCTATTAACAAACCATCCTTTATTCCAATCTCTATCTTACTCTGACCACCATCTTTTAATAACCCTATCTAATACGATAGCTGTAGCAGCTATTCCCTTACCTGTCCGTAGAAGGCTGGATCTTTGGCTGTTTTTTGAATTCTCTTTTAGTAGAATTCCTGGGTGGGGGTTGAGTACCCCACAGCCATGAAACCAGGGGATGTTCAAATATAGAAATAGCGTTACTCATAGTCTCTGTAAATAATCTCACTGCAATGAAAATGCCTGTGAAATGGTAGTAGGACCAGCAGGAGTAGGGTTTTCTGTCTTCCGGTCTGTGACATCACAATCGTACCTGATTGTCTAAATGCAGAAACAATGACTGACTGCATAAAGCCTATTAAATTGAAATCCAATTGAAAATTTTAATAGATTTTTTTTCCATTAAATATATTTTATTAGAGAATTTACTTATCTTTTTTTAACAAGCAATATCAGTAATAAGTATTAAATCAGGGTAAGGGTAAGAGGAAATAAAATAATCCATACATACATATATAGTTGTACCTAAAATATATGTTTGAACAAGAAAAACAAAAAACATGAAATAAATGTTCTGAGTATGTCATTTAGAAGTATATAGTAACACAATATGGAAATTGTTACATAAATCTATATTCCATATTTACAGATTATACATTTTTTTCATATTGACTTCCCATTCATTCCCCCAAAAAATTTAATTTGTCTAATAATAGTGAAGGTTTTATAAGAGCCAATTTATATATAGTATAGTTATAGTTTATTTTCAAATGCTAAATTCAGAACCTCTGTAATAGAAGGTAAAGTAGGGGATTTACAATATCGGGGTAAAGAACATGTGGCGGCAGTCAGAATATGGCCTATAATTATTTTATCAACTTTATTTATTGAATTTGGGAATTGTTTAAATAATCCTATTTGAGATGTTAAAGCCGTTATAGATGGGTTACATTTCTTAATTAGTTTGTGTAGTTTTATTCTACCAGAATGTTGTTAATTTAACACAGTACCCCCATATGTGTGCTATTGTGCCTTGAAGATAAACTATATTACAAATAATGGATGCTGATTTAAAATAAATTAATAAAATGACTCACAGAAAGAGTGAAGTAGCACTGAGTTATGTCAATGTGAACTAATGGCATCTTATGTTATTGGTGGTGGAGAAGCATGGATCAAGAATGGCTAAGACGATTGATACTTTTTTTTACATGTAATGCTTTTTTGCTCAACTTGTTAAAGGGTTAGTCTAGACTAGGTAAATTTTAACAAATACCTTTTAATGCAAAATATAGAAAATGCTTTAAAAATTTTGACAAAAAGTTACATGTAAGTAAACCCTGTTTCTCGTGTCTGCTTGCTTTATCCTTTTTCCACCCTATCTGTAAATGGATGGAGAGCCGCCTTCATCTATATAGCTTAAACATCTGTTTGTTATATGTATACGTGAATGTTTTCAATGATCAAGATTTTGTAATTTTGTCTTTGTTCTTTGACAATATTAAAAGGATTATCTAAGCACCAACACGACTTTAACTTAATGAAGCAGTTCCTGTGAATAGATCATGCCCCTGCACTCTCACTGGTCAATTATCTGCCTTTTAGGAGTGTCATGGCTCACACCGTGCCATACTGGCAACCAGGCGTGGCCAACCCCCAGGTGGTCTAGGGGGACTTGAACTGTATTCTCTTTCTACTCTGGCCCTGTTGTATTGTCTTTGAGCTACACTTCAGCTCATTATTCAGCCTGATTTCCAACCATGCCTTGTCCTGCCTGCAGCACTGAGGGCTGGAATCTGGTTATATGCTTATCCAGACTCACCTGTCAAAATTAGCCAACTGTCATTCAGGATTACCTAGGACTACCTTGTTAGAAACTCGTTAACAGGGTATTTACTCTCCACCTTTTCCTGTAATCAACGTCAGTTCATTGTTTCTGGTAGATGTATTTGGTTCCTGTTTTTTTTGTCTCCTGATTTTGTGTTCCCCATACTGACCCCGGCTTCTGATCTTGGCTCCCCTCCTCGTTTATTCTGACCTCTGGCATTCTCTGACCACGGCTACCCCTCGACAATCCTTTGCTTGTGCCCTTGCCTGTAGCAGTGGCGGATCCAGAGCCTTATCTCGGGAAGCTCACTTGTATATTATTTAAAGAAATAATCCAGGCACAATAAGCACTACAACTCAGTGTAGTAGTTATGGTGCCAGTAGTGCCAGGATCCCATCCCAGAGTAAGTAGTCAAACTGTTTAAGAACAGTTTGACAACTTACCTGGGGTCTGCTGGAATATAGGGCAGTGTGTGTATGGGAGGGCAGCGTTTGTGGGGCAGTGTGTGTATGGGAGGGCAGTGTTTGTGGGGCAGTGTGTGTATGGGGAGAAGGAGGGTAGGGAGGCTTTTTAATAATGTTTTATTTTTTTATTTTATTTCTTGATCCCTGGTGGTCCGGTGTTGAATCCCTGGTGGTTCCAGTGGTTAGAGTGAACTCTCGTGAGATCCGGAGCATTGCCGTGGTAACCGCGGCAAAGCTCTGTGCTCTCGAGAATCCGACTCAGAGGAGCTGCACGCTGAGGTCCCGGGTCCTCTCTCCACTGGCGGATCAGGCTCTCTCCCTCCCTCCCCTGCCGGCTGCCCGCACGGTGCCTGTCTCCCTCCCTGGGCCGCAGGCACATTGCAGGGCTGGCACTTGGACAATGCCAGCCCTGCATTAGCTGGCAGGGGAGAATCTCGGGGGGGGGTCAATTGCCCCGTTGCCCGCCCCCCGGATCCACCAGTGGTCTGTACTGCATATTGGAGCACTTTTCCTGTCAATCCCCCGTGCAGAGATTCACAGCCCAGATGGCTTATTGCCTGGTCACCCTGGGCTGTGTGTATCTGCAAGGGTGAGCATTCATCTCTGCACCTCGGACTCCAGGGTTAAATTCGTTTTGTTTCTGTTTATGTAGTCCTAGCCAAAACTTACCTGACTGTGACTCACACTCAGAGCTGACAGCACTTTATATTTACTTTGGAGGTTTTATTTAATTTAACTTTAATCACACACAGGAGGCTCCTGCACGCTGTTAACAGAGTAGGAAATAAGAAATTCTAAATTAAACAGACTGTTTTTAACATTAGGGCTTTCTTCACACAAAATGTGTAGACAGGCTATTTAGATCATGTTCAGGGAGGTGTGACTAGTGCTGCATAAACAAAGTGAGTTAACTCATAAATGGCAGATAATTGAATAGTTAGACTGAGAGTATGATTGTACACCAAATTACTTCATTAAGCTAAATTTGTTATGGTGCCTATCGTAACCCTTGAAATACAGAAACAATAAAAAAATGTCTGTTCTGGAAAGTGGTGCAAACTTGGAGCAGTCACCATTACATCACCAGTACAATGTGCCTGATGGTTCTACTGGTTTCCGTAGTGATTGCCCCACTTTTAGTACTTTAAATCACATTTCATAACACACTTTTTATATTTAGGTCTGGTATCATCTAGCCCAAAGCATTTTGTGCCCTGACTATGCTTGAATGTAACTGATTTGTAATATATTTTGTTAAAGGGACACTCCAGGCACCCAGAACATTAGAGTGATCTGGGTGCCAACTCCCACCGCCCTTTTATAAACTGCAATAATTACCTTGCAGGGTTAAGTCCTCCTCTAGTTAAGTCCTCCTCCTGCCTCCCTTTTCCCTCACGCCCCCCCCCCCCAACCCCTGGTAAATAAAGGTATAAAAACACTTTATTGGGGGCGGGGCCTGACCAGAATGGCCGACAGACGTGTGAGTGGTGAGCTCCTAACACAAAACAAGCCAAACCAGGCACAAAACGGGATGTTAACCCCAAAACAGCAGCCAACGCGTGCACACTGTATCTAAACGATGGGGAACATTTTCAGACGATTCAGCAGACTCGCCTGCCGATCTGCGGCTCAAAGCTGCTTCTGAGGCCTATTTGCGCGGAGATACTCATGAGGGAGGAAACGGCCGATCCTCCATCCTGGGGCCGCAGGGCTACAGCAAGCAACCCGTTCCCCGCCCCCTCTGGTGGGGGTCATCCCGGGCCCTGCTGAGGAAAAGGCAGCCGAGAACGTCACATTAAGCAATGCCGCAGCCTCGCGCTCCTGGGCCGCAACCAACATGGCCGACAGAGAAAGGGAACACCCTGCAACAACTTGGGAAGCCAAATTTAATGCAGACTTTGACAAGCTATGCGCAGCGTTCTGGGACCGGATCGCAGCCCGAGCAGAGCAGGCGCACCCGCCTTTTACCCATACCTCACAGATCCGGACAGCAGCTCTAATAGTGACCGGTACCACCAAACTAATAAGCCCAGCCACTCACATGAATGAAGCTGCAGTCGCAGCCACCTACCCTTCTTCTGGGCTGGGTACTCACCTGGAGGCACCTCTCCTACGCCAGCCATACACCCGGGGAGCCACCTGTGAATCGGGGATACCGTGGGCCCACAATCCTCCAACCGGGTTCATGGCAAGACGGCGCAAGTTCCCTTTAAGGCCTCAGGCCGAAGACATGTGGCACGCAGACTTCGCAAGTCCAGGAACCGCTGGAAGCAACCAACAACCAAGTCAGCCAAAAGACCATCTGTCAAGGAACATGAGTGGGATAGTCAGGGTCCCCCCTTATGACCCGATACCTGGGCCCCACAAGACTATCGCACTGTCCCACCCTGCGGAGTGGGGTAGAGACACTTACCAACGCTCACGTCCAGGTCCATACGGACACACGCGTTGTCTCTAATTCCCTGCCCGGATCTGATGGTGTAAATCGCAAAGGGCTTGCATATATAGGACCCCGGTTCAACATGCTTGTTAATCCAATGTTATCCCTTGCCCACCTCTCAATCTAATCTCGGGCTTTAAAATGTGGACGCGACATACCGTTTACCATAGCCCACTCGACTAATCGGCAGATAGCTCACTGTGCATCTGCATTAATACTGGTTTATCACTGACTTAACATATTGTTTTATGCACTGTTTTATTATTATTGTTTTATTGTTGATGTCTCGCTGCAGTTCAGGACCACAGTGACCTATATGCCTAAGAGCAGTAAGCTTAGACCCAGGAAACTAAGTGAAAATGAGTAGGGCATAACAGGATCTTAGACCACGCAAGCTAGCGCGATAAACTCCTGTAAACAAAAGATAACTGTGCGGGTTTGGCATGCCACACGTTCCCCTCTGCTTCGATGATTTAACTAGCTCACGGCGGCATGACACGCCTGCATAATGTGCTTATTCTAAACAACAAAAAGGACCCAGTGGCATTTATTACCTATAGGCACACCATAACCTAAGTGCGCTAATATGTTATGCATATGTCATTCCGTGTTTTGGTAACGCTGTCATGAAAGAACAAAAGGCGATGTCCACCAGCAGGCATACACCCTCTGCACTACATAGACATGTAATTAGCCCGTTTTAAATATAAAAAAGTGCCATATCTTTACTCCATCTTGTTTTTTATCTAAACTCCACTCTAACGAAATATCTGTTTAGCTTAGCTTGAAAAATATAAAAATTGTGCGAATTTTTCTGCCACTGTTTAATGTTTGTGAACTTTGAAATACGCTGTTGTGGCGTTTGTTGATATCCTTTAACCTCCTGCACATCAAAAATAAAGATTTTAAAAAAAATACTTACCTGACCCCAGCACCAATGTCCCTTGGCACTGAGTTGACGCCCCGCCCCCTTCGACGTCCCACGACAATCAGGCTCTTAGGCGCATGCGCGGCAAATGCCACGCGCCCATTAGACCTCCACATAGGAAAACATTAAATCAATGCTTTCCTATTGGGTAAATATCTGACGCTGGATGTCCTTATGCAGAGCGTGAGCACGTCCAGCGTCAGATACCGGACCAAAGGTCCATTTCAATCTAGGAAGCCCTCTAGTGCAGTGTTTCCCAACCCAGTCCTCAAGGCACACCTACCAGTCCAGGATTTAGGGATTACAGGGTGTGTCTAAGGTGTTTTTACAAAGAAGAAAAAAAAACACCTTAGACACAACAGGGTAATCCCTAAATCCTGGACTGGTAGGTGTGCCTTGAGGACTGGGTTGGGAAACACTGCTCTAGTGTCTGTCTGATAGCCATTTGAGGCAGACTTAGAACTGCAGTATAAACATTGCAATTTCTCTGGATTTACATTTTGTTTAACAATGCAGAACTAAGTGCAAAAGGGACTGTACACCCAGACCACTTCAATTAGCTCAAGTGGTCTGGGTGCCTATAGTGTCCCTTTAACACAGCGTTATGTATACATATAGGGCAGGGGTAGGCAACCTTCGGCGCCCCAGATGTTGTGGACTACATCCTCCATATTGATCTTACACCCATAATGCTGGCAAAGCATCATCAGAGGAGTAGTCCAAATATCTGGAGTGCCGAATTTTGCCTATGCCTGATATAGGGTATCAAAGGAAAGCCCTATTTCTCTTTTAGAAAATTATATATAATATGTATGGATGCACTTAAACATTACGGGGGAAATTGTGTTGGAATTAATTGCAAAAACACCAAAAAGGCTTTGGTCTCAAGCGTGTTGCATCACAAAAAAACCTTGGTCCTTAAGGGGTTAACAAAATAGTAGGAAATTTTTTTAACAAGACAGTGTAGAACAGATTATCCTAAAATGGAAAATCCAAGAAATACATTAAAACAATGCCATACTAAAAGGTTAAATCCCTTTTGTAGGGGGAGCGGGCCCTGATAGCTGAGCAAGATGGTCGCATGTTGCTGTAGCTCCTCAGGAAAACTTGTTTATTAAGCTTAATCTTGGACTGTACTCTAATATTTTTGGCTCAAACCTGCTCATTCTTAACAAGGAGCACCCATTTGAGTGATTGCCCTGCTTTGGCTTGATTCTCATGGGCACTATCCATGAAAGAGTGTCTTGCGGCTTACAGACGTGGGGGAGGCAGCTGATCCTCTGCCCAGGTCTATGACTCCTTATTCTCAAGCCCTATTCCCACCCCGCCCCCGCCTTCTGGACTGGCAGGGGTTATCCTGGTCCCCACTGGCACTCACCTGTGGGCTTTTGTGTGCGGCATTGTCACCAGTTGGGATCCAAGAGGTAGAAACCTGCAGCTTAAGATGGCCAACTTGCCGCAGCCTGCTGCTCCAGAACACATCCCACAGCCACCCAACTATGACGACCTAATCCTACAGACTTTTGACAAACTGTGTGCCCAATTCTGGCCGTAGCTGAGTGCTCGAGTACTCACCACTACTCCCTCTGGCAGGGACAGCATCTCCCAGACCCGACCTGCAGGCCCAGACATGTGACAGGGCCTCCCTCGGGTAGCCGCCATGTGACGCTGCCGTTCAAGCAACCACCAAGGCTGATGCACACCCGCAGATACTGTGGGTGGAAGAGTGGACAGCAGAGGCTGTCGCTGCATGGTACACCAGAAGAGACTAACTCTATGTCTGCACACCATGCTGGAGGAGGGTGCCCGCTCATCGAAGCCTACAGGATGCTTCAAAGTGGTCCAGGAGTCCTGTACATGTGTGCTGTACTGGAGACACAAAGCATGGCCACATCCACGCTAGGAGCTGGGGAAATAGCTTCCTATCTGCGGGCATCAGCTGAGCAGTACCACGACAGAACTACAGGCTCCCCTGTGGCTGCTTTAAACTTTTGCAGGGAGTTATTTTTCCCCTGATGAGCCTTAGAACTAGGCGAAACGCGCGTCGGGTTTTACATCAGATCGACATGTTTGGATATTAGATTGACATATCTACAGTATGCTACTTGTTTGCATTTTATAATGTACAAGTTCTTAGACTGTGCTGAGAGGTTGACATACTATACTCCTCTTCCAGAGTTTATCACTAATATCTGCACTTCGGCGGCTTTATAGCCATTTGCATTGAATTTTGTGCAATTAGCACACCGACCAGGGGTTTTACATCAGATCGACATGTTTGGATATTAGATTGACATATTTACATCATGCTACCTGTTTGCATTTTAGAATGTACAAGTTCTTATGTATAGCAAAAAAGGGGATGATCTGCTAAATGAATAACAAGAACAATGCATAGCACATAACTGTGTGTATGAATAAACCAAATGTATAAATCACAAGTGGCCACTCACACTTTCGTTGAAATAAGAATGCCTTGAGAATACATTTCTTTTTTCAGCATAAATAGTTCTTCCACCACCTTTAAACTCTCATGGAACAGTTGAAAGTTGTGTGCTCAAAGAAAAAAAAAACACATATGGAGGGGGCATGGCTGGGTAGCGAACCTGGTCCTATGGAAACGTTTTATTGATGACGTTATAATGATTTGGCAGGGATCACATAAAGAACTGCAGCTATTTTTGGATTATATTGGTAATAATGATTATGGCTTAAAATTCACCTATGAGATGGATACCATTACAATCAATTTCTTGGATGTTTGTTTCTTTGTTGAAAACCAGACTATACAATCTAAATGTCATTTTTAAAAAACTGACGGCAACAGTTATATACATAGAAAGAGTTGCCACCATGATAAATGGTTGGAGACTATCCCAAGGAGTCAACTAACAAGAATAAGACGAAACTGCTCAAGAGATATAGATTACCATGAACAGGCTAAACATTTGAAAAATAAATTTCTAACTAAGAAATATAAACCAGCGTTACTAGAAAAGGAAATCAAAGAAATTGAAAAGAAAGATAGGAAAAGTCTTCTGAAACCTAACCCAAAGGAAATAATAACAAAAAAAGATTACCAATTTTCGTTTATTACACAATATAATACACAACATTGGAATATAAAAAATATTCTAAAAGACATTGGGATATTTTATGTAAAGACCCCATATTAGGAAAGGTACTCCCAAAAAAAGCACCGATAATCTTCAAAAAAACTAAAAATCTGAAAAACATATTAGCTCCAAGCTATGCGTTAAAAATTCCACGGAAAGGTACAATCTTAAATATTAAAGGTTTTAATCCTTGTAATTCATGTAAGGCTTGTAAGAATCAGAGATATATACAGAAAAAAGAATTTATAAGTACAACTACTAAAGAGAAATTTAAGGTTAAATCTAATATAAATTGCAACTCCAATTTTGTTGTCTACCTGCTACAATGCCCATGTGGGAAACATTATGTGGGAAGAACGGGTAGAAAATTGAGAGAGGATTTTGGAACATCAAAATAATATTAGGAAAAAGTCAACAAAACATATAGTACCGATCCATTGCATTAATTGCAGGAAATTCAATTGGAACAATTTTTCCTTCATGGGCATAGAGCAGGTTGACCCTTACTGGAGAGGGGGCAATTTAATGAAGAAACTTTCACAGAGGGAGACTTTCTGGATAAACAAATTAAAGACGTTGCAACCACATGGATTAAACTTAGATATAGACCTATGGAGTTTTTTTGAAAATTAAAATATATATGTACCTCGCTTCTTTCTTCGCATCACTAATGTAAATGCTGCATTTTTTCCATATTTATTATATTTCTCATTTCTTCATGGTATGGACAGTAGAATAATTTTTTCATACCATTGAAAGTTGAATATTTCTTCCACACTATTAAATTTAAATGGGGTTTCGGGATAAATAAATTGTCCCCCCCTTGTTCATATTTAAATTGAGTTCTAATTGTATCGAATTTATATTCATTGAATTCTACTTCGTATTTTGAATTCTATATTCTGGGATTCAATTGAATTCTAATTATATATACATTCATTTTTATTCATTGAATTCTATTCTATATTTCATGATTCAATTTAATCTTTCAATTTAATCTGTTTGAATTATTTTATTCGAATTGAATGATGAGATCGACTTTAAAATTGATTAAACTCCCTCTTTTGAGATATTTCATCAAAGAAAAAAGAGGAGAAAAATAATAAAGTATTATGGATACTTTATATCCTATGGAATATTTGAAAAAAATGCAACATAAATTGGGATATCACTTTTTGTTCACCTTATAAATGTTTGTTCTCCTTTTTTACTCCTATTCTTATTTTTAATTTTATATTTTTATTTCATTTTTTATTCTATTTTTATTTACTTTTTTACATTTTTATTTTTATTCTTATTTTTATTTTTATTTTTCTTTGTTATCTTTTTATTTAATTTATTTTATTCAATCTTAAATTTATTTTATACTATATATATTATATAGTTCATATAGTTTTATTATGATTGAGTTTGGTGTATTATCAGTAGGCTGTGATAGCTTTATATAACTAGAATTCTGTAGTGCCATTTGAAGTGTGTAATCTCCCCCTCCCCCTCTCTTTTTTGCCTCCGGTCCATGTACACTGAATTTGCCTCTTATGAGAGGGACTTAGAAAAAAGATACGTGATTTGTGTATTGAAGGCATGGAGCACTTCCGGGTTTCGGCGGTGAAACGCATGGTGGAACGCATGTGAGATGGACGGGCGCATAGGATGATGTCATAGAAACCGGCCGCCGAACCGAAAGTCTAAACACCTGGATTAAATGAAGAGTTTTGTGGACATTGGGGGAGGTATAAAGGGTGGAGGAGGGAAGGGATTTTATATTGTTCATTTGTATGCTGTCATTTCTGGTCACTGAAGACCCTGAGGAAGTCCTATACACGGACGAAACAAGCAGGACCCCTGGTGGTGACAGTGAGAATACATCCATTGTTTTATATTTAGATGTAAGTGATTCAATTATTTTTTCTACATTTTTTTTCTTTGAGCACACACCTTTCAACTGTTCCATGAGAGTTTAAAGGTGGTGGAAGAACTATTCCTGGAAAGGCATTTATGCTGAAAAAAGAAATTTATTCTCAAGGCATTCTTATTTCAACGAAAGTGTGAGTGGCCACTTGTGATTTATACATTTGGTTTATTCATACACACAGTTATGCGCTATGCATTGTTCTTGTTATTCATTTAGCAGATCATCCCCTTTCTTCCTATACATATTCTATTGAAGACAAGAGGAAGTCTTCGGGGAAATCCTACCTGGTTCAGGGAGGTTTTTTTCTGCTATTTATCTATTGAGCACTTATTGCACTGTGGTTTGTGCACACATATTGTTTTTTGTACAAGTTCTTAGGCTGTGGTGAGAGGTTGACATACTATACTCCACTAAACCTTAAAACAGGTAACGGGTCTGTGGCTCAGACCATTCGTTTGACTCTTTTAAAGTTTATCACTAATATTTGCACTTCGGCGGCTTTATAGCCATTTGCATTGAATTTTGTGCAATTAGCACACCGACCAGGGTACTCTGGTTAAGCAATATACCTACTAGACCAGAGTTTGTTATTCAGCTTATTCAGGATTTGTATCAGATATAGTTATTTATATATAATTTTGTGCAAATAGCATACCGATTAGGATACTCTGGTAAGCAACACATCGATTAGACCAGAGTTACTTGCTATTTAGCTAAGTCCTATTTTCTGCATTCTTGTATTTTTGTAGATTACTCTTATCTTGTTTTGAGCAATTCCTACTTATGTGTACTCCTTCTTTACTATAACTGGTACCCATGAAGGCACCATTCCTTTTCTATTCTATTTACTACTATTATATCAATATATCAATATAGCTAACAGTAAGTGGATACAATTGTGCAGACGCAATGTTTATGTGACATTTTATCAGCTATATCCCGGACGTCTGTTTACCAGTGACATGATTACTAAGACCAGTATTGTTACGATTTATTACACTCTCTTCTTTGTATCTACCAATCGATCTATCATTTAGATCTGCAACTTATTTGAGTGGTCCTATTTTAGACACTCATCTTTGATTCAATCTATTGTCATTATTGTAGTATATATGTTTTGTGCATTTCTTTGGTAGATCTCATTTGGTATTATAGATCTCTGTTGTTTCAGGATCAATATACACACCAAGAGTGTACTGTTTGTCTTTCTTTTTACTTTGCTAAGATTTCCGAATTAGCTTTGTTGTACATTAAGACTCTGGTAATTGCTACCAGTTATTACATTTTTTACACTTTTTGTTACTATTTCAATCACTGTTTATTAGTGTATTGCACTTTTTTCTCCCAACTCCCCCCATCCCTCCCCTATATACACACTAACAGTATTGGTGTGTTGGCTATTCTATCTGTCCATTTGAGACAGCCAGTTAATATTATATGACACTACTGTGCTATCGGTAGTTTATTAGGGGAATGTCTTTTTAATATATATCAATAAAGTATTTATTATTTTTTATATTTATTAATTAGAGACAGATTTTCTCTGTTTTTTCCCCTGTGGCTGCTGTTTCAATGATGGGCTGTAACTCAATGGACCCATTTACTTTCAATAATTTATTTAATATTATTTTATTGCACCATATTTTATTTGTTTATGTTTATTCTTCTGGGCTGATGGCTCTGGCACTGCAACTTGTCTATAGATATTAAGTATATCTTATTTACTCTCTTGTTGTGCCCTGTTTACTCTTCTGCGACTACTCATCCAGTGGTATTTCTTCTTATTTATCTTTGAATCTACCAGTTCTATGCCACAACATATTTTCTTGTCTTTTTTATAGCTTGCTCATACATAATTCACTTGTTTCGTATACGATTGTTTATGGATGCATACCAAGATTGTTTTATTATTTCTTTAACCACAAAAGGAAAAAAAGACTGCAGTTAACCTGCATATGTCTATTACCATTGACGTGTTCATGATTGCATCTATACTAAGCCTGGCATTACATGTCCTTATTCTCTGCTTGTCTTGTAACTTGTAATGAGGCCCACCGTGCTCATATCTCATTCCTCATGATCTCAACTGACCAAAAAGGCTTTCGACAGGGTGGATTGTTCATTCCTCATGTTGACGCTGAACACACTAGGTCTCTTCCGGAACTGGCTCAACTATAATAATATGTGTGTGGCGATACCAACCTTGCCACGAAGCATTGGAGAAGCCTGGTTGCTCGCCTGTTGCCTTTGGACTATGGCCCCATGTTAAAAGCCTTCTTTTCCCCTGCAGAAAAGGCTTGTTCGTGCCGTTCTGCCCAGTGTTCGGTAGATTCAATCTACCGAACAAACAACCGAATGACTGGACCACCTGTATTGGGAGTGTGTCGGCAATTTACCTACCAGAAGCTGCGGTTAACCGCAGCTTAATTGATGAATGCTGGGTGGCCTTTGTTCGGTTGCCGAACACGTGGCGGCGGCCATTTTAAAGTCACGAACGGCCAGCGGTGTTCAGCGCTCAAACTATGGAACTGGAAACGGACACTT
The DNA here is from genome assembly GCA_933207985.1 of Pelobates cultripes. Classification (NCBI taxonomy): domain Eukaryota; kingdom Metazoa; phylum Chordata; class Amphibia; order Anura; family Pelobatidae; genus Pelobates; species Pelobates cultripes. Next base: position 57,090,446 of record OW240924.1, read on the forward strand.
ATTTGCGCAAACACCGCTGAGCCGTCAGCCTCCTTGCTTCCGCATTCGGTCATTTAACCGTATGCCTGTTCATTCGGTCATTTAACAATACCCCAGATAGCCATCCCGTGGAGTCTATTCGTATGGAGAACAGACTTTGTGAACACTTTGACTCCACGGCGATTGGACTGTGTGCATAGGATCTGAGCGCTATTCGGTACTTTTGTGCGCTCAGATCCCAGCTATCTGGGGATGGGTTACATGTATATAGTTTGTGTGACAAATTTAACATTGTGTATTTTATTGTATTTTAGTGTTTTACTGTAACCATGTGGGTAATGGAGTTTTGCCTCTGTCCTTGGAGATAATTGGATTACTTCCCAATTATCTCCAGGATAGAGGGGAGGGATTGTAATGTACTGGGGGAGTGTTTTAACCCTGTATGCCTGTGATTGGTCATTTTACCATTTGTGTCCCAGTCTTCCATCTGGTCCCCTAGGGGAGTGTCCACCAGGTGGAAGACCTGCATAAATACCGGGCGGGTAGCCCTCAATAAACCAGACCACTGCTTGACCCTGAACACGAAGCTCTGTCTCGTTTTTGGGTGGATTTACTGTATGCTGATAGAGACTGATTGCCAGGAGTGTAAGCCGCTTGGGTGCTTTTCCTGTTCGTCTCCTAGCAGCTATTCGTAAGGTTCCAGTTCGGGAGTTTGGAGTGCTACTGTATGCAGTTCGGGAGTTTGGAGCATTCCCTTGTATGCAGTTCGGGAGTTTGGTGTTCTGCAGTAGCTGTGCCTGTATCTCTGGAAGGGGAAGATCTTCTAAATGGCGGTTTAACCCTTTTATGCCTGGGGGGTGCCGTTACAATTGGTGGCAGCAGTGGGATCGTTCCTACAGCCAGAAGGACAGCTACAGGAGACACTATTTCTTTGGATTTTACAAATTGAGGGCAACGCATGTCTGATTACAGCGACCCTGACAGCACCGGGATGGAACCAGCAGTGGAGTACGATGAGGGTGTCATGGATGACCGAGATGCAGTCCGAAAAGGCATCTGGTACTAGGCACTGGGTATTGTGGAGTACCAGCGGGGCGAGAGACTACCCAAGGAAGACCAGTGATTGCAGAAGTGACTAGCCCTGCGGATGCCCTTCCTGGGAGAGCAGCCCCTGGAGGAATGGGTGAAGGAATTGGAGCTCCGGGGATGGCAGGAGATTTGGCTAGAAGATGCCTACCAGGCGCTCTGGTGGTATGGGGCACACTACCTGCCCTGGACAGCCGAGCATGACAAGCCAGAGGGCGAGGAGTTTGATGGTCCTGGCTTGTTATGGGAGACTTTTTCAGAGCCTGAGTTTGGGAGCCCTACACAAGCCCGGTTCAGTGATCTGTTAGAGTGGAGGGAGAGCAGGTATGACTGGGGCGACAATCACAAGATTGAGCAAGACCTGGTCCACCTGGTGACCCGGGAGATGAAGCTGGAACAGGGCTACTAGCAGCTGTTCCACTATAGTGAGAAGGCTCAGCAGGAGAGCAGAGTGACAGACCCAGATCCAGACCCATTCAGCAGGGACGAGGTAGTAGAGTTTTACTGGGAAGAATCCCAGGTGGCTGGTGGAGATGGGACCGAGGTCTCTCCACCGGTCCTGCAGGGAATTGGGAGCACAGCCTCCATTCCCCAGCGGCAGGCTGAGTTACAGGGGGCAGAGACAGTTGGTCCTGTGCCCCAGCGTCAGAGTGTCCTACAGGGAATAGAGAGCCCAGTCTCCTTTCCCCAGCAACAGGACACTGTATTGGGAGCGGAGACAGTTGGTCTCCCTCCCCAGAGGCTGGAAGTATATATGGGAGAAGAGCTTGTTACCCCCTCTCTCCAGCGGCAGTGTGATTTGCAGGGAATTGGGAGCCCAGCCTCCATTCCCCAGCGGCAGACTTATTCACAAAACGCATAGGAGACTGCACACGAATAAACACCGATCAGTGAACTCTATTTGCTTTGCTTTTTGACCCCTGCTGGCCTCGATATTCCACCTCTCGACAACCAAGCACGCTGGTCGGCAACTGCATCATGGTGTGGGCTCTCCCCTTCAGGTTGAGGACCTCTATTGGAGCACACAGGGTCCAGATTTGTTACTTTGTGACTGTACAGGTCAGAAATTGAAATTTTTATACACCGGGCCCCTACATAAGGAATGTATTCAGCACTCTCTCATTATAGGTGTTTAGCATCATACTGACCACTATTTAAGCGGGCTGGAAATCGTCTATTATGCCTTACTGACATTGTTCTTTATACTTTGCATACATTGTATCTGACATTGTACATTCACTGTTTTCTTTATATGTTATTTATTGTATTTGTGTTTTTATCCTATGTTGTCATGGATTTCCTTATTTATTTATTTATTTATTGAAATAATTACTGTATGTAGCTGTGAATAAAGGGCTTTTTTTAAACTTCCACTCCTGGCATCTCTAGCTCTCCATCTATTTAAATTATTGTTGTGTTTTTTTACTACTATAAGGCAGCACAAGTAGCTGCCTTAGGATGCACTGGCTATGGGTAGTACAATGCCTGGGTGACTGTCAGGAGGGAGGTGCACAGCGCTCCCCCTACTGCCAGTCACTCCATGTTGTGTGACCTAGGAGCAGCGAGTAACTTCCTGTAAGACCGGTTAAACGATAAAAAAGACATTTAAAAGGGCGGTTAAGAGACACACAGGTGAATGCGCTTTTCGGAGGGTGGCAAAATACTTTTTCACCTTTGTAACCAAAAATCTTTGCACTGGCCCTGCTTATATTTCTCTTCACTAACAGTTCCTATTAGAGCTAAAATTCTTTGACACTTGCTACCCATGCAACATGTCGTATGCAAGCCTCTTACGTTGCCTACACACTTGCTGAATTATCCAGAAATTCTGGAAATACTTGCTAGACTGTTTCCAACTATTGAAACTCCTTCGACCGACCTTAACACTTGATGTTTAACAGAAATATGGTGACTGGTCAATATATCAAACTTTTTAGTCTATCTGCAGTTGTCAGGAAAGCTATCCTGCATACACGGATTAGTTACATGCCAACCATAACACAATTATTAGAGATAAGCTATCCTTCCTCTTTTGAATAGAGTTTCTGGATACCTTAACAACACTTGAAACTTAGATATGCACTGCTCTCCAGATTTTAACGTCAAGTTTCATACTGAAACGCTACACATACAGACTCCATGCCACCATTCATGGTACACGGAGCAACCATTTAAACACTGAATTGTAGTTAATTAGCAATTAACCTAAAGTTAGCATAAAATATTAGTGTGTGTCTTAATATCCATTATCTTTTTAGAAACATAGAATGTTACAACAAATAAGAACCATTCGGCCCACCTAGTTTGCCCAATTTTCTAAATACTCTCATTAGTCCCTGGCCTTATCTTATATCTAGGATAGCCTTATGCCCATCCCACGCATGCTTAAACTCTCACTGTGTTAACTTCTACCACTTCAGCTAGAAGGCTATGCCATGTATCAACTACCCTCTCAGAAAAAAAAAAACTTCCTGATATTATTTTTAAACCTTTGCCCCTCTTATTTAAGATTATGTCCTCTTGTTGTAGTTTTTCTTCTTTTAAATATAGTCTCCTCATTTACTGTGTTGATTCCCATTATGTATTTAAATGTTTCTATCAATCCCATCTGTTTCGTCTTTCCTCCAAGCTATACATGTTAAGATCCTTTAACCTTTCCTTGTAACTGTTAGAGTAGGACCTACCGAGAATGGAGTATAGAAATGCGCATTAGCAAGAAATTTGGTTTTGCACTTTGGCAATTCGGCACTTCGGTTCAGCACTCTGAAATTCGAGACTTCGGCAATTTGAGACTTCGTCAATTCGGTTCAGTTTGGCACTTCCGAAATTCGGGACTTTGGCAATTTGAGACTAAAGCACTTCGGGACTTCATGAATTCGGGACAACAGCAATTGCCTAACCCTGACCCCTAACCATACCCCTAACCCTACCCTACTCCTAACTCTAACTCTACCCCTAACACTACCCCTAACCTAACCCTAACTCTACCCCTAACCCTACTCCTAACCCTACCCTTGTCATCATTCACGTAATTTCCCCTCCCTCTCTTGTTTTGCCACTTTTCAGAAATCCGAAGCACGTCGGCACTTCTGAAATTCGGCACTTCTGAAATTTGGCAAATCGGTTCGGTTCGGCACTTTGGAAATTCGGCAATTCAGTTTGCTTCTGCACTTCGGCAATTCGGCACTTTGGACATTCAGAAGCATCCGAATTGCCTGAATTTCATCCGAACCTAAACTAATTGCACATGTCTAATAGAGTACATTGACGTTAGGGCAGGCTTATGCAATGTATGATCATATAATGTAACTAAACCCCCATAATTTTTTGCCCAGGTGATGGGTTTTTATATTACATTCTGTGAGACTTGAAATCGCTGTTTAGTGAATGAGCGAGTGCGCAGGATTTTGTATGTTGTATAAATTGGCCCCAGCAGCACCCTATAATGTATGCATGCTCAGGTGTTTTACTTTTGTACTTTGGATTTCCTGGCATTCTTATGGTTAATCATTGGTATTATGTGCACTTTGCTTATGATCTCATGTAAGAATTTCAAACCAAGCCTGAGTGTGTGGTTGCTGAGGACACAGCAAACACAGACAAACATCCAAGCATTTTTTTACAATGACTTCAACCCAAAGGGTCATTCATTGAAAATTATCTTGCTGATTATATAAAGAGCTACTGTCAAGTTTGGTGTCTTTTAGTTTTTGCAAAGAGCTCCTTAGCTTATTTTTACATGTTTGGTGGTGGACAGGCTGAAATTTTATCTTAGAATATCTGTGATTGCAATGAAATTCCAACATACTTGGCATGTGTTTTTCAAAAGATTATCTTTTTATCTCAACACAACATTTTATCTCACTGAGAAATTTCACCGTATGCCCTTACAAATTTAACTGTGTCAATAATGTGTTTTATAAGATAACAGCATATAATAATGAACATAGTAACATGATTATTATTATCCGTAAAGGAATTCAAATCTATCAGCTCCAACCTGTGTTAATTCAGTTAGCATAAAAAGGTTTATTGAAAATGACACACTGTGCATTTTAGCCAGTGTAGTCGTTATGGTGCATGGTTTTGAAAACATTTGACAAAAAACAAATTTGTGCACAACCAAATTTTGCTTAGCATTTCGCAACAAATGAAGTTTTCATCAAAATGATTATGTTGCAAATTTTTGCTACAGATTTTCCATTTTCCCTAACCCTTTTTTCTGTGCCTGACCAAACATAAGGCACCACATGTACAATTGTGACGGTTATCGCATGTTTGAAGTAACTGCCATTAGTTTCTTAGGTGCTTTATAAATAAACATAGGCTTTAACCCATTAGGTGACAGAAGGAATAAATCCATTTATTTTTGTCCCTCCCAACCTGCAGTTAGTACTTCTGTAATATTCACCATTCACCACTAGATGTCATTGCTGTATATTAAGCACATACAGTGAGACCAGCTGGCAATGGAAAAAATTTAAGTAATCTCACCTTTTACTCCACAGAGAGAGGGGGTGGACTTCTAAACATTTATTCCAACATTAGAGTGTTAGAAATACATATTTTAATTGGCGACACTATAGTGTTCCTTTAAGACAAAAACAAGTTTTGGTCCAGGATAACCACAATGGAAACCAATAGAATAGGCAGCCTCACAACATTTAGCCCAATAATAGAATCTGATACCCTTTATAGATGTAGCTGTATGTCTGTGACTCATTCTAGCTAACAGTAATTACTGCCAGGAATAATGTTAGATGGTTACTATAAGTACCATAACCACATCAGCTTGTTGATGAGCTTAACATAGCCTAGTTCAAATAACGGTGAATCTGTCTATGATAGTAACTGCTGTGGGGCTGTTCTAAGTTTACAGTAGCAGTTCCACGTATCCTTACTTGTCCCATTATCCCACAATTCTGGACAGGAGTAATGATGTATCAGTGGGATCTGTTCTCTGAACTGTGAGTTTTTGGCAACTGGCTACAGCATTGCAAAATTTACAACAAAATAGAGATTTGGGGGGAAATCTCCAATTTAGGCAAAGTGTGGATCGTTTCCAATTCATTTTTTTTTCCATTTCATTTTTAACATTAATACAAATCTCACAACTGCATACTGTTTACTCAATTGTCTCAAACTTCAAGGTTAGTTCAGTGACCACATATTGAGGGATTAAATAATTTACAGGAGTTTTTCAGTTAACAGAGAATAAGAGAAAATTTAATTTCTTCCCAGTTTTCCTGTTTTGGTCTTAAATTTGCAATTAATTTGTGAATTCTTCATTTTTTAGGTAATAAACCATCTTTGATATTTATTAACTAGCTAAACAATTAAAGGGATTCTATAGTGGTAGGAATAGAAAGTTCTATTCCTTACACTATCGAACCCTCCGGTCCCCCCTCCCTTGAGGCCCCACCCTGTGCGGCGTTCTTCCGACATCATCTGACAAGTAGGGTAATGCGCATGCCAGGCAAGTACTGCAAGCACATTAGGCCCTCCCCGTAGAGAATTAACACTTTCCTATAGGGATTTTACTGACACTGGATGTCCTCACTCAGAGCGTTATGAGTTCCAGCATCAGTTAGGCAACCTAAAGTCTGGTAAAATCCCAGAAGCGCCTCTAGTGACTTTCTTGTAGGCAGCCACTAGAGGCCCCCTTAGTGCTGCAATGTAAACATTGCAGTTTCTAAAAAACTACAATTTTTACATTGCAGGACTAAGGGAGATAGGGACAGTGCACCCAGACCACTTCAATTAGCTGATGGGGTCTGGGTGCCTATAGTGTCCATTTAATTGCAGTGAATTAAAATAAATATATTTAGGATCTGCAATAAATTAAACTAGCAAACAAATGTCCACACACATGACATTATATGGAATGTTCATTGCGGTATAATAAATTGTAGCCTAAATTATTCTTTAGAGCTCCAGGGTAGTTTGCAGGTCATATAAATGTTTTTAAGGTGAAAGTGTCAATTCTATGGAACTGACAGTTCCTCCTTATGGCTGTGAACATTACTGTATCACATAGTGGAGTGTGTAGTGCAGCAGAGGTAAGTATATAACAAACTTCTGCAGTGTTCAGAGCAATGTCATCGCCTCCTTATCCTTCAGGTGCATACATGCAAAGAATTGCTGTAGATGCGCATGCTTACCTTACCTAGACATTCTTTCTATAGTAAAAAGAACCACAGGCGTGTAAGCGCTATAGACTGTGGTACAGACAAATAAGCAGCACTAAAAACAGTGATACACCAAGATGTATACAAAATAGATAGTTACCAAAAAAGCGTGCTATTATTTGTCTCTCTCTATATATTTTTACAGACTTCTTAGCACGCTATTTTGGTAACTATCTATTCTTTCTATAGTGCCATACACTCTGTTTATCATATTGTAGGGGATACAATAATTTGCATTGGATGTCCGAGCTGTGCCAGGAAACCCAAGAATAAAATGTAAATACAAAATAAAACTATTGAAGCTAAAAGAATCATTTGGAGCTTAAAACAAAATCTAAAAAAATCTATTATCTAAATCCTACTGCCACGAGTGACCTTATACAGAGGGATTTGCATGTTTTTCTTAAGGAGTTTAAATTCTGTTTTAGAAACATATCAATATGGGGAAATGATATACTGAGGTCCATCAATGAGATCTGATAGGTACAAAGTCATAGCTCTTAGCTACAGTTTACTCTCTCTATCGAGTTTAGACTGCCAACCCACACACATTTTACACTCCCATTAATCTCTACACACCGTTTACTGCACCTTAATCACACACGTTTTATTGCTATGGTGAATGGTGACACACAGTCACACAAACATACACGCCTCTTGGACACAATCTGACATAAATAGATGCAAGCGCTTAATGGGATATATTTACTACCAGACAAATGTGATGACAACGCAACTGTTTGCGTTTCATTTGAGCGACTTTTTAAAATGCTTACTAACTATTACGTTACTACTGCCCAGAATGGCAGCTGAAAGTCTATTGTCCTTAGCTCTCTATATGTATATATAACAAAGACACTCGCCACAGTACTCTGTACTTCATCCCAAACTATATATACTTCCGAACATTGTTATTAACATTATAAAAGGGCAAAGATCAGCGCTTTTGTCTTATGGAGCGTGACGTCTGTGGGTAAGGTGAACCAGGGCAGGGCTATTCCAGAATTGTTACTTGACTTCATAACCTACTGCGCACCATCTATGAAAATGAAGATACAAGCCATTACAAGACCAAAGAGTTTAATTAAACAGCTTACTTTCTAACCAAAGCAACAATCATTATAAAACACAATGTTGTTATCACTGTGAGCCTCTGTGGCTCACACAAACGCAGCGACATTGTTGACCTCATAGAAAAGAGGGGCATTAGGATAGAAATGTAGGACTGAGGAGTTTGGGTCACAAATAGGGACTGTCCTTCCAAAAAAGGGATTCTTGGAAAGTATATTAACATAGTTTTGATGAACAAAACAAACAGGAGGGGATGTTAGAATAGGTAGCTAGAGGAATCGAGATGGTAAGTATGCAGGGTAGGCAGACATTACATAAGAAGGTAGGCAAGCAGAATGCTAGGGAGCAGGGCAAATATGAAGTGGCAGGTAGGTTGATAAAGCGGCAGATAAGGAAATATGTAGCCTGCACTGTACACTCCCTACAGTTACATACAACTTAAACATACAACATTCCACACAGAAAAAAAATCTTCTTGGCCCGCAGAGAGTTAATAATGTCCTAACTACTTCAAATGCCACAAATGTAAATCTTTATAACCTCACAATTGTGTTACCATTTTCTACATACATGAACTGTATGTCACTATATTTTGCTGGAGAGTGATCACAGGGCTGAAAGCTGAAAGCATCGCCATTCGTTTTTTTCTTTTCACAAGTTACTATGATAATGTGCGGTTTTGTGGGTTGACCCTTTAAAATTATTATTTTTAGGGTGAGTGACTTGGCTATTCACATCCTGATGGAGCCAATCGATTGCCATGGGAGAATGAAGTAGTCCGTGATGGGCCTGCAAACTGGAGTGTTACTACACTGCAGAGACAAAAATCATGTCACTTGCATCTTAAACAACAGACTCAGGGCACATCACACACACCAGCTTACTCTATAAGTCACTGTCATTTTAAAGAATAATCACATTCCTATTTTTGATGATATGTTGGGTTTTACAGAATATCCAGCTAAACTAAAAATAATATAAGCTGTCCTCTGCTGATTTAAATGGATAGTGAATACCACAATTTTTTTTCTTTAAGAGTTACGCACTAAAGTGTGAGCTGTCAGGATACCCAACAAGAGATATTTTTCCAAGGTAGCTCTCTTGGCCTCCAATTTAAATCTCCCTTTACAAATATTCTAGATAGAATGTAAGCTTGTTTGAGCAGGGCCATCACCCTCTGCTCCTGTGCGTCTATCTCGTCTTGTTGCAAATACATGTCTGTTAGTCCACCTATTGTACAGCGCTGCAGAATTTGTTGGAGCTTCATAAATAATAATAATTATTGAAAATTTGCACTTTAGAGAATAAGAGAGGGAGAGTGTATGTGTATGTATGTGTGTGTGTGTCACACTCAATATTGCAAGCAAATCATGTGTACTGACAGTTTTACTGAAGTGACAAATAATAGAGGAAGATTAAATGTGATGACTTGTCTGTGCATTTTCACATAAAAAAGTGGAATTTTTGTATCAGCCTATCTAACTTTAGGAGACCATAATAGGCTGAGAATCTAGAATACTCACCTGACCCTACCCCATCAACTACAGTTGTGGAAGCACCTCTAGTGACTGTCATGAAGACAACCACTATAGTCATGTTAACCCTTCAATGAAATCATTGCTGATCCTGCAAAATTTTATTTCTTTCACTTGCAAGATTACAAAGCCAGAGGCACTGCAGCCAGTGGCGTGGGTGCCTATAAAGTTTGTTTAATCAATAAATATATAGGTACACACACAAAGAATAGCACAAACAATAGATATGGCTTATGCTGGATTCCAAGATTGTATCTGTATATAAAATGTGACAGTTTCTCTTTAAATGTATAAAGGGGTTTAGTGCACTGGAAGAGAGAAAGCAGTAATTGGCACGTGTACAACAACTGCCCCTCCTATCATTGGAACTACACTGAACGAGATGTTTCCGTGTGAAATCGTATCATGCCTGCCACATGCAAATACTTTCTCACTTACTCTATCTGCAAATTCTATCCACTTACTGTGTCTAAAAGTGGCTTCCCAGTGAGGGATGGTAATACCTGCCAATCATTTACTTAACTCTTACAGGGTTATTTAAGTGGGAATTGTCGGGACATAGAAGTGAATGAAGCATAGCTATTTTTCCAATTCAGCTTATTTTGGCCTTAAATGTGAAAGTCACTTTGAATTCCTGACAATTTTCACGTAAGTAAACAGCCCTGTTAGCCTGCAATGCATGGATCAGCCTTTCAGCTGAGGTGGCAGGCACACTGATGGCTGATGGAAATGGATGTGAGGGTTATATGCGTTCACATAGAATGAGCAGGATAAATTGGTAGACTTTTTTTTTTTTTTTCAAATTGCTATAAAAAAAGTTTCTGTGATGTAAAAATTAAAAGTGTGCTCCTGACTTGAATGTAGAACAATAATTCAGGTACTAACTGATGTGAAAGGCTACGAATACTTATGTTATATGTCAACGCAAATCTCAAGGGTTTATTTACTAAACAGTGAGTTGTGGTGAACAGACAAGGTTTCAAAGTTAAATTCAAAATAGGTGAGCTGGGCCATTTATTTTAGCTTGACGGCTTTATATCACCACCAATTTGTGATGTTGGCTTTGCCATAAAGACAGTCTCTAGTCCTTAATCTGCTACAGCTTGGGCCTGATGGGAGTTATCCCCCACAGCGCCAAGAGACAGATATTTATGTACTGCTTATTTGTATTATACGGAAAGGAGCATGTTTAAAATGCAGTTAGTGTGTGTACGCAAAGCTTACACTCTAATGATGTAAGAGTTCCTGGCTGATAAACTGATTTATGTAATGTCACAGGATGACACATGACACCGACCAAGGCTCCTTCCCCCACACTCTGTGTCGCAGTCAGTATTTGACTATTTTTAGTGGCTTTTGCTAGTTTTGTCAATTAGATAAGAAATGCAGAGACTGTTGATTCTACCCTTCACTTCCGGGAGGCTCCATGGAAACTCCAATAGATTCATAAACACATAAAGCAGTAATCATTCATAGTGGTCACAACACAGTAGTGTTACTGTGGCTCCTAACATTTTATTGACAAGAACTAAAACCACATACATGGAAGTTGCCTTAATAATCCATTCTTCAATTGTAAAATAACCCCAGGAACCTATTCTTCAACTATTATGTAATATACTACAAAAATACCAGTAATTCTGCAAAATACTTTAACCAAGCTCTTCCCATAGTCAGAGGGGTTTCCACTGCCATGTGGAAGCCATTGCTGCTATAGTAACCAATTTAATGTGGGATGTTGCCTTGGGCTAGATGAATATATGATGTACCTGGTCCAAGCATTGAAGACCCCCTGATATAGCGAAGAAACCCAATTTTGAATCCTGGCCCAGGAATTAGGAACACCTAGTCTTATTATGTGAATATATGTGAATATAATGTTATTGTCTGTAATCCCAAGTACTACATGCAGAAAACCCAGTCAAATCCCTAGAAAATTGTGAGACCAGTGAAGCATTTTTTTTTTTTAACAAGGCTTATAAAGCTCTCTCCATCTGATGCTAAGTTGCTTTCGTTAAATTAGACTGTTGATTAAAAAGTTTCCAGATTCATAAGTTCTCTAAGACTTGTGTTTATACATATTTAAACACACTCAGATGTAAATGGATCATAGCTTAGATTTGGATAAAGTTTATGAGTAGGCAATCACCCTTTGCACCTAGGTTCATTTTACAACCCTCCTCCCCAACGTAAAAAATAGAAAATAATAAGTTTAGTTTAGACTGCAGCCCTTGGTTAAGATAGCACATTTATTTGCTCTGGGACTATGTACAATTATTTTACTTTAGTTTGTTAATTCACCCTATCCCTTCTTCCTGGCATTGACATATATATCCTCCCAGTTCAGGGATATTATAGATACCCTGCATACTGAAATGCTAGACAGCTCCCATGTCTTGGGTTAATATATACCCTGCCCTGCTATGAAGCTATCCTCCTTGATTAAGTGCACACAAACTCCAGCAGACAGTGCCATATACACAATCTAGCTGTGAGAGTAATGTGTATGTCACCGCTCTCATGTCCTCAGAGCACTGTGACCCCAGCAGATAGTAATGCAGATAGCTTGTTAAGATCCCCTGTTTCTGGTTGGTAACTCTAGAAATCTCTGCACACTGCCTATTGCCCTAGCAGACACCCAGCCTGCAGCCCTCAGACATTATATATAAGGACACTGTTTAAATGCAGTGACTTCAGCTGACATAGCCAGGCTCACAGCTTGCAGCCCTGTGATATAATAAATAAAGCCCCCACTGCCCAGTGACACCATGCAGAAAGTGGAGTAATATATTATTATTATATAAAGCATGTCTGTCCTGTGGAATTATATATAAAGCCCTCTCTACAATGGAGTTATATATGCAGAGCCCTCTCTGCCCTGAGGTATTACATACAGAGCCCTCTCTGCCCCGGGATATCATATACAGAGCCCTCTCTGTCCTGGGGTATTATATACAGAGCCCTCTCTGTCCTGCAGTATTATATGCTGAGCCCTTCCTATCCTGGGGTATTATATACAGAGCCCTCTCTGCCCCGGGATATTATATACAGAGCCCTCTCTGTCCTGGGGTATTATATGCTGAGCCCTTTCTATCCTGGGGTATTATATACAGAGCCCTCTCTGTCCTGGGGTATTATATGCTGAGCCCTTCCTATCCTGGGGTATTATATACAGAGCCCTCTCTGTCCTGGGGTAATATATACAGAGCTCTCTCTATACAGTGGTAATATATACAGTGTGCTCTCTATACTGGGGTAATATATACAAAGCTCGCCTCTCTCTATACATACAAAGCTCTGTCTATCCTGGGGCATTATATACAGAGCTCTTTCTATACTGAAGTATTAAATACAAAGCTCTCTCTCTATGCTATGGTATTTTATACAGAGCTCTCTCTATACTGGGGTATTACATACAGAGCTCTCTCTATCCTGGGGTATTATATACAGACTTCTCTATACTGGGGCATTATATACAGAGCTCTCTCTATATTGGGGGATTATATAAAGACTTCTCTATACTGGGGCATTATATACAGCTCTCTCTATATTGGGGCATTAAATATAGAGCTCTCTCCATATTGGGGTATTATATACAGAGCTCTCTCTATACTGGGGTATTACATACAGACCTCTCTATACTGGGGCATTATATACAGAACTCTCTCTATATTGGGGCATCATATACAGAGCTCTCTCTATACTGGGGCATTATATACAGAGCTCTCTCTATATTGGGGCATTATATACAGAGCTCTCTCTATATTGGAGCATTATATACAGAGCTCTCTCTATATTGGGGCATTATATACAGAGCTCTCTCTATAGTGGGGCATTATATACAGAGCTCTCTCTATATTGGAGCATTATATACAGAGCTCTCTCTATAGTGGGGTATTATATACAGAGCTCTCACTATATTGGAGCATTATATACAGAGCTCTCTCTATATTGGGGTATTATATACAGAGCTCTCTCTATATTGGAGCATTATATACAGAGCTCTCTCTATATTGGGGTATTATATACAGAGCTCTCTCTATATTGGGACATTATATACAGAGCTCTCTCTATATTGGGGTATTATATACAGAGCTCTCTCTATATTGGGGCATTATATACAGAGCTCTCTCTATATTGGAGCATTATATACAGAGCTCTCTCTATATTGGGGCATTATATACAGAGCTCTCTCTATATTGGGGCATTATATACAGAGCTCTCTCTATATTGGAGCATTATATACAGAGCTCTCTCTATATTGGAGCATTATATACAGAGCTCTCTCTATATTGGGGCATTATATACAGAGCTCTCTCTATATTGGGGCATTATATACAGAGCTCTCTCTATATTGGGGCATTAAATACAGAGCTCTCTCTATATTGGGGCATTATATACAGAGCTCTCTATATTGGGGCATTATATACAGAGCTCTCTCTATATTGGAGCATTATATACAGAGCTCTCTCTATATTGGGGTATTATATACAGAGCTCTCTCTATATTGGGGCATTATATACAGAGCTCTCTCTATATTGGGGCATTATATACAGAGCTCTCTCTATATTGGGGTATTATATACAGAGCTCTCTCTATATTGGGGCATTACATACAGAGCTCTCTCTATATTGGGGCATTATATACAGAGCTCTCTCTATATTGGAGCATTATATACAGAGCTCTCTCTATATTGGGGTATTATATACAGAGCTCTCTCTATATTGGGGTATTATATACAGAGCTCTCTCTATATTGGGGCATTACATACAGAGCTCTCTCTATATTGGGGCATTATATACAGAGCTCTCTCTATATTGGGGTATTATATACAGAGCTCTCTCTATATTGGGGCATTACATACAGAGCTCTCTCTATATTGGGGCATTATATACAGAGCTCTCTCTATATTGGGGTATTACATACAGAGCTCTCTCTATATTGGGGCATTACATACAGAGCTCTCTCTATATTGGGGCATTATATACAGAGCTCTCTCTATATTGGGGCATTATATACAGAGCTCTCTATATTGGGGCATTATATACAGAGCTCTCTCTATATTGGGGCATTATATACAGAGCTCTCTATATTGGGGTATTATATACAGAGCTCTCTCTATATTGGGGCATTATATACAGAGCTCTCTCTATATTGGAGCATTATATACAGAGCTCTCTCTATATTGGGGTATTATATACAGAGCTCTCTCTATATTGGAGCATTATATACAGAGCTCTCTCTATATTGGGGCATTCTATACAGAGCTCTCTCTATATTGGGGCATTATATACAGAGCTCTCTCTATATTGGGGCATTATATACAGAGCTCTCTCTATATTGGAGCATTATATACAGAGCTCTCTCTATATTGGAGCATTATATGTGAATCCTTCTGCCCTGTGATATTATATATTGTATGTATAAAGCCGTTCCTGCCCTGGGATAGTATATATAGAGTCCCCTGTCACAGTAATGTATTGGTACAGTATTATTAAATATATAAAGGCCTGGCTGGCTGGGTGCACAGTGAGTCCAGCAGACAGAGCCATGCACAGAGCCTGCTACTGCCGCCACCACTACTTGACGCATTGCAGGTACAGCGCGACCAATAGCAGCCCTCGGCACTGCCAGGAAATCATTGCAGGGTCCGGCCGACCAATCACAGCGCTCCTCACAAATCGCGTCCCCAAGACTTCACAGCGCCAACTAAGCAATGGTATAGTGTGCGTCTCAGTCAGCATGAGAGGCGGTGTAACCCTCCGCGCTCGAATATAGTCCCCATGTAAACCAGTCTTTCCGACCCAATCCGTTGATTTAAAGGGACCGGGCTGGGAGGGGAGGTCTGGCTCACGGTCTATGTATTGCACTGTAATAAAACCTGTGTGCAATGCAGGGCTAGTTCCTTCACAGCACATTAACCCTTTCATAGCATTACCTATATTAGTGTTCATATGTGGAATAAAGATAAAATAATAATTATATAGTTATATTATTCATAAACAGAATCTATTAACTGTTAATTAATCCCACCCTTGCTTGCACTTATTATAAACTTTATGTATTAGATGACATTTACATATAAATAGTTGTTTGTTTTTTCAGTTTCATTTATTTATTTTTGTTAATTTTTTAAAACATTTTTAAGGGGAAGTGGTCACTATTATCAGGCTAGTTCATTAAATGTACTTCAATTCTGTCACTTTTTAATTTTTATTTTTTTTATTTCATCACAACTTTAGTGATTTAATCATGTTTAGCTATCAGGCTGAGGAGACCTTGCACATTGTACATATAATTATAACTGATAAAGTCACTACTAATGGCCAGGACAAAGTGCTACAAAACCTCTTGGTAACCAAGAAAGAACAACGTTCCAAGTATTAATGTTTTTGGCATATACTTAGCTCCAACATAGTCCATAGCGCTGTGTAATAGGTAATATATATATATATATATATACACACACATATATACGTATATTTATATACACACACATACACAATTGTCTACATTTATTGCAAGTTGTATCTCATATGTTTACAAAACTGCCGAAATTACCATGTTGACACTTATCGCTGTAGTCATGTTTCTGTGCCTGATTACTAGTTTTGAAATACAACTCCTGATCCCCTTCCATGCCTGCAGCTGCACACATATTTAGTTTTACAATGCAAACCACGCCAAACCAGTTTATCGTGTAAAGAGTTAACCAGTAACTACCATATCTTTGTCTAGAGTTTGGCACCAAGGTGCGTTATACTGTACATGTTTGCTTTGTGTGTCAATATTTAGCCTCCTCAGTGTTCTAATTGCTACCATTTGCGCCTAAGCACCACCTCTTGCTAGCAACCATCATTGCGCTGAACAGTCCCAGCATTTACCTTTAAAATGGTGCCATTCAAATTATTGCAATATTACGCCCCTGTGCCAGCAGGACCAAGACCCACTTACTAGCAAATAAGGATGACATGTTTTTTTGGAAGTGGTACACACCAAGAAAATACACTTGTAGTAAGAGGTTTTCCTAGCAATAATCTACATTATTACATTTAATTCAATAGAGCCATAACTGTGCATATTTCTTTGAAAATTACTTAAAGGGACACATGCCTTTTATATAGTTATTATTGTTGCTATTTATTTTTTGCATTATACATATAACGTGTTAACAATGTAAGAAAGCATTAAAAAGGCAGAAGCGGGGCAAAACATTTAGCCAGTCAATGTTCTCCGATACACATGGAACTGTGATGTCAACTCGTTTAGCTATATAAAATATCATGTTGTGCTTCCTCTTTCTAATAGTGAATTTCCTGTTGGAAGATTTTGCTAAAAGATAGCAGAAAAACATTCATAATGGATATTAAGCTAGGCCAGTTATTTTACTTTTAAGCTTTAACATCAATGACAGTTGTCTAAATGACTCTTTAAAATTTATTTTGATAGAAAAAAACTGTTCAATAAGGTCTGCTTGCAAGCATATGATCTAACATTTAACAAGAGAAACACAAGATATAGAAAGAAACTGGTCACAAGCATACAATCTATAGGGAACATGGGGAAAACATAAGTAGTGATGTCCCGAACGGTTGGCCGAACGGTTCGCCGCGGACTCATCATTGAGTAAACTTTGACCCTGTACCTCACAGTCAGCAGACACATGCCAGCCAATCAGCAGCAGACCCTCCCACCTCCTGGACAGCATTCATTTTGAAGCTGCATTCTTAGTGAGCTGTCCAGGACGTGGGAGGGTCTGGGAGGGAGGGTCTGCTGCTGATTGGCTGGAATGTGTCTGCTGACTGTGAGGTACAGGGTTAAAGTTTACTCAATGATGAGTCCGTGGCGAACCGTTCGCGAACCGTTCGGGACATCACTAAAAATAAGGTATAAAAGGCATCCTGCTTGCTAGCTTAAAATCTAATGCAAGTAAAAGCAGAAGATGTGGAGCGCACCGTGCTCAGAAGCTTACAATCTATCTAGAGGGAGCAATTATTATTGATATAGATGTTATTCACCCACTACCCAGGTTATGCCTGAACCTTTGTAATCTTGGAGTCAGTATTGTTATATGTCAATCCACTCATACATTGAGTTGCAAATTTCGGTGTTTACTCTCCTGCATGTCCATGCTGATATACTCAGATTAGGATAAAAATGTGTCTTGAGGAATTTATGTATTTCTGACGTATATAATTTCCACTGCGAGACATACTCATATTTTATATTTTTGGCAGATAAATTGTCCAGGAAAAATGTCATGACTCAGCCTCAGAGTTTAATTTTCACCTGCAGAAAAGTCACTTCCTTTAGAATGAATGAAAAACATTTACTATACTATATATTTATTTTTTTATGATTGGACATAAGAGACATAAAAAATATCCATCATTTGATGAGATTTAAAGGAACACTGTCATAACAAGCATGACAGAGGTCTGTTTAGCAGTACTAAGAATTTGATCTGTGCTAGCAAATGTTAAGAAACAATTTTATATTCTGTAACTATGACATCCACAGTTTAACAATATAAATACGGCCAAAAAAGTTATATTAATGGCAGCAAAAGTGCAGCCGCCTGCGCATGTAATGACTCTGGTGGACATATCGGAGACTGCAGACTCTATATTTAGACACACCTAACATTTAATGTAAGCTATTCACCAGAACGACCTATGGATTACATGTATGTCTAACTACGTGTTTTAGTGGGAAACACTGTCTCTTTAATTGTATTTTTTTTGTGTGTTTTTTTTTTCCAAGCAGGCTTGAGAAAGCACTTCTCAGTCCTGAACTGCAGAGTTTGGAAAAAACAGAGCAGAGGTTTAAGAAAGAATTTGACTTCCTGACCTCCTGAGAGCAAAATGCATCCAATTTCAAATATATTTTTGTTGTTCCCTCTGTAGTAACTTGCACAGTTTGTATGTGTTGCATCCGCTCATTCAATTAGGCATTTATTTTAAAATACTTTTTTTCTGTAACTCTTTTTTTTCTGTAATCCGGTGTCCTCAGTACAATTATGTAGTACAATTTAGTCCTCATCTTTCTGATACTGGCAGAATTAATCCATGAAGACGGGTGACTGGGTAACTTGCGCTTAGCCTTATCTGACGTTCGACCCACATAGCCGGCTGCATATTTGACTGCTACTATAACTGTGTCCAATGATTAAAGGGATCTGTCATTTATTGGCAAACTACACAATTGAATAAAATATTCAAAATCACCTTAACCTTTTATAGGTGATACTTTTATTTTCTTTAAAATTTATATTAAATGTTTAGGAAATTACACAATCTAGAAGAGTCCAGGCATAATTAGTGCACACACTGCAAATTATTATTTATTTAGCGCCAACATATACCAGAGCGCTTTCAAATTGTTAATTGGTGAAATCTGACAAGTCATTTACATACGGAATAAAACAGAGAAGAGACAGGAGGCGAAGAAGGCACTGCTCAAACGAGCTTACAATCTATGATATAAGAAGGACAGCAGAAATATATATTTTATTTTTATTTATTTATGGGGAGTGTCTGCAGGGCCATTCAGGTATATTATATTGATTACAGATGGTATAGTTTCCCGCCACCATTTTGTTTTTATAATGGCAACCAATTAGCACCACTCTACCCGATCCAATGAAGTTAAATTAAATATTATCTTGAATCTGACCAGGCCATTAGTGCTGCTACGTATCCGACGAGGAACTCATGGAAGACTCTTATCTTATCTTATGGTGTTTCACTATGATTTAATTCATTTATTAATAAACTTTACTCCACCGAGCTTACGGTAAAATTCCTTCAACATGGTTCGTCCAAAGAAAAGAATATATATTGTATTGAAATTATTGCAAAGGCGGTTGTTTCACACCAATTTTAAATTACATAATGAACGGAAAAATGGCATTGTTCTCGCCTAGCATTAACTGCATTGTTTCCTGAACTTCACAGGACTAGGTCCAAATAAGTCCTTCTGAAACGGCTCATGTAACATTAAAGAAGAACGAAGGAAGTTCATCATCATTTAAAGGAATTTCCAGGTATAGTGGCCAATTTGTATTCACACTCTTAGTTTCCACATGCAGTGGACTGCAATTCTCATGGTGTTTAATGGAATCACTGTTTGTGATCATGAAAATATTATTAATTACATTTTAAAAATGAATGTCACTTACATTCTTTAGAGCTGATGCATAATCTCCAAGAAGTGTTACCTTTTCAATTTTTGACAAGCGTTAAACATTATATAAATAAATAAGTAAATATTATATGGGACACACAAATTATATCCAGAATTGCTCTTTATAGTGTTAATAGACATTGTATCCTGTGTCCTCAGTCCTGGTTCAAATAGCAGGTTACAAAATTCACTTTTCTCAGTTCTATTTGTATTCAACTATCAACATACAAGAGTGATTGTATTTAAAGCAACTTTGAAGAGGCCTCCTGAGATAATAAATTGTTTAACCCATTTAAAGCACATTAAGCCTGCATTGCAGGTAAAGCTGGAAGGCATCTAGGAGGCTGGTCATTCAGAATATTTACATGTCCTTACTTGCTGCATAGGATCAATCATCATTCATCTGCACCTTGAATTAGCTCAGTGATTGACAGTCCTGTTTCCAAAGATGTTCTACAGGAGCAGTAACATAGTCATAGAGTAAGGTGGTATATATGGTAACAATACATAAACTTCACCATTTTAAACTGTTGTAATCTTTATGGAAAGTATCAAGGTTCCCAAAAACTGTGATATACAATTTCTTTGTCTTGTCAATGGGTTCTTGATTAATAAAACATATTACATAAAGTATAACCTAACACTAATTTATAAGTTGCTGCTAACAGGGGGGGGTTGGAGGGGTGAAACAATAAGCCAGATATACTGTGTAACATTGCACTCATCCACAAGAAATTCTAGAAGACTTCAACTAATTACATTGCCCCCCTTCCCTAAATCTATCTGACACCTGATAAGGTCATTGCATGTTTAAGTATGTAAAAAAAAAAAAAAGTGTCTTGCTTTAGGAAAAAGTATATGGATCATTAAAAGAGATGGGCATGCATGAGACCCCCATCATAATAGGGACAGCCCCCTCTCTCACCCTAATATCACTGGTAAAGGAAGCCTGGGTGAGCTGGATGAATTAACCCTTTGAGGGCCCAGCAAGTGTGCAAAGCAGTCCCTATGCCTTACTCACCCACATGACCCTTAAATGGTTAAATCTAGTCCTGCAACTTGCCATTTGTGATGCTCCACCCCACACCCCAAAGTCCCTGCAGCCTTTCTCTGCACCAAATTGGACAGACAACGTCATCCACCAGCAGCAGTAGAGGCTTCCCACTGGGGTGTAGTCAGACATGTGGGATTTATGCAGGGTGTGTGTGCTTGTGCCTCTTTCTAACCTCATAAAGTCAGGCTATAGAAGTCTTTCTGAATAGCAAATAGCAGCAAAATTACCCCCGTCCCCAAAAATATACTTCTGAAAATAAAATGCAGAGCACACCTCCTCCAATGCCTGGCAAATTCTGGAATTAAATATGAATCTCTTTAAATTAGTGCAGGCGCTGAGAGTGTCCCTGGTTTTAGATGGGAGACACACTGCATGTAACCCTGTGGATTGCAACAAAGAGATCAATGCAGGGCTAGCATGGCTCTTGAAATAAAGTATGAATAGTGAGCACTGATGTAGTAAAAGTAATGCTAACAGGTTCTGCAGAACCTCTTGGGGAGTAAAGTTGTCCTACAGTTTGTATTTCAAGGTGTATTGGAGCAGTTGGGTATCTGTACTTTTTTTTGCATTTCCATATGAACAGTGAGGTTCAACAGCATCCCAGCAATATCCATTGAGATACATCAATACCCCCGCTAGGAGGGGCATTCAGGTGAATACCAAAGGGCGGCTGATTGTTACACTCTGGGTGGTCCAGTCAGGCCCTCAAGTATCCTGGCAAGAAATGACATAAGGGCGACTGCTTATTATATCTGGAGTCAGTGTTGTCGGCACCCCCGAAATCTAAATTTCCCCCCCGCAATTCGTGTCAAGGCCACTTTTTTGACTGACAGACACATGCCCTCATTGATACACGCACTGATATACACTCACTGACAGATACACAGTCATTGGCACACACACTGTTTAACCAACACACACTTTCACTGACAGACACACCCACTCACTGACAGGCACACACTCTCAGATACACATAAAATGACATACACACACTGACACACCCATTCTCACTGAAAGACACACACACTTTCACTCACTCACAGACACACACTGAATGCTACACTCAATCACTCACAGTAAGGTGGACAGCCCCAGAACACAAGGCAAACAAGGCATTTGTCTGGGAGCTTGTGGTGGCATTTTTGGCACCCCCACCTGAAAGTGCTGCCCTTTGCCTTGTGGTAAATACATCCCTGTCTGGAGTCCAGTGATTACCCCAATATCCAGGCTAGGAGAGACATTCCATGTGTTTAGACAGGGAGGGCTTCTTGTTAGACTTAGGGGTCTGGTGATTACCCCAGTATCCCAACTAGGAGAGATAATCCATGTGTTTAGACAGGGAGATCTGCTTGTTATAACTGGGCTCCAGTGATTGCCCAAATATTCCAGCTAGTAGAGACATTCCATGCTTATAGGCAAGAAGGGCTGCTTGTTAGACCTGGGGTCCAGTAAATAACCCCAATATCCTGGCTAGGAGAGACATTCCATGTTTTTAGACAGAGAGGGCTGCTTGTTAGACCCAGGGTCCAGTTAGGGCCCAAATATCCCAGCTTGGATTATTTAAAGTGAATAGACATGGTGGGCCACTTGTTGCACCCTAGGGTTTAGTGTGTACCTCAATTACCCTGACTAGGTCATTTGAGGTGTATAGATTATTGAGAGATACCTGTTATACTGTAGAGTGTAATAAGATGCCCGAGAGCGGGTGATAATCGTTACCAAACTGCGTGTAGTGAACTATACACTTATTAGCTAAATTAGAACCCCTTTAAGGGTAGTACCATTCTACAATACCCACCTTGGGGCAATATATAAATAGTGAAATCTAGTATTTTACCCTGGGGAGTCCAAAGAGGTGCCCCGATTTTGGATATACTACAGTTATTTAACAAAGAAAGGAGGCACAAAAGGGGGCAGCATGTTACCTCCCCATCTAGGCAATACTGAACAGGTAAGATGTGTTGCATAAGCCCTCCCCCATATCCCAGCTAGTTGAGTTATTCATATAGTACTACCGAGAAGACCTCTTACACTTTGAAATCAATAAACCTCCAATATTTAACTGAAGTAAGATATTCCTGGAGTAAGACAGGAAGGGGTGCCTAGAAGTATAGAGCCACCAGCTACACAATGCAGGGTAAAGAGTAAGGTATATTTATTTATGGTCCAAGAGACAAAACAAAGATATGGCATTTTGGCCTTCAGCTACAGACCCCCTATATTAATGAGATGAGATTGTAGGTGTTGGTTACAGCTGCCATGCCCTATAAAAAACACACAAATAGTGAGATACTGTAGTAGTATACACAAGGACGACTGGCTGTTACCCCATGTCAGTGCAATAAACCCCCTCTATTCCATATAGGTGAGATATACTAGTAGGGGTGTCTGGTACCCCTTGCAGAGCCAGTAGACCACCAGCATCCCATCTATGGGAGATAAACTAGCATTATAGAGAGGTTTGCCTGCTGGACCCCCAGCATGAGATAAACAGTAGAGAGAGGGTGGGCTGCCTGCTGACCCCCAGTACACTATATAGGTGAGATAAGCTGGCAATATATAGAAGGTGGGCTGCCTGCTGGACCCCAGTATCCTTTATATGTGAGATATACTATTAGTGTAGAGGGTGGTATAGAGAGGGCAGTATAGAGAGAGTGGGCGCCTTATCTAGGTGAAATACACTACAATTAAAAAGAGGGTGGGCTGCCTGCAAAGTCCCAAGAATCCCAGCAATATGAGATAAGCTAGCAGTATAGAAAAGGTGGGCTGCCTGCAGGACCCCTAGTATTCCAGCTATGGGAGATAAACTAGCAGGATAGAGATGGTGGGCTGCCTGTGGGACCCCTGCTATCCCAGCTAGGTGAGATACACTAGCAGTATAGGGAGAGTGGGCTACCTGTAGGACCCCCAGTATCCCAGCTCTATTAGATAAGCTAGCAGTATATGGAAGGTGGTATAAAGAGGGTGGGCTGCCTGTGAGACCCTCACTATCCTAGCTAGGTGAAATACACTAGCAGTATAGGGAGGGTGGGTTGCCTGTGAGGCCACCAGTATCCCAGCTATATGAGATAAGCTCTCAGTATAGGGAAGGTGGTATAAAGAGGGTGGGCTGCCTGTGAGACCCCCAGTAACCCAGCTGTATGAGATAAGCTAGCAGTATAGAGAGGGTGGGCTGCTTGTGAGACCCCCAGTGTCCCAGCTATATAGAGAGGGTGGGCTGCCTGTGAGACCCCCAGTATCCCAGCTGTATGAGATAAGCTTGCAGTATAGAAAGGGTTGGCTGCTTGTGAGACCCCCAGTATTCCAGCTGTATGAGATAAGTTTGCAGTATAGAGAGGGTGGGTTGCCTGTGAGACCCCCAATATCCCAGGTATATGAGATAAGCTCGCAGTATAGAGAGGGTGGGCTGCATGTGAGACCCCCAGTATCCCAGCTATATGAGATAAGCTCGCAGTATAGAGAGGGTGAGTTGCTTGTGAGACCCCCAGTATCCCAGCTGTATGAGATAAGCTTGCAGTATAGAAAGGGTTTGCTGCTTGTGAGATCCCCAGTATCCCAGTTGTATGAGATAAGTTCACAGTATAGAGAGGGTCGGTTGCCTGTGAGACCCCCTGTATCCCAGCTATATGAGATAAGCTCGCAGTATAGAGAGGGTGGGCTGCCTGTGAGACCCCCAGTATCCCAGCTATATGAGCTAAGCTGGCAGTATAGAGAGGGTGGGCTGCCTGTCAGACCCCCAGTATCCCAGCTATATGAGATAAGCCAGCAGTATAGAGGGGGTGGGCTGCCTGTGAGACCCGCAGTATCCCAGCTATATAGAGAGGGTGGGCTGACTGTGAGACCCCCAGAATTCCAGCTATATGAGATAAGCTCGCAGTACAGAGAGGGTGGGCTGCCTGTGAGACCCTCTGTATCCCAGCTATATAGAGAGGATGGGCTGCCTGTGAGACCCCCTGTATCCCAGCTATATGAGATAAGCTGGCCGTATAGAGAGGGTGGGCTGCCGGTGAGACCCCCAGTATCCCAGCTGTATGAGATAAGCTCGCAGTATAGAGAGGTTGGGTTGCCCGTGAGACCCCCAGTATCCTAGCTGTATGAGATAAGCTAGCAGTATAGAGAGGGTGAGCTGCCTGTGAGACCCCCAGTATCCCAGCTATATGAGATAAGCTCGCAGTATAGAGAGGGTGGGCTGCCTGGGAGACCCCCAGTATCCCAGCTATATAGAGAGGGTGGGCTGCCTGTGAGACCCCCTGTATCCCAGCTATGTAGGGAGGGTGGGCTGCCTGTGAGACCCCCAGTATCCCAGCTATATAGAGAGGGTGGGCTGCCTGTGAGACCCCCAGTATCCCGGCTATATGAGATAAGCTCGCAGTATAGAGAGGGTGGGCTGCCTGTGAGACCCCCAGTATCCCGGCTATATGAGATAAGCTAGCAGTATAGAGAGGGCTGCCTGTGAGACCCCCAGTATCCCAGCTATATGAAATAAGCTAGCAGTATAGAGAGGGTGGGCTGCCTGTGAGACCCCCAGTATCCCAGCTATATAGAGAGGGTGGGCTGCCTGTGAGACCCCCTGTATCCCAGCTATGTAGGGAGGGTGGGCTGCCTGTGAGACCCCCAGTATCCCAGCTATATAGAGAGGGTGGGCTGCCTGTGAGACCCCCAGTATCCCGGCTATATGAGATAAGCTAGCAGTATAGAGAGGGTGGGCTGCCTGTGAGACCCCCAGTATCCCAGCTATATGAAATAAGCTAGCAGTATAGAGAGGGCGGGCTGCCTGTGAGACCCCCAGTATCCCGGCTATATGAGATAAGCTAGCAGTATAGAGAGGGTGGGCTGCCTGTGAGACCCCCAGTATCCCAGCTATATGAAATAAGCTAGCAGTATAGAGAGGGTGGGCTGCCTGTGAGACCCCCAGTATCCCAGCTATATAGAGAGGGTGGGCTGCCTGTGAGACCCCCTGTATCCCAGCTATGTAGGGAGGGTGGGCTGCCTGTGAGACCCCCAGTATCCCAGCTATATAGAGAGGGTGGGCTGCCTGTGAGACCCCCAGTATCCCGGCTATATGAGATAAGCTAGCAGTATAGAGAGGGTGGGCTGCCTGTGAGACCCCCAGTATCCCAGCTATATGAAATAAGCTAGCAGTATAGAGAGGGTGGGCTGCCTGTGAGACCCCCAGTATCCCAGCTATATGAGGTCAGGCCAAGCAGACCTGACAACAGGGGGGCGAGGCCGAGGAATGCTGGAAGGCGTGTCTGTGTGGACAGTGGGCGTGGCTTTACACCGCAGTCCCGGCTCCCGTCCGTTGGCGGAGGGATACGCGCTTATAAAGCGGTGAGGCCGCCTCACACCCCCAGCACTCTGAGGAGCACCGCGTAGCTTGCTGGTTATTCAGAGTTGCTGAAGGGAGAATCAACGTAGCGTGCCGGCTTCCTCACCAACCCCTGAAAGGACATACCGCCATGGTAGGTAGACCTCATCCCTGAATACCCCCGGATTCAGAGCCTGCTCCCTGCGGTACCCTGTGCTCCCGTTACCCGGCGGGGATTATATAACGGGCTGGGACCGGCCTCTCCGCGGTTTGTGTGTCGTGGTATCTGTCTCCCCCTCTGGCACTGTAAGGGTTAATGTCCGCGAGGAGAGTGAGGTATGGGGGTCTCGCGCTCAGGGTTCCTGTGTGGTCACCGTGGGGGTTACACCCTGAGCTCCGGTAAATGAAGGAGTTATGTGTTCAGGGAGGGAGGGTGGCGACCGTGGCTAATGATGGCTAGTGGGGGCAAGCGGTTGGCGAGTGTAGGTGTGATGGGACCATGAGGGGGGCGAAGAATTGGCTACTGTGGGGTTTGAGCGTTAGCTGGGATGTGGTGACTAGTTTGGTAAGAAGTTGGCGAGTGAAGGATGTGATGGCTAATGCGGCAACAAGGAGGGGGGGGGGCTAGTAATGTGTGCGGCTAGTAATGTCTGGCTCGTATGGGGCTTGACAGGCTGTTGGGCGAGATCCTTGCTTAGTATGGGCTCTGAAAGGTGGTGGGGTGGCGAGTGTGGGATGCTATAACTAGAAATGGGCCAGCTTGGTAAGGTGACACTAGCCAGCAATGTCTAGCCGGATTTAAGGCGTACTCGGTGATCTAGGCACTGAACGAGTCTGTTAATGAGCGCTTGTAATGCCCGGTTAAGGCGGTGACTAGTAGATAAAGGGTGTTGGGGTGAGACCGGAATCCAATCTGTTGTGTAAATGTGTAATTAATGGTGGGTGTGGGGGATAAACTATCAGATTAAAGGGTGCAGCAGGCTAATGGTTATTTTTCTGGTAGATGGCTAGGGGTTGGCTAGTGATACTTTGCAGGTGCAGTACTGGCCACCTATCTTGTGTCACACATGACCGGCATTGTATCCAGTGTCAGGTTTGTTGGTGGGACTGTCGAAGCAAAAGATGATGTAACACGTGTCAGATGGAATGAGTAGAAATGAATGCAGTGTAAGCTGTCTAACTATGGAGTGCATGGCTATATCATAGTACCCTGCGGTGGTCTCTGCACAATATTGTAAAAGTCTCAAATACATAAGCCTTATTAAAGCATCCAGTATCCATTCTGGGCTTGCTTGTTAATTCACACCATCACCATGTAATAAGTTGGTGGGGTTGTGAACCTGCCACTTTATGTTCAAGAAGGATTTTCCCATTGTGATTTGCTGCCAGTGTCCTCTTTTATAGTTTCACAATAGTGAAGCTCTTGGCCTTATTTCCTAGCAACACCCCCCCCCTTCCCCAATGGCTTGTGCTGCTTGCTGTAGTGACAGCAATATTTACTTAGTGTTACTGCTGACTTGTGTTCAGTACGTATATTAAATAAAAAATAGGCTATTGTTAAAGGATGTGGAGCTTGTGTTATGGAAACCCAGTGTTCTCATTGTTACATCACTTTATTTGTGCAAATCTGGAATCAAGCACTAATTTCCTTTACCCAGGGTGTTTCCCAGAGACAGGTGCCTAGCTGCTTGCAGTAATTCTGGAGTGGAACACTCACAAGCTTCATGTAGCACGGTTACTGATGACTAGTAAACACATGAATTTTCTGATTTATGCCTTGCTCTTGAGGTGTGGCCAGGACGTGTGCTGTGCTCTTACCCCTGTGCAGTCCTCACCATACAATTGGCTATGTACATGCAAAATTGAGATTATGGCTTCTTGAATATGATTGATAGAAATGCAAATAAATGTCATCTTTAGCCTAGATTGGTGTCAAGGAGCCTTTTTGTAACTGCTTATGGAGACTTCAAAATAATTTTTGGGCCTATGAATTTCATAGTTTATGCAAATGGTGTTATTACTAAACATTTATTGTATGTGCAAACCTTTTTGGTAATCTTTAGGGAGCTTTTAAATACACTTTAAATGCATTGGTGAACATGGTTGTGGAGTGCATTGCTTATATCCTTAAAAGGAGATGTGCAGTGCTGGCTAACATTTATTCCTCAACTCTTTACTAATTTCTCTTTTGGTTATTCAACTGATCTTTCTGTTGCACTGACTAAATACAAAATGAAGCAGACTAAAACCACTGTAGTACCAGAGCTTCTTGCCATGCTGTGGCAATTTTAATGGCTATATTGTAACTATTTTAATAGCAGTTGACCAGGCTATGAACTTGTATGGAAGGCTTGATGTAAGCTGACGTTTCCTTATATTTATCCAATCAAGCCACAATTCACTACATATTTTGTCCTATATTGTAAACGGAGGACAACTGAGCAAACGTTTATTCATTTGCATCCATACAGTTAATGTGGCTTGAGGATGCTCCCCTCTTGACTTAAATGCACACTCCACATACCTACAGTAATGGATAGTGTCCTTTTGGTTTTTCATCTTACAAAAAGTGCAGATTCCAATAGAAATTGGTGGATTTATGAATTTACTTTGTTACACCTCCCTGGCTGTCAGACAACTGCTCCTGTTACTTCCTGGTTTGGTTAGCCCAGTGGATCTAAGATGGTGGTCCTTGCAAAAGATGCAGACAAGATCTACAGCTTTTAAAAGCTGTTTTGGGTATACCCCAATGAGAATGCATGTATAGTTTAATTGGAGACATGTCTACTAACCAGCAATCACTTTTTATTGGGTAATGTAGTCCTTTAAAAGAAAAGGAGTGATTGGGATTTAGAAGTTTGTATCCTGACATGGTAGGTCCTTTTTTTCTGTGATTTAAAGATAATCATTATAGAATATAGCATTTTGTCAGATCTGTGAAAAATTACTTTAGTTCGAATAAACAGTTGAGTTATGCATGCAGTGTGACAGATTCTTCCCTCTGCCTCTAACTGAATGCACTTCATTTACAGGCTGATCAACTGACCGAAGAACAGATTGCTGGTAAGTCTGGTATTGGTTTTCCCTGCACCAAACAATTGTTTCCTCTCTTCCGCTTATTAATGGATTACCAATTCTGCACTATCTTTACAAATGTTCATGAAAAGCATTTTCTAACTTGCTCTGGGCTACTTTCTTGAAGAGTAATGTCTTGCATACATGTGCATGGTGCCTCACCTTTCTATGCGCAATTAGATGTAATGAGTAACTAAGTTCCTGCAAATGTGCCAGCTCATAGTAAAGGCGTGGCATTCCCTTACGGGATATTAAATGAGTAAGCATTTCAGTGATCAGTTGGCTTTATGTGTAGCATCCTACCTGGAAGAATTAAAGCTCTCTGAAAATAGCCACTATTCCTATTTGAATACCAGTTGTATACTGGCACCCATTACCTTTTGATTTTACTTACATTTGTAAGGGTATTGGCTTAAAGTAACACTCCAAGCGCCATAACAAATATGGCCTGCTGTAGTGGTGGTGGCGGCAGAAATTCTCTGGTGCCTCCCAGGGTAAGTTGTTAAATCCTTACCTGGAGACTGCTCAGCAGCGCCTCTCCTCAGCCAGCTGTAGTGGTTATGGTCCCGAAGTGTCTAAAGCATGCAACTTTTGTGCACTACCACTTGAGCTAAATTGTGGTGGTTACTAAACATTAAATTTTTCAACTGATAACTGGATACAATGTTAAAATTGTTACAGCTTTAAAACTGTTTGTAGTTTAGTAGTTGGGTGCATAGTAAAAACTTATGTATAGTTAAAACTTTTTATTAAAGATTCCTTATGTATGAAAAGGAGTCTCATTAGCTTACCTGCTTCTTTAATGAGTTGCGATTTGTGGATACTTGTACTGTAAATGTCTTTTCTGACCCTCTTAACAGAATTTAAGGAGGCATTCTCCTTATTCGACAAAGACGGCGATGGCACCATCACAACAAAAGAACTTGGGACAGTTATGAGGTCACTTGGACAGAACCCCACAGAGGCTGAGTTACAAGACATGATCAATGAAGTAGATGCTGACGGTAAGTTTACTGCTGAAGAACCTTGTAAGCTAGGTTGCTAAACGTCTGAAGTCTGTGACAATGTTTTGCCAATCCCTATTCATGCAAAAGGAGGCAAGCTCTTGGCATTAATTACTGACTTGTGCCTGAAATTGGATAAAATCCTCCTGGAAAGATTACATTTTTCCATAGTGGCATTCTGACTTCCGTGGATCAACATATTAATGTACATATTAACTTTTTTATTCTTCCCAAGTGTTAAAGTGCTAAATAGTCTGTTATAGAATAGTTTTAGTGAAGAACCATTGAATCGGAATTTATTTTGTAGTTATGTAAAGCAGCAATGACATTTCAGAGGTTTTCATAAAGATAGAATTTCAGTTAAAAAGTATTATATTGAAATTCCAATGCAGGCAAAGATAATGTCTTGAGGCAAGGACAAGTGAATAGTGAAGCAAAAGCTCTATACTTTACCATAGCTATAAATTGCAAAGGCTAATGGGAAGAGGCATCTTACATGATGTCAAATACCTCACTGTATGAGTTCTTCCACTGAAGATCTCATGATATCTTTGTCTTTTTTTTATTTTTTATTTTTTTTGTTAAACACCTGTCTAGCGTACAACTATAGAATGGCTCCCAACAACTTCACTTGCCAACCAAATGTCAAGACCTTGCAATTGACTGCTTAAAAGGAAAATGGCACTCAGTAGTTTGTTTGAATTGCTCCTCTATAAGATAGACATTTTATACCATACCCCTATGTCTGAATTAAGTCCGTATCCTTGGCATGGAGACTTTGTGCACCACCGTGACAGCCAGGCACATATTGAACTCTGAATATTTGTAATATAGGAGCAGGTTTTAGGGTATTGTGTTATTCTTACTTAAGATATTGGATGCACTCATTCTGTGATGTTAAACCTTTGTTTTAGGCAATGGCACAATCGACTTTCCTGAGTTTCTAACAATGATGGCAAGAAAAATGAAAGATACAGATAGCGAGGAAGAAATCCGTGAAGCTTTCAGAGTTTTTGATAAGGTATCAAATATTCAGAAAACACTTAAAATATTTTCATTGACAGTCAACTGAATTTATTTCTAAGAATGTTATTAAAGTAATTGTCACTTTCAGTCCTTCGCTGGGTTGTTAATGAACGCTAGAAAAAGTAATATTAAAGTGAATTACATATTTCTGTATTTAGAAATTGCATATTTGATTTGGGAAGTCTGACTTCAGTTTGGTTATTTTAGCCTAAAATGTGATATTCACTTTAGGATCCAAAAAACTCAGTTAATGATGAAAAACAATGCTGCAGGGAACACTTATCAGTTAATATTACAGAATGATGGGCTTAATTGCCATTCTTGCTGTGCTTTTTGTGTTCCTATTAAAGCAAAAATGCCATAAGGCTGTGTGTTCCAACATCTTAAGGGCCTAATCCTGCATGGAGTGTTTGTACATAGCCCACCTATCTCCTTGGTTGCTGTAATGCTTATCTGATGTATGAGGTGCCTACTATGTAACTTATCAAGTATCTATCTTTATTCTACAGGATGGAAATGGGTATATCAGTGCAGCCGAGCTCCGCCATGTAATGACTAATTTAGGGGAAAAGCTGACAGACGAAGAAGTAGATGAAATGATCAGGGAAGCTGATATAGATGGAGATGGGCAGGTCAACTACGAAGGTAAGACTGGGCTGTTGTGGGGCACTTTATTTTAGTGAGAAGTATAGTTTGCACCAAAAACTTGCTTGAGATGTGTTTTAAAAGGTAAATTACCTAGGGTCATGTCTGAACTTGCCATCAGGTAATCTGTTTACACCTGCACTAGCTGTATGAAGTTGGCATTATTCTGTTTATGTATCTAAACCCAATGCCTTGGGTATGCCCATACTTTTCTACTTCCCAAAAGACCTAAGTCCTGCATAGAACACTGAATACAATATAGTAAATGCTTAGAGGGGGACCTTGTCACCCACACTTCTATTGACTGATCTCATTTATGGCAAGTTTAAATGACATTATCAAACCTTAGTGTCTTAATGTACTGCCTACTATCCAGACCTGCAGTCTGGCAATAATACTAGTAGACTTGAATGTTGTAAGAATGACCTTGCACTAGGTTGGAATTAATGTGGTAAGTGTGCAATTTGCAAGATGGAATAGATCAAAACACTCTATGCCGATTAACACCTGAATTCTATGCTCTTCATTTACAGAATTCGTACAGATGATGACTGCAAAATGAAGACTCCTCTTACCTGTTCCTCCCTCTAGAAGAATCAAATTGAATCTTTTACTTACCTCTTGCAAAAATGTTCATTTACTCATTCTGTTTCTGTATAGCAAAACTGAATGTCAAGAAATACCTTCTGTCCACAAAAACTCTGCATGTAATGGTTGGTGGTCCTGTCCCCAAAAGATGAGTTTAAACATCTGTTTTACAGTATATAAATACTTGTACTACCTTTAAACAACAAGGAAGCACTTAGGGGACTCCTTAAGTTCCATTTGCTAATGATTACTACACTGTTTGGGCTGGCCAGTTTTACATGCATGCAGCTTGACAATTGAGCACAGTCAGATCTTTGTATTTAAAAACCAACAAAAAGCAAAAAAAAATTAAAAATCCACTATCAGGTGGATTCTGTTTCAATTTGTAGTATAAATTGTCATAGCTGGTTTACTTTAAAATTGGTTTATACCTCAGGATGGTATGCAGCAAAATAGTTGAAGGGTGCAAATGTTGAGGAAAGTCCCTAATGGATGAGTGGCTCTTTTGTACTCGTTGTGCTCCCAAATCTGATCTTAACTAAGGATGGCATGTCCTAATATTGGTTTAACTTTGTTTGCATTGCACTAACGTGAAACGGGTGTCAGGCTGTTAGACGTTCACAACATTTTTCAGAGTAACTTTCAGAGAGGAGCATCTTTGGACTCTCATGTTTTTAAAATGTCTGTACCAGACTTGGAGCCGGCAGAGTAACCTTGTATCTACATAGGACTTCAGCACAACGATCAACATGGCTGTTTCAAGAAATTTCAATGTCCATTCCAAGTTGTAAAAGCTAGTCATTATTTTTGTTTTTTGTTTTTTTTCTCAATAAAAGACCATTAACGTAATTTTTTTGTTAACACTTTAATTTATTCATCCGTGTACAGATTGCTTTTCATTGTTAAGTAGTCCTAGCCATTCGTATTGTTTCTTTCCCTTGGTCTCCATTTATCGAGTAGTGATTCATTGGCTTGTGATCTCTGTACAGGCTATTGCATGTAAAACCTTTTATCAGTTGGGAAGGTAAGTGGTGTGATTTTTACACAACTGGTCCAGCAGCAGAGGTTTTAGTGAAGATGGCCTTATTTGTTTTTTTTACAGTGTTGCTTTTTGGGAAGTATCTGCTGAATATCACTAATGTTTGCATTGAATAGTTTTAACTCCTGTGAATTGATGAGGTCTTGGGCTTGGCACATGGAAAATCTCTTGCATGCACAACTTACCAGAACTGTAAAGGGTGTTTAGCTCTAAGTTGACCTGTCTGAGCAATAAAGAGGTGGATCCTGGGTATTACCGGCTTTGCAGCCTAGTCTGTGGACTTGCATACAATAAAAACTACTGTCATGTTTAAAGCCGCAATCCCAGTTACTTGGAGTGACAAATGGTGGGGTCTTCAAATGCTAGAATAGGAATCTTTGTGTAAACTTTTCTGCATGGGGTGCCCTTTAACGTTAACTGGCTTGAATTTATTGGAAAAATCTGGTATTTGCGGTCTTAATATGTTGGGGCGTATGAATGTTGGTTGTGAATCACGGGAAACTTAGTCAGCAACTGCTGCAGTGCCAAAGGTTAGCAGTCTTAGTGGGCATTGCAACCATGTGTACCTGACTGAAAAGTAAAATTCTATTTGCTATAACTTTACAGACCAGAGTTTAGCAATCAACACTTGATGTGCTTACCCATTGGCGCTGAAAGTTATTTTGCTCTACTGTTTAATGCAGAAGTACATCTAACAAATTACCAGTCCAACTGCAGTATAACTTGATCTAGTACTGGCCCATGTATATTGCCAGCAAGTTGCGAGGGTTATATGCACTTAACCTTTTTGAGTGCACTGTACAAATGCATGCAGTCTCCAGTTGTATTACGTTGTGGTGAATAATCCTATTCCCACAGTGATGTAAGCTTCCTCCCTTTCTTGGTCTCTTGTCCAGTAAGACTTGGGTTTGTAATGGAAACAGCTTTGTAAAAATATATCTATCCCTGAAATACATCTCATCACTTCATGTGGGTTTTATCATGGGAAATCAACTTGTATGACCTGTATGCATTGTGATACATTTTTGGAGTAACATACAACTACTGAATTCTTGCAAAGCCTGGGTTGCAAACGTTAAAAATAAACGGCTTAAACAGTGGCTTCACATTCTGATTTATGGCTGGAATCTGACTTAAAACAAACTCTAACTGCTGAACAGGACCTCCTTGTTTCTGTTTAAAGCGGATACCATCAAAGCTGCTTGACTGCAAATGAGCAATGTGTCTTGAACTTACGTTAACATTGGATTGTCGGACAGTATGTTGCCTCTCTGGTAGCATGGTGTGGTTAATGAATTTTTTTGCTTCACTTCCCATCTTTAACCTATTACAAACTACAATAGAAGTGCAGTAGCGTGGCTTCAACCTATCGAACCTGTGCCTGCACAATCTGGCAAAATCTAGTCCTGTTTTGAAATAGATGTGAGATGAGGTGGAAAGCTGTTGTATTGCAACTGAACTTAATAAATCAAATTTTAAAAAACAACTTATTTCGTGTTCATTAAGGGTGGTGTAAACTTGGTGACATTTAGAAGCTTTGAGATCTATATGTGCTGATGTCACGGAGGTCTGGAACAAAGGCTTCTGTCTGCTCTTTGTGTTTGATTATGCAAGTTGAGGTGCTTTGCATAACAGTGTGCGTTCAGTAGAGTCTGGGACTATAAGCTTTGCAATAGCCATATTTTACTAAAGGAGGCAAATGATTAAGTTTGATGTATTGTAGGATAACTCTTCCTACAGACAATCCAAAAAGCAAGCTAGATCACACTTCCATCTGTTGGAGGCACTATAGGCACCAGCACTAATTTAGCTTATCCCCTTAAGGACCAAACTTCTGGAATAAAAGGGAATCATGACATGTCACATGTCATGTGTCTTTAAGGGGTTAAAGGGACACTCCAGTGCTAGGAAAAGTTTTTTTTTTTTTTCCTGGAACTGCAGGTCCCCACCCATCCCAGTGACTTACCTGAGACCACTGCCGATGTCCCGCGGTGGTTTAGGGTCCGCCCACGCGAACTTCGGCAGGGGAGACCTAATGCGCATTAGACTTCCCCATAGAAAGCATTAAAAATGCTTTCCTATGGGTATTTTTGTGACTGGAGGTCCTCGCATAACGTGAGGACGTCCAGCGACGCTATAGCACAGAAAACCTGTGCTATGAACCAGGAAGTGCTCTCTAGTGGCTGTCTAGTAGATGGCCACTAGAGGAGTTAACACTGCAATAATTAAACTTGGTAGTGGGAGTTGGCACCCAGACCACTCCAATGGGCAGAAGTGGTCTGGGTGCCTGGAGTGTCCCTCTAATGCAGTTGGTCATATAGATCATGCCCCTGCAGTCTCACTGCTGAATTCTCTGCCATTTAGTAGTTTAATCACTGTTTACAGTAGTCACTCCTCCCTGCATGTGACTTACACAGCCTTTCTAAACACTTCCTGCAAATATAGATCTAATGTTTAAACTTTATTACACATTCTGGTTAATTTGGAATTGTATCCCCTGCTCTGTTAATAGCATTCCAGAGCCACCAGTGTGTGATTTAAAGTTCAATTTAGTGTATGAGATCAAATTTAAAAAGTTATCTAATTGGAATTTTTTTTTTTTTTTTTTTTGTGGAGCATATGATTCAATACCAGGGGAGGTGGCAAATAACTTGGCAGTACTTCATTAAGCTAAAGTTGTTCTTGTTCCTATATTATCACTTTAAGATTTCTGTCAAGGTTTACCAGTAGAAAATCAGTGGCATCTGAGGGATCCTCCTATTAAACACACTGGCTGGATTCATCATTTTAGTTAAACTAAAATGATCCTATCATTCATTCTGTCACTTTCTTGGTATTTGCATAATTTGCAAAGACCCGTGATAGTGTTGATGCACGGCGGCATGGGGATGCATCAGAGGTGTTGTACTTGATGCTGTCCCTTGTGGGCAATGTCATCTTTAATCTTCAGCTCCTGGTGTTCAGTCACCAGGATCCTACATCATTGCTGTACTCACATGTGCAAGAGTACAACACTGTCTATAAAGGAGACCACTGGAGCCTCCACAGATATCTAGTGACGAGTGAGGATATACCTTATTCCCAAAGTGACTTGGAAATTTTCCCTGGGGTTTAAAAGCATGCCTTTGAGTGACTCAGCATATGCTCTAAAAATAAAAAAATCTGCCGCATTGCAGTATTTAAAGGGGTACTCTGTACATTACAGAATTGAATTCTTTTAGTAGTTATGGTATAATGCATTTTAATTGAGTCTTTGTTTTGTGAATTTTTGAGGTGTGACAAATAGTACTCTTAGGTGCTTAGATGTTATAAAGTTTCTTACCTGATATCTTCAGATCCCTGGTTTAAGAGGGTTATTCAACGAAGTCCTGCAATGTATGTAACAGTGGTACTCTATAGCACCAAGATTTAGGAACTGTATGGTTAATTGTACATAAAACCTGGTTAGGGATCAGTTCCACCCTAAGTGATATTAAAACCTCTTAAAACATTAACCCTAAATGTTTTAATTGAAAGTGTCGTGAAAATACAAATGAAAAAGACCAACCTATGGGTAACTTTACTTATTTTGCAGGACCTGTGTACAGAGCTCTTAATGCAGTGTGCACACCTGTTCCCAAGAGATCAGGTTGACTATCTTTAGAAGGCCCTTCGGCTAGTTTGGCTTTTGTGCAAGTGAACTTCTGTCCAAATTCCGATGATAGGCTAACATAGGGTAATAGAACTCTCTAATGCATTCGTTTTAGTATCTCAAAGTATTTCACCAATGTCTGAACTGCTGAAACAAATTTTAAGCTAAAATAAAATCTGAAAGCATCAGATATTTTGGCTTGAAGTGTTTTACACCAGGATTTGTATAGATAGTAGTAATCTTTGAGGGGTGTAGGGAGGAGGGCCACATTTGTTTAAGGGTGTTTCTAATTTGGCTATTCTGGCCTGTCCAATTGCCTTGACAATTCCTGGCCAGCCACAGTTTTATTTTAGTTTATTTAAATTATTGGTCAATTTCCAAAGTGCTCAGAAAGCCTGCCTCTTCAATTTCTATTTTTTTTTTCTCTTCTAAAAGCAGAATCATGGTATGAATTGCCCAAATAAATGAGAAACCACAGCAGATGCAATGGCTGTTTTGACACCTGTATATAAAGCAATTGGTTCTAGAAAGTGAAAGTTCCCACTAGTTAAAAATCCAAATTTCATCTCTAATTCTGACAGTAATTATATGTGCTGGTATGGTGGCTTGAAAATATTGAAAACCTATTGCCTCAGGATCTTAGGTGGAGACAAATTGCTTGGCTTTATACTGTGTATATACAAATACATCTTGGCTCTCAGAGGCAAATGGCATTGTGCCCAAGTTAGGAGTGGTTGCTTGGGGATAATCTTAGCTCTGTGGCATATTGCGGTTTCTAACTCAAGGGATGTGCATTATGTATATCAAATGCTCATTAAACTGTTACTGTTCAAAATAATAAAACTGACTGGAATATTTAAATTATCTTTTTATCGATCACATAACATGTCCCATTTAATTCTGTCTTTATGGGACATTACAGGGTAAAGTTGCTGTCCATTTTTTTTTTTTTTTTTAACACCTTAAGGACACATGACGGAAATATTACGTCATGATTCCCTTTTATTCCAGAAGTTGTGTCCTTAAGGGGTTAAGCTCCATTGATAAAACATTCGCATATCAAAACAAGATTGTGATGTTTCTATGTTTTCAGCAAATCAAGTGTCGCCTACATGCTTTTTCCCCAGTCGAAAATGCAGAATGCTCACAGCCTGTCCTGTTTTTCTGTTCGTGATGATGAGGTTTGTAATTCAACAGTTCCAAGTGTTCAACAATGGAAGCGTGATTGAAACAAGAATGCCTACTAATTGGAGCCT
Organism: Pelobates cultripes; assembly: GCA_933207985.1. Taxonomy (NCBI): domain Eukaryota; kingdom Metazoa; phylum Chordata; class Amphibia; order Anura; family Pelobatidae; genus Pelobates; species Pelobates cultripes. The sequence continues at coordinate 57,129,116 of OW240924.1, forward strand.
TGTTGCTAAGTAGAGATGGCTTTTACCCACTCGTGAACACACAAATGAATTAAAATACGGGCTTCATCTTTAAGGAGAAATTGCAGTGTCATTAGAGTTGGTGTCACCCCACCCTCGACCTCCTATACCAGACCATATAAGATCCCCGGTAGCCCAGGTTTGAAGGTGTAGATCTTCATTGCAATTATCTGATAGTACCAGGTTACTCTTGCTATGACTTTTCACTCCTTGGAGAACATCTTATTGTTTACCATTTTGGAGTCAAGGTGTTTCTTCACAAATTTAGTCACAAAATTTGGAATCTCTTTCAATTAGGGATCAGCTGTAATGCCTTTGGGATCAGCTGTAATGCCTTTGGGATCAGCTGTAATAAAGATAGGAGAAAATATGAACTTGATGGTTGTGTGTCTTTTTAAGCCTATATTACGTAACTGTGAATTTGGCAGCACAGTGTGCCACAGCTTGTGCCATATTACGGCCAGTACTGTTTTTTTTTTAGTGTTTTCTGCATAACACACCTATTGTGCAGTGCTGCATTCCACGTCTTGTCCAGATTTAAAGCATGCTAGCCAAGGTTGGCAAGTATGGTGCTTGGACTAGCATGTGATGCAGAGTGCTACGAATATAGCTGGATTACCCATTAGGCGCCAAAGGCAGTACCTGGAGCCCACTGACCCACCAGAGCATCTACTGGACCACCACGGGCTGTATTATTCCTCCCTTCCTGTGAAAGGACACATAGGCACCATAACTGCTTCATCTTATTGAAGTGGTTAAAGTGTCTGTAATACCCTTTTCTGAGCTATGGGCATTGTTGGGGGGAACTTGAGTGGTTGAGGCCCTGGATCTTTGCAGTTGATAGTAGGGCTTTAGGATATGTGTTGTGTGTGGTGGGGGTTCTTTTTTTGCATTTTCCACCAGACTATGTTACAAAAAGTAGGATCAGTAAGATAGAGCTCCGCCAGGCTACTTAAGAAGTGGGGTTGGTTCCTCCAAGTGGCTGCTAGGAGAGGGTGCTGTGGAACAGAACTTTTCACTCCACTCTTAGTTGGTTCGTATGGTGGGATCACGTTGAACAGCTGGCCGTGCAGTATGTGCTTGTTTCTGGCTATGCTTTCATTGAGATCCTAAAGAGCATCCGCAGCTGTTCATGGATAGAGAGAAAAGAACCATGGAGGCTCATCCATAATGGCACTTGGGGCAGCGATCCACCACTTTTTATGTGCAAACAAAATTATTTGCAGTAGTTTAGAAACCATAACCCTACAGTATTTAGCGTCTGGTTTATGTAACGGATCGACGGGCCCCCCCGACTGGGTACCTCCGTTGAAGGATGCTCCTAACGTTTCCTGAGGACTCCAAGCATTGCAGCAGACACCATAACCACCGTAGACTCCTCCAGAGAGCAAGGCAGGAACAAGCTCTTACAAGAGCTTAGTAGTGATATAGCAAGGGAGTATGAATAGCATAGCAATCCCTTGTAGCAAATTCCCCCAATAAGAGACGGCACTCCAAATTGAGGATGAAGTAGAACTGAAGCTTTTAATCAAACACTGCTTTTATGCACATTTTACACACATAGTACTGCCCACAGGGTTTTGCAGAACAACCAATCAATACGTAGAATACACTCAGACACTCCCACACAAAATCCTCCCCTCTGCCTGTGATATAATTACTGAACACAATGGTCTAACTAAATTATCACAGGCAGGAAAATACACAGTTTTACACAATATTCATAACTCTAAAAGTATACATCACATTCACATTTTACACAAACTTACATTTTCAGAATCAGCATACTCCAAATACAAACATACGTCAAAATCATACAAATTGGTCAAGTGGGTCAAAAGTTAGTTGAAAGTCCCTTTGTGACCGTCTGCAAGCATGGCTTGGGTGTGGTAAGCCAATTACCTCCAGCATACAGAAAATAGCTCTATGCACAACAACAGTAAAAACACATAAAAATACATAATTCTAATTATACTTAACAGAACCCCCACATTCAACCTGTCACCAGATAGCTTGGATCTGAGCGCTCACTATATCCGAACAGCGCTCAGATACCACAAACACAGTTAAATCGCCATGGGGTTAAACCATAGCAACAAGTTCCAACTGGTCTGGCAGTGCCCCTGGGACAACGCCCTGCTGGAGAACAATAGACAGGAAACGGGGGAGGGGCACACCTTCTCATGTATTCAAAGGGGCAGAAAAATGCAATAAGCCCAAATAATGCTTACACAGGGCAAAGTCGCGCAGGGGCCGTAGCCAGAAGGCAGGAGGCGGGCAAACAGGCTTCTCCAAAAACCAGTGGCGAGGTTAGTTCCGCCACAGTTTCCATTTCTGTACATTTGCTTGTAACGTGACACTTGCTGAATGAGCAGTATGCTCCATTTGCTTTGTATGCTTGTGAAGGAATTCCACGATTGTGATTTACTTGGAGTCACACAACTCTTCCAGTCTTGGGCAATCCACATTTTTAAGAGCAATAAGTATTCTCATCTATCATTATTATAAAGTATTATCATCTTTCTGAAATTTAGGAGGAGTGCCTTCACTGCACTTAGGACTCCACCTAAGAGTAAGCAAATTCTCACAGAGGTCTTATGAAGGTTCTAAGCCACTAGACCGAACGTCCCTCTTCTGCAACAATTCCACCAGTATAGAGTTGGCATTTGGGTAAATTTTTGCTAATTTTGCAGGTACTAGGGGCCACCGATTATTACTTTTATTAAGAATGTCTTTATGCTTAACACATTTGGTAAAGCTAGCATAGTTCTTCTGTATTATATTCCAGTCTTCCAAAGAAATCGAGTGACCTATCTTTTTCCCACAGTTTTTGAAATGAGGGTAGGCTTGGTATGTGCAATAGCTGTTATAAAAAATAGAAATGAAACCCCTGGACTCTGAAACCTGTAAGCAGGAGTGGCAACTCATTATTTTGGGACTCATTCACTACATTTCAGAGCTTGGTGACGGAATCCCTTGAAGAATAAAGGCCACAGAGGAAACTGTGTTACTAAAATATATCAGACAATATTTGCATCCGAGACTCTAATCCCAATGCAAAGTTCACCTGGTATTAATGATCTATAGTATATTACCACGCTGGCACAAGTACGTCTAAATGGCTGGGTATCCTAGCAACATTGCAGGACCTTATACGTTATCTGCAGGAGAACATCCTCAAGGAAACCAGTGTGCCTACAACCTGCTTTCCAGGTGGTACAGAAGATCTCAGGGGCACAGTGCTATCTTCCATGCATCTTCAGATCTTTTCTAGAGATTCTATAGGAAAGTGGGCACATTTCAGCATATGTGGCAGGACTGTTGCTTAATACACCTATACTAGCAGGTAGTTATTGGGGTTCTTGATCAGATGTTTTATGGAACTTTACTCCTACCTCTGTGACTTTCCTTCACAACATTGCAACATGCCCTTACATCAATAATTAATAATGACATTTGCACAACATAGATAAGGCAATAATTCCTCTATATCGCACGGATATCTCACCCCTTTGCATTCTGGGATGGATTCACAAGGTTGGGGATATCAGGAACATAGAGGACCTAATTTTGCCTCCTAGTGATTTATCCTCAAGAAGAGTCAGTTAAATCACCACCTTGGGGGTCGTGGTACCAGTTCTTGGTATCTGAGCTATTCTGTACCTTAGTCATTTCCACTCCTCACTTTCCTAACCAACCAATAGATTCCTTGATTACCCTCTTTTGCTATTCTGGACTCCTTAAGGTCTTAACTGCTTGTGTTTTTCTTCCTTTTCTTTTTGCATATGATGTGACGATTTGGTTCTTGTCTATTTTTCTTAATTTCACTGTTGTCTACTGCCTGATACCAGTACAAAGCGTTCGCTTTTTGAGTGATACCATCCCATCCTAAACATCCTCCTGATTACAAGGCCTCTATTTCTATGCATCTCCTTGCTTATAATAGTTATATGTATGATAATTTTCCCTATGCTGCAGTATGTTTTAAGTCTGTCTATTATACTCATCTGTTAAAACACTCTGCTTACACTTGTTAGTATAACTTTCGTTCTTAGGCAGTACCTTTTTAATTATAATAACTTTATGTCCGCACTAAGACCAGTACATGTCTCAGATTAACCAACTACTGACTATCATCTGCAGACATGGCCCTTATCTTGTTTTCTTTTTCTTATATAAAATGAGTTTATTACAAGCATGTTTATTATAAAAATTGGGCAGTCTATTCTCATGCCATACTACTGTTCACTTTGAGTTACCAGTATCTGCTGTAGTGGCATTACCGGCATGTCTGTACCTTTTATTTACAGCAAAAATAAAGAATTTAAATAAAATAAAATAAAAAACATCCTCAAAAAGAAAACAAGAAAAAAAACAACCTTTGTATGTCCATATAGAATTTCAGAATGATGTAGTTGAGAATGTATAAAAATACCATATTTCAGCAAAATTGGAAGTGCTTCAAACTGAAGTTTTTTTGCCTTCTTTTGGATCAACAGCAAAAAACAAATATGGAAGACTGAACTTGATGGACACATGTCTCTTTTCAGCCTATGTAACTATGTTGCATTAACGGGTCACTATAGGGTCAGGAACACAAACATGTATTCCTTATCCTATAGTGTTAACACCACCATCTAGCCCCCCTGGGCCCCTCATGCCTCCATAAATATAGCAAAATCTTACTGTATTCAAGCCAGAAGCTGTAACTCTGCATGCTATTTGTCTCAGAAAAAACAAGCAGTCTGCTGACATCATCAGAAGTGGTAGCCTGAATCAATCACAGTGCTTCCCCATAGGATTGGCTGAGACTGACAAATATGCAGATCAGGGGCAGAGCCAGCATGATTCAAACACAGCCGGTACCGTGCAGGTTATTGAGTGCAGACTTGTTCCTACAATCCAGGCTTCCCCAAACTCTGGCCCTCCAGATGTTGCTGAACTACAACCCCCATGATTCTCAGCCTATATATTTAATTCATAGAATCATGGGAGTTGTAGTTCAGCAACATTTGGAGGGCCGGAGTTTGGGGAAGCCTGCTACAATCCTTAAATTTGTGATGGACTTGATAAACTAGATTGTCCGCATTCTGACTTTGTGGAATAATAATCAAATTTATTTTTTAGGCCAAATAGCCAAATTTAAATAAAAGAAATCCACTATGGTCTCAGTTCTGCAATTATGGCTACACAATCAAAAATTTACTTGAGTTTATTCACTAAAATTTGAATTGTAGCTAAATTTAGTCTAAAGTAGCTGATCAGGAAAAATTCTCCAAATCTGCTATAGTCACAGCTCGGCTACTGTAGACTAAATTTTGCCATTTGGATTTCTGATTGTTGCAGATCGGTGAGTGAGGAGGGTACTGTACAAAGCATGTATGCACAAGTTATTCTGGATATGATAATGAAACTAACTTGGTGTGTTCCTGTAAATGGTATGCTCCAAACCGCAAGCATTGTTGGTAGGGATGCCAAATCTACCATGTTTTCTGGACACACATCACATATTTCTGTCCAAGGGCAGCACAAGAAAAGTGTTGACCTGTATTATGTACCAAAAGTAAATAAATTAAGCAATGTACTTCCCTTAATAAACCGATTTTCTTTTGTGCGGCATGGAACATGCTGATTTTTAAATTAAATTTTTCACAGAAAGTCTGTGTTACCGTATCCACCATGTATGTTTTCCTTTGACACAAATCAGCTCTACATATCCATGGGCAAAACTGCTGCCCTTTGATATACACAGGTTTATTCATTATAGAGATAATTCAACATGAATCTCAAATTTAAGGCCAAAATAGCCAAATTGGTGACATTCTCCAAGTCAGCTACTATGGCCTTAAATTTAACGTTAACAAAAACGTTAACAAAGTTGTCTTTTCTATTGGATTCACAAATCAATTTCCTCCATGACTCAAAAATGCTACATACTACAGATCAGCACTTTTCATTTACACCCCATCACCATGAAAGAGTCAACTCTGTCCAAGAAAATATAGTAGGACTGCCAAAAATAATTTATCCTCCTCTGTACAAGGGGCACTGACTATATTTGAGTTCCAGCTGTATCCTAATTAGCTGGAAACCCAGCACTGTCAATCAGAACACACCTTGGATCACACATGGTTCTGTTTTTTTAAGCCTCCTCTCTTTTCCTGCAGCCTCTCTTAAATGCGAGGACTTCTTTGCAGTATGAAATACATAACATGCAGTCCCACAACCTTTATGCATATGATTAAACGTACTACAGTGTGCTGTGACAAGCAGAATACACTGATAATGAGAAATTACTACCAATCAATATATTTCATCTGTCCTGCGGTCGTGGACAGGTAAGGATTGTTCCATATCTCACTGCATTACAATTAAGATTTCAAAGTTTGCATTACAGATTTTGAATGTTACAGTTAAAGGTTCACTTTTAAATACGATTGTCAATCAAAGAAGTGGCATTGCAATTGTACAGCTGTCTTAATCGATTACTTTTTACTGATTACATTTACTATGTGGAAGGAAGCTTGCTGTGAGGACGTTTAGTGATTTGCCTTGTTAGATGTGGCTGTACAGACAGTTAGGGTTGCCATATCCACCATGTTTTCCTGGACACATACCCCTTTCGATGGGCAGCGAATGAAAACATTTGCCGTATGTAGCACTTATATGCTGCAGGATTCCTTGAATAAAGCGTTTGAAAGTTGCATACGTCCGGCAGCACTTATCATGTGCTGTCCCACAATATGTTCTGTACAAGTTTCCAGAAAAATATGATCGATTATGCAATACTAGTGTACACTAATGTAGCTGTCATTAGTACGCTGATGCAAAAAAAGTCAAATTTTCCTGCATGTATTACTTTTGATATTGCTGTCTCTTTCTACCTGGTACATTTAACACCTTGTATGTCTTTCAGTTAGTACTGCAATGGAAGTATTTTCATACAATTACATTGCAGAACCTCCCATTGGTTTTCCTGGACTTGCAACACTTTGTTGAATGGTAAATGGAATGTGTAGCCTTAGAACATGCATAATTAACTTGTTGCAAGAAAGAAATCAATTTATCAAGAAGAGATCACAAAGTTACTGCTTTTTAAGCATTATTGCGAAACAAATCTTAGAATTCTCTCTTTCGAGGGTTATTATATTGTGTTGACTTATCCTTTACCCAGGGCAAGATTATTTTGCACCCTAGGCCTTACTACTACTCTATTTTGCACCCTTACTACTGCTCTTCCCCCTTCCCCCTCCAAAAAAGGGCATGTTGTGTGTCTCTTTCTTCGCCCAGCACCTTTATGTGTGTGTATCTACCCCAACTCTATTGTGTGTCTATTTTTCTAACGGGGAGACCTGATTGTTAGTGCATTAATTGGGCCGTGAAGAGCCTGGATGATTATGGGGAGTTTCTATATTAACTGTCAGGTTACTGCCCTGTAAAGGATTAATATGACTGCCATTCTGGGGTCAAGAGGGGTTTTTACCCCTAGTTTGTTGCAAAATTTGGAAGTGCTTCAAACTGAATTATTTTTGTCTTGTTTTGGATCAACAGCAAAAAAAAACAAATATGAGGAAGGCTGAACTTGATGGACACATGTCTCTTTTCATCCTATGTAACTATGTTGCATTAATTTTAGATGAGTTATGACCCACAGCCCTTCTATGTGCCTCTTTACCTCCCCTACCCCCAACCCTTCTGTGTGTCTTTGTGCTTACCTAGCCCTTCTGTGTACTTCTGTCTGTCTCTCCCCCTCCCCTATTGTGCCTGTTGACCTTCATGTAACGTGACCAGACCGTGGTAGAGGATCTGCTGTTTCCTCTACCCGAATTGAGCGAGAGCAGTTTGTTGCTCTCTGTGAGCACTTCCTGTCAGACCGGGTAGGATGCAGAAGGTCCTCCACTGCAGTCCGTTGCTTGGTCATGCTACGTGCACACTACATGCGCTCCCCTCCTACTGGTCACCCAGACATTGTGTGCCCTAGTTGACTACCTAATTCGCCAAGCAGTCACTTTGGCCCTTCCTTTACCATAAACAAATATGTATTTGTAAGATTTGAAAAATTCAAATTAAAACTAGAAATTCAAATATTTCTCTCTGGGAACTGGGTATTTCAATATTGGGTCCTTTTTGATCATTGTTATAAACTCTGCCCTTTTGTAGTAGTCAATCAGAAGGGGATGGTAAGGAGAAGCAGAAAAATTCACTAAAGTGAAAATGCAAAGTAAATTTAAAATACACTAGTGTTAGGAATACAGATCTGTATTTCTAATGCCAGGCCTCCCAACCATCCCAATTCTGAATATTTGGGTCCTGTTTCTCTGTCTTGACTTGGTTCCCCGATGTCCCACTTTTGAGAAGGTCAGAGCACTGTTCCCCACAAGCAAAGCTAGTGACAACTGAGGGAATAAGGCATTGTCTTGCTTATTGCGAGACAATATTAATGGAGGTTCCCGCGGTCTCGCATGATCCTCCATAGAGCTCAGTGCTGTACTGTTGTGCATGCTCAAGAGTAAAGCGCTGACGTGAACTTCTAATAGATGAAGCTCCAGGAGCTGAAGAGGACCAGTCAGAACACAATAGAAGCAGCTGCAACGGACAGGTTCAGCTTAGTAAAACTTGGCTTTAACCGCACCACAGCCACCAGACACTAAGTGGCGAAGTCCTCAACGACGTTTTTTTGCTAATTTTGCAAAGACTCAAAAAAAAAGTGACAGACACTTTACTATATTGATGATAAAATATATATATATATATATATATATATATATATATATAACAAGAGGGGGTTGGCTGCACTCACCTTAACATGCATAAATGTTGCCTAGATTAGGTGTTTAAAAAAAACAAATAAAATCTTTCAACATTGAAGTTGCTGTTTAGTGGATAGGTGAGTGCGCTGGATCTTGTGATATATATATATATATATATATATATATATATATATATATATATATATATGTATATATATGTATGTATATGATATAATCCATTTTAAAAGTTTATTAAAAAAAAACCCAAAACAAACGTAATCAATGGGGAAAAATGGGTCGAGGTTTAAATAACACAATGTCAGTAATTAAATGAGTTCATGGAATAGGTCTGCAATTGATTATCAGACGGATGACATCTGTTTATTATTCAATGCTGGAAGTTCCAGGCAGTGAAATCTCCTGCCATACAGGCCTGCAGACAAGCTCCTGTATGCATGACTGGCCTTTCCCAGAGGTCAAAAGGGACTTCAATTCTATCAATAATCTTTAGTCTATATGTGATGGATAAAGACACATGCATGGGATTTTAAACCTTTTTATGTTTTTGTGTTTTTTACACTCTTTATTTTTTGGTGCATAGATAAACAGACAAGCTTAGACTAACACATTAAATATGTGATAAAAGAGGAGATCTGAAGATCAAGTTGTCCAATGTGTCTGATGTGAAATTATTTTGTGAGGGCAGAGGAGTAGTGAATAGATAGTGAAGTACAGAGAGGTGAAAACAAAATAGTAGAAAGATGTCAGCAGGGGACATATCAACGAATGCAGCTTTTAAATTTTTTTTTAATTCTTTATTTTAGTCGTGCACATAGAACCATTCAGGCATGCTTTGCCACAACAACATTAGCACACATTAGGAGTACATATCATTGAGAACAGTATGGCTGTGGGACTACACCATTTTTTATTTTGTAGGACAGTATACTAACTTTAGGGTTAGTCAGAAGGGGAGCTAGAAGGCTTGGTGTCTGACTTTGTTAGTGGAATAATATAAGTTAAGAGAAACAGGCTATTAATTAGGTAGATCTCTGTGTAACCTGCTAGATAGTGAGAGGACATTCTGCAACAGAATAGCATGAGAGTGTGTATCGTTTGTGAGGCAGCACTGTTAGTCTTAAGAAATATAGCTAGTAATCTATAAGGAGAGGAAGAGGGTCTACCCAAATGACGAGAGATAATGCTTGTTAATACATGTCAACATATTAAGTGGGTACTTCAAGCGTTGCCTGCTTATTGTGAACATCTCTGAGGGCTGCTTAGCCGATGCCAGTAGATGGAAGGCTGCAGATACTTAACAGCCAGGGTCCATTTAGCCTTGTGGGGGGGCCCTCCAGTCACGGGTACCGCTGCACTCCTGTGTATTTGTGCCTGGGCTCCGGTGTTTTCAGTGCACACGTCCGACCTCCGGTGGTGCGACTTGCGCGCCTAGATGCGGCGCCAACCAGTGTGCTGTACTGTATAGCTGCCGTGGAGTGGTTTGTGAGGCTGTCGGCATTTATGCTTTGGCTGCCGGACCCGTGTTGCCCTCTTCCCATTCAGGACTCTGCGTGAAGTGGGCTCTGGGTGCTTCCCCTGGTCTTTGCTTACAGTAGGCCTGGGCCTGCTGATCCCCTGGTGAGGCATTTGCTTGTCTGCTTGCCATCTTGGCCAAGAATCGGGCACAGATTCTGTTGAATGCTTGCATCTATGGCTCTGCACTCATCGGCTCCTGGCGGTAGGCTTGTGTTGGGGCCTCCTCTTGAAAGGCAGCCATCTTGCCTAGTAGGCCACAGTCTCCTGTGTTGCGGATGCGTTGTAGAGCCCCCAAGAGTAAGTCAGGGATCCCTCCAATGGGGACTGGGATTACCCCCACCGGTCCGGGGAAGGGGGGGTTAGAAGCGTTATTCCGTGGTCACATGGACAGCTAAAGATCGAGGAGATCTACTGTCACGAGTAGGCCTCAGATTTCCGTGTCAGTCTATCTGTTTCAAAAAGTCTCTTGTGAGGTATCCTGATGACCACCGGGACTCTGCTCAGACCACACACAACTGCACTTGAATTTGCTGTTAGTTTGGTAATTTAGTTGTTTTATTAGTGCCAGATGCGAGAGCCAGCACAGCACGCACCTGGTCTGATTGGCAGCCGGGCTCTGCCCCCTCCAAATGCAGCTTTAAAATCACCATTTAAACTATGCCAGAGGATGAAGTGAGTGGCAATGAGCCTGTAACTGCTACCCCAGTTGGAGAGGGGGTATCAGCCATTGGAGACGTCCTTCTTCCCGGCAAGCTGCTGTGCAGTAGTGGAGTTGCTTTATCCCATCCGCTGGATCCAGGTAGAGAACAGGGCAGAGCTCTTAAAAGAGCTAGTGATTATGCTGAGCAGGTTCCCTTTCAATAACGAGACAAGGCTATGTTTTGAAGGGTCAAGAAGAACTGAGGTTTAATGACAGGTATTCTCCTTTTATGCAGTGCTCCCATGCGAGGGAGACACCCACAGGCAATTATACAGTGACAAATCAAACAAGGGTTACAACCCACAAATTCCCTCCCCTCTGCTTGGGAGATAATTGAATTTCTTACTGTATCTACTCAATTATCTCTAAGCTAAAAAATTCCACTTTTTATACATTCTTATAACTTTCTCACTTCACATGGTACATGAATAAAACTTATATTTTCTATGAACAGTATAACTTGGGGAACAACATATTCAAAATTCATGCAAATCCGTTCGGTGGTTCAGGAGATAGTAAGAAGTCCCTTGAACCGACCGCACGCCTGTGGGTATGCCCAAAAACAGTGTGTGCGGTCGGTCTATTCTTTCATTCGACAAAAATCCCTATTTACACGAACTGATTAATTCGTACTTGGACTCTTTGAATTCAGCTAGTTCATGAGTCTATTTTAATGAAAGAGCGCTCTGTTCGGATGAATTTAGCCGAACGCACGGAGGATGGAAGTTTCAGCGGTGTTCGTGGAAAAGTCTAGCCAAAGCTAGTTCCGTGCGTTCGACTATCTAAAATGGCCGCTGCCACGTGTTCGTGTAAACGAACGTCGACCACCCTGTATATCAATTAAACCCATGGAGTGTTCGCGGTTTTCACAGTAATCTTACAGTCGGAAGTAAATGAGTGACTCACTTTTGCTCTGGGTGGTTGAGCGTTCGGTACAAAATTCGGTATTCGAACATTCTTGTCTTGTATATTCATTACTAGAGATGTCGCAAACAGTTCGGGAACTTCCCACGAACGGCTCGCCACGAACCGTGGCGAGCCGTTCGCAACATCTCTATTCATTACACAAAAGCCATTACACGAACAGTCTTTGTCTTTAGGTACAGGGTAAAGTGGGGGATGGCAGGAAAAAGGGTTGAGGTTCCCAGGCAACATTGTAGGGGTTTGTTACAGAGCCCTTAAGAGTCCAACCACATAGCCAGTTTCAACCTATGCCGGCAGTCCTGCAGCTCTGAGAGATGTTTCAGGCTTCCCCTCTGAAGCAAAGGCAAGCGAATTAGGAACCGCGTTGCTACCACAATTCTTCACTGCTTCCCATCTTCCTTGGAAATCTTAGTGGGTCTCGCCTCTGCATTTGGTCCACTCATAGGTGGGGGATGTCGCTCTCTCCGTTTCCTTGCTCAGAACCTTTTAGGTTTAAAACCAGTGATTTAATATTAGACACTAGTTACCTTAAGACTTTCAATTAAGAATTTTATAAATTTTTATTTTTACAAGCTTTTTCTCATTATGAACATGAGATAAATTAAAGCAGGGATTTCCAAGTTGTAGTCTCCAGGCTATTTCTAGATCCCTAAATACTTTCAGGTTTGCCCTTCCAAGTTCCACTGGGACAGTTCACGAATGGAGATTTATATCCAAATCCTGAGCATACCTCTTTATATCCCAGATTACGGGTAGCCTGGTGTACATGAGGGCTGTGCTTGAGCTTGTATTTAATGTGTTTAATGAATTTGGCTGGCTGGGGAACAGTATTATCCTGCCCTGTGTCCTTCAGCTAGACTTTAGCTCTATTAAAGAACCTAGTTTCATATCTCATTTACACAAAAGTCAAGCTGAAACTGACGCTATGAGAAAATTAATAGGATATAAAATCATATAGGAGGAGAGCTGGAACAGATGTGAGGGGCATGGACATACTAATAAGAGTTTGTATGAAGTGGGGACAGAGCAATCTCATGCAGGTTTGAAAGGACCAAAAGGCCTAAAAAGACCAACAGGCTTCAGGTTCATTATTCTATCAAAAATTGGAAATGTACATTACAACTGTCAGGGCAAACTGCAAGTGATTCAAACCAGGGTACCAAGTGGTCCCTGCATCCTATCTTAGAATGTTGAGGTGTGATTCTCCCCAGTTCTAGCTCCTCTAACTATTGACAACCATTGGTTGACCAAAGAAGCCTAGGGCTGTGTCTGTGGAAAGGGATCGGTAGTTTTGAGGAAACCTGTAGATGTTTAGTGAGTGATTACTGATAATTTGGCGCTTTGGCATGAAAAGTATATCTCCTGGTGTAAAAGGTGGTGATGTACCCAGAATTAAGCTCAATATCACATGGATCTTCTCACCGTAAACTGTAGTGAAAGGATATGACCACCAAACGTGCAAAATAGTTGTGACACCTCCAGCTGAGAAACCTTAATCACCAAAACAATTTTAGCTTAATGAATGTTTAGATGTGTAGATTATGCCCCTGTAGCTTCACTGCTCAATTCTCTGCCATTTAGGCATTAAATCACTTTGTCTATGCAGCCCTAGACCAGGTACATTTTAGCCATGAGTCAAACAAGGCATTTGCCTTGGGCGGCATTTTCCAGGGGGCGGCAAAAAAAAGCCGCCCCCAAATGCCCAGGGCAAATGCCTTGTTAGCCTTACGGCTAACAGTCCAGGCGGTCGGGCGGTGCTGGCGAGGGAGCACTTTCCCCTGAGCGCTCTGCTCCGCTCCCTCACGTGCCGCAGAGTGATGCTAGGAGCCGGAATATGACATCATATTCCAGCTCCCAGCATCACTCTGCGGCGCGCAAGGGAGCTGAGCAGATAGCTCAGGGGAATGTGCTCCCCCGCCAGCGCCGCCCGCCCAGCAGCCACTGGACCCCCCCAGCATTCCCAAAGGTAAGGAGGATGGGGGGCTTGAATTAAAAAAAAAAAAAAACACAAGTGAGAGTGTATGCGTGTCTGTTAGTGAGTGTGTGTGTCTGAGGGTGGGGTGCCTGAGTTTTGTCTTGCCTAGGGCAGCACAAAACCAGGACACACTACTGCCCTAGACACATCACTCTGCATGACTTGCACAGCCTTCCTAAACACTTCCTGTAAAGAGTCATCTAATCTTTGCACGTCCTTTATTGCAAATTATGTTTCATTTAGAATTTCTTATCTCCTGTTCTGTTAATAGCTTTATAGACCCTGCAGGAGCCTCCTGTGTGTAATTAAAGTTCAATTTACAGAGCAGGAGAAAAAAACTTGTAAAGTAAGTTATATCTGATTAAAAATTAAAAACCATTTTGTTTTCATCATGGAAAGTGTGGCTGCAAAAACAAAAGTGATTTAACTCCTAAATGGCAGAGAATTAAACAGTGAGACTGCAGGGACATAATCTATACACAAAAAACTGCTCTGTTAAGTTGTTTTGGTGACTATAGTGTCCCTTTTAAGGACTAGGAAATCTAACACTTGTGGCATTCTGTAACATATTTGAACAGTTTGTAGTTTAATTTCCTAACATTGAGAACTGAGCGAGCTCTGGTGAACAAGAATCCACATTTTTGTCCACTAACTATATGAAAAGGGGTGTCTTACAACATTCTCTCACTGTGCAACAAAACAAGTAGGGGGACTCACAAAGGATCATTTGACATAGGTAGAAAAAAACCTTGTTTGTCAGCATATGCCTTCAAAAGATGTTGTGTTCCTAATGTATATTGTATCTGTGTGACAATGAGATATAGACATGATTAATTTGTGTAGAAACTAAAAAAAAAACTCCCTGCTGAAGAGTTTGTGTGTTTTATGCATGTGGAAGTCAAACAGGGTTATTCACTAAAGTGAGTAGCTACCCGATGGGCTCCCCTAATTCCCCCTAAAATTCAAAACCCACCTACAAACCAGAATAGAGGCCTTTGAAATTACATTGAAAGAATTGTGCAATCTTTCCTGTCACAATCATTTTTGCTTTTGTGGCCTGCCAGAATAAACCCTTCCAGATGCCCTCTGACAGTCCTCCGCATTGCACCCAGCAGGAGCCCTTGATTCCCCACCTCTGGATTCTATTAATAAGTTCCCACAATTCCAGACCAAGATGAGGGTACCAAAACAGAAGTACACACGCTTTTTAGTGAGGATTTAATCCACTTAGGTGCACCAATGAGGGAGGGGCAAATTGCTAAAAAGCTTATTTGTATAGAGAGCTTGGGCACACAGGGTAATATCCCAAAAAAATCAGACTTTATTTCTGGAACAGCTATAGCAATGTTTCGGCTCAATACATGAGTCTTTATCATATTCGTGAGTATGCACTCGGTATGCGCCTTTTAGGGTGCTTTTGTGCTTTTGCCGGTCAACTTCAAGAGTTCCAGGCGAAAGAAATACTGAACACACACTCTGGCTTGTTGGTAGCATTTGTTCATATGGTTCATACGAACAAACCTACCGAACGGCGCTCTCCTGACGTGTGGGAAGGAAGCAGGCATCTGTCAAAGTTCAGCGATGTTCTGGAGTTTACGTGTCCGATTTTAGTTCCATGCGATCGAAACCCAAACAAACACCGCTACCTGCATACCCAGCCGCACAATTAGAACACATGATAATTGAAGTGTCAGGAGAGGTTACCAGGGGTTAACAAGCCCAGAGGTGGTCCACAGTTCGTGAGTTTGTTCGGTTCCCAAACATAACCAATAAATCCCACGAACCAAGACTTTTTACCAGCATTTTCTATGGCCCATAGTCAGTGGGCAGGACACTAGCCTCCACACTCCTCCAGGAGCCCATGGCGAGCATCCAGGCAAGGGGGATGGATGCATTTGTCCATAAATCTTGTTTGATTTCTTTTGTTCATTGGATCAGGAAGCTTCAACTCCATCCACTAATCTGAGGATTGATTTGAAGCTTCCTGATCCAATGGACTCATTTTTGATAGTTGTCAGTCTTCCCAGCCAGGAGATGAATGCATTTGTCCAATCACATAAATCTTGTTTGATTTCTTTCAGCAGAGGGGTGTAGTTTGGAGGTAAAGTTGATCCCAGTGAGGAGAGATCCTCGCTGTTAAATAAAGAATGCTTTTTTGTTTTGGAGATAGGCAAACTAAAAGTTAAATTTGAGCAACATAATGATAAGCTGAGGTAAGTGAACAGGGATGGCTGCAGACAGTGGTGATCCATGTGGCCCCGGTGCAAAAATTGATCC
This sequence comes from Pelobates cultripes, assembly GCA_933207985.1. NCBI lineage: Eukaryota > Metazoa > Chordata > Amphibia > Anura > Pelobatidae > Pelobates > Pelobates cultripes. Next base: position 57,145,296 of record OW240924.1, read on the forward strand.
GTGGCCCCTTCCCCTTGGTGCTTACTCTGCACGGGCCAGGCCCACTTAAAAGGACCACTGTAGGCACTCAGATCACTTCAGCTTAATGGAGTGGTCTGGGTGCCAGGTCCCTCTAGTTTTAACACTGCAGCTGAAAACATAGCAATTTTCTTTTCACTGAGAGTTAATCCAGCCTCTAGTAGCTGTCTCACTGACAGCCGCTAGAAGCATTTCGTCGATTCTCACTGTGAAAATCACAGTGAGAAGACACTGGACGTCCATTGGAAAGCATTGAGTAATGCTTTCCCATGGGCGGTTTGAATGCGCGCGTGGCTCTTGCTGCACATGCGCATTCGGAGCTGAGAGGCGGATCGGGCAGAGAGATCCCCAGCGCCAAGGGAGCCCGGTGATGGAGAAAGGTAAGTGCTGAAGGGGTTTTAACCACACACACTCTCACGAACAGACGCATACACACTAGCTAACAGACACACATTTACTGACAGACATACATACACACTCACTTACAAAACATACTCTCACTAACAGACACACACTAACAGACACACACAAACTAATACACTCAGTAACACACACAGTAACACACTCACTGACACACAACTAACACACTCAGTATCACACACACACTCTCACTGACGCTCACTAGCAGACACACGCAAACTAACACACTCAGTAACAGACACACACTTACATTAACACACATACACACTCACATTTTTTATTTTTTTTATTTAATCCCCCAGCCTTACCTTTGGGAGTGCTGAGGGGTTTCCAGTTTTCTCTGGGGTCCAGTGGGGCTGCTGGGCGGCCAATCCTGCAGGCGGCGGGGAGCACTGATCCTCCTGTTCAGCTCCCTTGCGCGCCACTTACTGATGCCAGAGCCGGAGTGACGTCATATTACGGCTCTGGCATCACTGCGGTGAGTGCAAGGGAGCAGGGCAGAGAGAGCTCTGGGGAGAATGCTCCCTCGCGTGCCCGCCCAGTGACACCACTGCAAGCCTTGGAGGGCCCTGGGGTGGCCAGCTCCTGTGCCCCCCAGAAGAAGAGGCTTGCAAAATGTGGCCGCACTGGCGTACATACCCGGGTCGCAGCAGGGGCCCGCTGGTGGGCCAGGCCCGGTCGCAGGTGCAACGCCTGCGACCGCGGTATGTACGCCAGTGGCTGCAGACTCTGCGATGTTCATTTCATTATAGATCATTGGGTGGCTTAATGTTATGGAGACAACATCCGCAAAATTTATATATCGGTGAACGTCTAATCTCTCTTCATACTCCTACTTAAAGGCTTCCCTAGGGCTGCACCTATGGAACATCCTTGCTCTCTCTGTTAGACTTTCACCCAGTCCCCACTCCTTCAAAAAATCTTTGAAAACGTACTTCTTTAGGAAAGCACATCAATTAAACTGTGAACAGCTTTCTCTCCCCACACCCTGATTCCTCTGCTGTAACTGTCATCAAAACAACACATAGCCATCAGTGAATACTATCCTAGCAACCTACTTTTCTACCTTACCCTTACCCAGGGCCGGCGCGTCCATAAGGCGGCACAGGCGGCCGCCTTAGGGCGCACGGGCTCTGGGGGCGCAATATTTCAGTGACCGGCAGGAGGGAAGCTCTCCCTCCTGCCAGGCCACCATCTCGACCCCCGGCGCAGCGCGCGGCAGTGCTGTGATCAGGCGCGCGAGGGAGCTCTAATCTCCACCCTCTGCTCCCTCGCGCGCTGCCTACTGATGCCGCGGGAGCCGGAATATGACGTCATCAGTAGGCAGCCCGCGAGGGAGCAGAGGATGGAGATTAGAGCTCCCTCGCGCGCCTGATCACAGCACTGCCGCGCGCCTCTCAGCAGCCCCAGGGACAGATCCATCATCCACACCAGCTCTCCAGGTAGGGAGGCTGGGTGGAAAATGTTTATTTATAAAATTATTAGTGAATGTATGTGATGTGTGTCTGTGAGTGACAGTGTGTTTGTCTGTGTGTGTGTGTCTGTGAGTGACAGTGTGTTTGTCTGTGTGTGTGTGTCTGTGAGTGACAGTGTGTTTGTCTGTGTGTGTGTGTCTGTGAGTGACAGTGTGTTTGTTTGTCTGTGTGTGTGTGTGTGTCTGTGAGTGACAGTGTGTGTGTCTGTGAGTGACAGTGTGTGTGTCTGTGAGTGACAGTGTGTGTCTGTGTGTGTGTCTGTGAGTGACAGTGTGTGTGTGTCTGTGTGTGTGTGTCTGTGGAGTGACAGTGTGTGTCTGTGTGTGTGTGTCTGTGAGTGACAGTGTGTTTGTCTGTGTGTGTGTCTGTGAGTGACAGTGTGTGTTGTCTGTGTGTGTCTGTGAGTGACAGTGTGTGTCTGTGTGTGTGTGTCTGTGAGTGACTGAGCGTGTGTCTGTGTGTGGCGTGTGACAGTGTGTGTGTCTGTGTGTGTCTGTGAGTTATGAGTGTGTGTCTGTGTGTGGGAGTGTGTGTGTCTGTGTGTGGCAGTGTGTTTGTGTGTGTGTCTGTAGAGTGACAGTGTGTGTGTCTGTGAGTGACTGAGCGTGTGTCTGTGTGTGTGTCTGTGAGTGACAGTGTGTGTGTGTCTGTGAGTGACTGAGCGTAGTCTGTGTGTGTCTGTGAGTGACAGTGTGTGTCCGTGGTGTGTCTGTGGAGTGACAGTGTGTGTCCGAATGACTGTGTGTGTGTGTGTCTGTGAGTGACAGTGTGTGTGTCTGTGTGTGGCAGTGTGTTTGTCTGTGTGTGTGTGTCTGTGAGTGACAGTGTGTGTGTGTCTGTGAGTGACTGAGCGTGTGTCTGTGTGTGTCTGTGTGTGTCAGTGTGTGTGTGTGTCTGTGAGTGACTGAGCGTGTATCTGTGTGTGTCTGTGAGTGACAGTGTGTGTCCATGAATGACTGTGTGCGTCTGTGTGTGTGTCTGTGAGTGACAGCGTGTGTGTCTGTGAGTGACAGTGTGTGTGTCTGTGAGTGACTGAGTGTGTGTGTGTGAGTGATTGTATGAGTGTGTGTGTCTAAGTGACTGAGCGTGTGTCTGTGAGTGACTGTGTGTGTCTGTGAGTGACAGCATGTGTGTCTGAGTGACTGAGTGTGTGTGTGTGAGTGAGTGATTGTATGAGTGTGTGTGTCTGTGAGTGACTGTGTGCTTCTGTGTGTGTGTGAGTGACAGTGTGTGTTTGTGAGTGACTGTCTGTGTGTCTGTGAGTGATTGTATGAGTGTGTGTGCATGTGAGTGTATGAGTGTGTCTGTCAGTGTATGATGAGTGTATTTGTCAGTGTATGAGTGTGTGTCTGTCAAATCAGTGAGAGTATGTTTGTCATTGAGTCTGTGTGTGACTATCAGTGTGTCTGTCAATGAGTGTCAATCAGTGTGGGTCTGTCAGTGTCAATGAATGAGTGTGTGTCAGATCAATGAGTCTGTGTCTGTCAGTGACGTCTGTGTGTTTCTCATTGAGTGTGTGACTGTCAGTGTGTACAGAGTGTAGTGGAGCAGAGCGCGGTACAGGAGCTTCTGTTTCCAGTACCTGGCCAGACTGACAGCAGGTGCTCACAGAGAGAGCACTCCCTGTCAGTCCGTCCGGGTACAGAAAACTGAAGCTCCTTTAGGGGATCTGCTCCGCTCGGCAATGCAACAATAGAGGTAGGAGGCACATACCAGGAAGTGTGACCACTAAAGGGGTGTGGGGTGCACCAAGGGACAGGGAGGGAATGGGAGAGAAACACCAAGAGACAGGGAAAAAAGGGGGGAGGGGGAAAGGGGGGAGGGGAGAAGAACACTAAGGGACAGGGAACAGGGGCTGGGAGAGGGGCTGGTTAAGAGGCACATAGGTGAAGATTTGGGGGGGGCGGAAAAATGCATCTTCGCCTATGTACCTAAAAATCCAAGCACCGGCCCTGCCCTTACCTTTTGTGTAACTATACCCCACTACCTCTAGCATGTTAGCTCATTGAGCAGGACCCTCAATCCCTCTGTACCTGTGTGTCCAACTCGTCTGGTTACAAATACGTGTCTGTTAGTCCACCCATTGTACAGCGCTATGGAACTTGTTGGCGCTTTACAAATGGTAATAATAATAAATAGACCTGAATACCTGAAACTGTCAAGTGTTGATGAATAGTAGAAAGTAATGGTTCAATGCATATTTCAAAGCCATGTCAATTTCTATAAAATATTTGAAAAGAGGTGCTCCTGAGATATTCATCTGGGCTGCCGGCATAGGATAGTGGAAAACAGAATGTTGTAAAATGTTAAGGAGAAATTGATCTGCTATAATGGTGAGGTGGGTGGAATTTTTTTTTTTTTTTTGTAATTTGGGCTATTCACAATGGGTCAAGACTCAATAACTCATGCCTCCCTCCATGTGACTCCACAAATTGCCTCCCCTTATCACCGCCACCCATGTGTCCGACATCGCACACCCACCCATTCTCCCTCTCGAGTTGTCAGTCACTGAGTTTGCAGTTCGTGAAGGCGCATACTGAGTGCATACTCACGAATATGATATTGAGCCGAAACATTGCGATAGCTGTTCCTGAAATAAAGTCAGATTTTTTGGGGATATAGGACCATAGGACCATGTTTGCGACCGGTCAGAACTTCCACACGGTGGATCGTTCGTGGGATCTAAGCGCTTTTCGGATATGTTGGGAGCTCAGATCCAAGCTATCCGGGGATGTATATAGACTGTGGGGGTTCCTATGTGGGAAATATGTAATTTTGTGTGTTTTTCATATTTTGTCATTTTCTGCTGAGAAATGGTGACATTGCATTTTGGAGACATTTTGTGGGTGTGTTTATCGGAGTGTCATGTTTGCTGTGTCTCTGGACTGTATAAAAGCAGGCCATTAAGCCTGGATTAAATAGATCGTTATACCCCTTCATTAAGTCTAGGCTAATGTTTGGGGGATTGGGAGCTATATTAACTATTGCATAACTACTTCGCTGGGACTTGGGAGCTTCTTCACGGATATAATCAGTCCGGAGTATAGGGGATCCGTTTAAATGCCTGTTACATTATGGTTTTGTACGCATGTGATTTTTTTTATTTTTTTTTTCTCATTTCTGTAATGTACCAAATATGCCTCGAATCAAAAACAAATTGACAAAAACCAAACAAACACATAGATGCCTTATTAATTGTGTGAACATAAAAACAGGTACTTCTAAGAATGTAATGTATGCCCCAATGCTGTCAGCTGGCTTGGCTCTACCTCACCTTAAACACTAATTATATCTATGCTTCCCAACTCACCAAAATTGTAGATTGGCACTTCTAGATTCTCTCCAAATCATTGGTTGATATTCAGGATAATATGTTGCCAGCAATGCTGCTTTATTTCTACAGCATCTACACAACCAAACCTTTTCCTCAATGCATTTTCAGATTTAATCACAGATGGTCAAATAAGGACACAGACAGACATAACCTCTCTTACCTGCAACTAAGTAACTTTATTATGCAACCCCCCATTTTGCAAAGGTGCTGTCAAATGACATTCTTGGTATTAAGTCATGTCTCAATGGGCAGTTCCTCAAGGGGTCCATCTCTTAAATCTATCAAGCACTGCACATCCAACGTAAAAATACCTTTTAAAGGACCACTCTAGGCACCCAGACCACTTCAGCTTAATGAAGTGGTCTGGGTGCCAGGTCCTTCTAGGGTTAACCCATTTTTTTATAAACCTAGCAGTTTCAGAGAAACTGCTATGTTTATGAATGGGTTAAGCCTTCCCCCTAATCCTCTAGTGGCTGTCTCATTGACAGCCACTAGAGGCGCTTGCGTGCTTCTCACTGTGAAAATCACAGTGAGAGCACGCAAGCGTCCATAGGAAAGCATTGCAAATGCTTTCCTATGCGACGGGCTGAATGCGCGCGCAGCTCTTGCCGCGCGTGCGCATTCAGCCCAGGAGGAGGAACGGAGGAGGAGAGAAGGAGGAGAGCTCTCCGCCCAGCGCTGGAAAAAGGTAAGTTTTTAACGAGTGTTTTCCTGGCACAATAGTGGTCCTTTAACCCCTTAACCCCTTAAGGACATGTGATGATTCCCTTTTATTCCAGAAGTTTGGCCCTTATGGGGTTATAGGGGATACCCCTTAAGGACCAAACGTCTGGAATAAAAGTTAAACTACATGATCCAGTGGCAAGACAATATCTTGGAGGAACTTTCCCCAAAATTTTTTGCAGAAGATCTAGGATGCCAGTTCCATGCTTTCACTATCTGTCCCATAAAGAACAACCCTCTTCAGATGGTACCTTACCCCTGTATGCTTACATAAAGTTCTTCCATCTTAATATGCATCGAATAATACTATTGCATAAGGTTTTTTTTGACCAGGCTGGGACATTATTATAGGTAGTGGTGGAACTGCCCTCTGCTTAGACCATAATGGACAAGGATGACCGCATGGCTCTTACAGGCCCTGGATAAATAACTTCACCGTGATCTGTGAATTTTTCCAAGCTCATAGAAGGCTTACGAAGGGCTGAAAAGAAGTATACTCTACAATGGCTTTGAGCATTGGCACAGCATTGGAACCCAATAACACTACCATCCCATATCCAATCTTCACTTGAGGTTACGGACATAGAACAACTCACATCTCCGCAATGATACTATAACATTTGGTCATCATGGATGCAGCGTCATCTCCTTCCATAGGGTGTGGGTAGGGTAGTGGTCCCCTCGGTGCAATTTCCCTTTTTTTTCCTCCTCTTCTGAGAATTATTGTATTGCACACTGGCATACATAGTGTCACTCCTTCTACAATTGTACACCACCAGTGATATTTCCATGTGTACCCCACATGTCTTTAACTGCATTATTGGAACATTTTCTCTTTTGTGTTGGATTAAAATTGCAATAAATAAAAAAATGTTATTTGCATCCAACAAAGATGCACGGTTTTGTTGGTCTGCCTCCCGCCATCATAAGGAAGAGACCTCCAATAAGGTCCTTCTGATCTGTGTGGCCTGCTTTCATCCCAGAAAAACTCCTATCCTGCAGTTCCATTCATCATTTGAGATCATATACCCTCTTCGAATGGATATCCCCACATCTGTGAACTTGTATTACCAACATACTAATGTACTTGCATTAAATAGAACATTGCACAGTGGACATTGTGACCGTCTGCTGATTGTGTGTACTTTTATAAAGGTTGCTCTAAACGTAGATTTAAAAAAAAAAAGTTTTAGTTTTTGTAGTGCATGGTATAGCTATAGTGATATTTCTTGAGAGTATAAACAGCATTAAAGGTCATGGAGATTGTCACAACCCAGTAAGAAATAATGCGCTGTTAATGTCCTATATGACTTCCACTGTGCAGGCAGTCCAACAAGGTTGTGGATGGCTGATGGGCAAAGCGTCCATCTTGGCTCTCAGCCCAGAAGAAGAGCGATGTGCTGGGATGTCGCCAGAGATCTTTGTATCTGTGGAGAGGGTGCTGTGCATATTGCATCAAAGGCTGCTTGAAACTTGACTTCCCTCTGTATCACTGAGTCCTCTGTCTCTGTAGCGGCCATTTTGACTGCGCCATGAGGACTTACAGTGTCAGGGCAAGTAAGAACTGCATTACTTCTGAGTCCACAGTAGCTTTTTCCACACATTTATGCAACTAAAATACAATTCTGAACAAGAACAATCTATCTTATTTTCTTATTTTCACATATTTATTTTCTAACACATTTTATGGTAGCTTTGCATTTTAGGCACCATAACAACTTAATCTAAATTAAGTTGTTATGGTGCCAGGAGGCACCATACTTACCTCAATAGGTTAAATTGGTTTCGTACGGTTTAACCCATTCAGCGCCAATCTAACTGAAACCACCAGCATATTCCCTGATAGGGTGTTCTTTTACCCAGTACAAGATGTTAATGGATTTATTAGTTGTTGTTTTTTGTTTTTGTTTTTTAAACTGGCAAAATAAAAAAGCTACAGTTTTTGAATGCACTGGCATCTCAACTCTGCAATCTGTAGCATTATTTTAATGTAGGTCTTTGCAATGAATACCCCAGATTAGTTTAATCCTTAAAGTGCTTAAATAAATACAGGCACATCGAGCCTCCCAGCAGCAGATCCTTGTGTTCACGGTGACATGCAGGCTATGTATACATGCTAAAGGTTTCACAGAATTAAGTGGAATCTGGGTTTAGCCAAAGGGAATCTGCTATTCTGTGTGGGCACAGTTGAATTGTTTTGGCAGGGCCAGTATCCTGTTTCCTAACTCTATGAGTTGAAAAAAAATAATAGTCATTTATTTTTATTTTTTTTCCTGGAGACTTCCTACTGATTTTGCACCAGCTGTTCAATATAATCCAGGACTCTCTGCTCAGCACTGAAGCGTGCCTTAAACACGTCATTCATCTGCCGGCTCATTTTTCATTTATCCCTTTTGTACTTTTATTAAAAGGTAGGAGGGCAGACTTGGGTCTGGAGAGGCATTAGCAGCAACTGATGGGAAAAGTGCAGGTGGCCATTCAATAAAGGGCAAGTTGGAGTGTTTACTGTATACAGACTAATCTCAGGCAACGGGCTGCCGGAAAAAAATATATATAGTATATGGATGTACTAGTGTGAAATGATCTTAATAAAAAAATGTTTTATGTGGGATATGTTGATAAACCCTTTAAGAACCAAAGATTTCTCATGGTGTCATCACATTCTGCAATAATCTGTGGTGGTTATGGTGCTGAGTGTCTTTTTTAAAGGATTGTTTTGTTAATCCCTTTTGAGGAGTTAAAGTTTTAAACGGGGGTACGTATTGATAAACTGAAGTTGTTCTCAAGATCTCTGGCCATTGTGCATAGAATCTGACCCAACCAGTGGGATGTTTGCTATCAAACAGTCAGCTACTGCCTAGGACCTTAGAGCCTGTGAGGCCAGACCTACCCCATGTTGGTCCCCCACCTGTGATGGTACCCGGCCCCTGTTGAACCAGTGGTTGGAGGTCAAGAGACCTGTCCAAATGTGGTCTTCAGAAGAGGTGAAAACAATTCTTGGAATTCACTGAAGGATAACTGCAGGCTAAGCAGGAGGACCCTGACCTGTCTGTCCCAGACCTCTAGTCTGGGGGTTAGTTAGGGGCTTATATATCCACCTGGTATGGGGCATACCTCGAACATTTGGCACCCGGGGCAGATCCTGTATTAGGCACACACAGACCCCCACCTTTAAAATGTTAGAAAACCCACAATTTATATAAATGTTTTCACAAATATTTATTACCCAAATTTGTAAACTGTACCTCAAGGCCACATTAAAGACTACAGTGGAATCTAACAGGACCTGCAGAGGGGTCTCTCTAACACTCTGGCCCCCATTCACAATATAGTAATAAAGCAAAGCTCTCTAATACCCAGCCCAAGGTGGCTCTTCTCACCTAATTACTGTGGCTGGCTGCTACAACTGGCTACTGCGGCTGGCTGCTTTACTCGTCTGGTTACTGTGGCTGGCTGGCAGGCAGGCTGGCTGGCAGGCCTCTCTCTTCCCCCAGCAGCGTCTTTATCCTCAAACCCCTCTGTGTGTGTCTCTTCCCCCCAGCCCTTCTGTGTGTTCCTCCCCCAGCCCCTTCTCTGTGTGTCTCTTTCCCCAGCCCTTCTGTGTGTCTCTTCCCCCAGCCCTTCTGTGTCTCTCTTCCCCCAGCCCTTCTCTGTGTGTCTCTTCCCAGCCCTTCTGTGTGTCTCTTTCCCCAGCCTCTTCTGTGTGTCTTACCCTAGCCCTTCTGTGTGTCTCTACCCCAGCCCTTCTGTGTGTCTCTTACCCCCAGCCCTTCTGTGTGTCTCTTACCCCCAGCCCTTTTGTGTATCTCTGTGTCCCTCCTCGGCCCTTCTGTGTGTCTCTGCGTCCCTCCTTGGCCCTTCTGTGTGTCTGTGTCCCCTGTCAGATCCTCTGCGTGTCTCATTGATCCCCCTCTGTGTATCTCTCTCTGTGCTCCCAGCCCCTCTGTTTATATTTTCCCCCAGCCCCTCCTGTACCCTTCTTTTGCCCCCTCCTGGCCCTTCTACCTGCCCTTCTTTAGCTAACCCCTTTCCTGTGCCCTTCTTTGTCTCCCTCATGTGCCCTCTTTAGCCCCCCTTACCTCCTGTGCCCTTCTGTTTCCTGTACCCGGTCTGAAAGGAAGCCGTTCGATTCTCACTGTGAGCACTTCCTGTTGAACCAGGTAGGGGAACAGAGGCTCCACTACCGCCGTCTGTCGCTTGGTCACGTTACATGCAGTGACCGTCTGGAGGGGAGTGTTGTGCAGTTCGGACACCCCCCCCAATGACTGGCACCCGAGACAGACCCTCCCACCCCACTTAGTATGCCACTGCAACTGGTCTTTGCTTTTTGTCTACATTTTACTGTATTTATCCTCTCTCAAATGTGGCATAGGATGATGACTTGCCAGGACTGCATCAATGATGATAAAGAACTTTTTTTTCTGACGTTGCTTACCATATCCACCTTAATGTTTTCATCTAATTTATTGCTATAATAACAGACAGTGATATAAGTAAAATGGCACATTAAACAAATATCTTAAAATCTTTTTTTTTTTTTTTTCTTTCAATTTATTTATAGATGTTGATGGCCGATATAAGCTAACCAACCCATCTCAGTGACAAACAAACATATATAAGATGGGCTTGGATTGATGTCTGACCAAATGTTCATTATAGATACCAAAATCCTATGTCCACTGGAGCTCTACGAATAACCAGACCTATTAAGTTAATGTAGGCCTGGCTTCTAGATTTGAATAGAGTCAAACGGAGACCCGTATAGCGAGACGTACTCGTCTTATTCTCCAGGTGTAGGGCTGACTGCAGTGAATTGGACACTGTCTTTAAAAGGTAGTCATAGCTGCAATGATGTTTCTACTATGCACCAGCTGTACGTTCTCTGCTCCAGTTATACACCTACCTGTCAGCATTTGGTAATAACTATGTGGGGAGGGAGGCATGTGCGCCAAGCTAATTGTTAGCCATAAAGGCCAGCTCGCTTCATGGCTGCCAATGCATAAAGTGCTGTTAATGCCCTTTATCTGTACACTGAGTTAATTTTGTGTTTGTTGGCTGATGTGCTTACTGGGAACTTTTCTCTGATATCTGAAAAAGCAGAACACGAGCATAAATCCAGGGCAGCAGGACAGGAGGCCCAAATTGGGACTTCTCGGCACAATCGTGGCGTGCTCGGATATAGAAAGACTTTACTTTTTCTTGCTATACATCACTATTCAGAACTTTAACAATTCTATTTATGAATTATATTTAGCATCTTTACTTTCCGAAGAGAAGATCTCTATAACATTACATTCTAGATAAGCTCTTACAATTCATCTATGAAGAAACTTTATCAATTCACTACTACTCAAAATGAAGAAAAGCCATTTTCTTCTCCCCATGCCCCTGCATTTTCTCATTTGTAGGTGTAAACATCATAGAGCGGTGTGTAAAACCTGTGGTGGGGCGGAGGCAGGCAGTGGTGGGGGCTGATGGCGGACTTGATGACTTTTCTTTCAAGGCATAAGGTGAGGGGCCTTTGTATTGCTGTGGTCAGGCTTGGTGCGACACCTGTGATAAACCATTCATAAAGTTTTTCTAACCATATTGAATAATTTGGAAGTTTATTAAACAAGGCCTTTGTATCCCTTTTCAAAAAGAGTGGATCAGAAAAATTTATTTTCGGTTGCTTTTCGATTTGTTCATTTTCAGTTCGATTTGTTCTTTTTCGATTCGGAATTCATTTAGTCCCAAATTGCCAAATTGGGCCGAAATTTCGATTGGGGACCAAACAAATGGCAAATCTTTACTCACCAGTCCCCCCATGCTTTTCTGCTACTTGTCATACTGATTACTTGCTTTTAAAGCAGACTTCTTACCTTTTCTCTTTGTTTCTGTCAAAGCATTCACAGCATCCACAACAAAAACTAAAAAAAGATCCTTCTCTCTATTGATAATTCCACTGTCTCCCTGAACGTCCTGAGGCCTTGTTTGCCCTTTGAGATCATCGTCGTTTTAGTATTAAGTGTAGGAGAAAACTAAACAAAGCTCTGCAGAGGAGCCTGCAGGACATATGGCTAATGGCAGCTGGTGAAGTTTAAAGGTGGTAGGGCACTAGATGCTACCCCGGAATTAGACTACGCCCACTTACTTGTTTGTTTCTGCCTTTGTTTTGTTAACCTTTATGTATGCAATTACTGATCCAACTAGACGTTATGTCCTTATCAACATATAAACCTACTGATACATATATTTGGGAAACCGTAACCACTTTAAAGAAGTCTGACTTGATGTTATTGCCTAATGACAACCGAAGAAGAAAGGACAGGTCTCTCTCTCTCTCAGGGTGTACCAGGTCTGAGCACAACACAATGATAACTAGAAAAGCTACAATTTCTGGGGAAATTGTGTGAAGTGTTCTTGCCTCCACCAGGAGTCTACAACTGGAGTGGGCGGAGTAACTGTTATCATTTACATAGCACATTTAATTGCAACGTTGTTGCACAGTTACATTAAACCATACATTTATAAAAACATTAGCAGGTGTTCAAAAGGCCCTGTCTATGACATCACTTGCTGCTGCAGCTTGACACAGGTCAGAGTATTTTGGTGGGTGCCATCTTCAAACGGTCATATCTTAAAAACTATAACTCCTACAGCGAAGAGCTTTATATTGTGAGAATCACAAGACCCAGACCTACATTTTGATGCATAGTATGTCTCTGAAGTATTAAAAATGAAGGCACAGTCGCAGTTTAGAAATTGCACTTCAAATTTGAGCTTTGCAGAGTGAAGTTTCAATGAATGTCAATGGACGGCGTTAGTTGCAAACAAATGATTATATTGTGAAAACTATCAGGACTATGGCTTAGCCGTTGACATGTTTAGTGGCAGCAGGGATAGCTGAACGTTTTGATATAAGATTTGTGTAGGTGGGCCTGAAAATAAGGGAGTGGTGGCAGTTTAGAAATCATGTCCTGATTTTTCAGCTTTTGCCAGCTCCCACTCTAGCTTTGCCATTCATTCCTATGGGACAAATTTCGCCACAAGAACGACGATATTCCGTGAACCATTCGGCGAAACGTTCCACAAAGTAATAGCAATCCGATCGGGAACAATCTGCACGTTTTGGTAAATTTTTGTCTATGTAGTGTAAAAACTGTGGGAGGAGTTAGGGTGGCAAATTTGGCTATAATAAGAATAATAATATTTATGTGAGATAACAATAAGTGGTCTTGCTATGCAAGAACACTTAATAAAGTCAGAAATTCCCATTACAGCATGCTACACATATTGGAAAAGTCTTTGTGTAGAATATATGCATTTTATGAAAATGCTCCAAAATCTCAATATGATTAATTATTAATCCTCTCAACAGCTTTAAAAGGGAGGAGTTTAGACTCTAGAACTAGTAATGACGGCCCCCCTCAAGCCCCAAAAAAGACACCTATTGTTGTTATTGCCCCTATCTGCCCATATGGAACTTCCACTATATGTGGCATTTTGCAGGATCTTTTTAAGCTCAACTTACAAACAGTATGGCTGGCCGGGCAACTTGTAGGTGTTACTAGCTGTTACAGCTCATTTAAGGGGGACTTTGGAGGGGATGTCGTACAATGATGAAAGGTGTGATGGGGACCCAGGATTGTGTTGAGGTTCAGAATGAAGGATAATGTGCTCTCCAGGAGGATTCATTAAAAGTTTTAAAGCAGAAATTCTGACAATATCACAGGCCGGCACCACACCTTTACTCAAGTACCTAACTGAGAATAGGTGGACACCCTGCTAAGCGTTGCCTCCACTACATATGCCAGAGAGCCAAAAGGTCCGAAGTAGCTAACACGTTCACCACCATTTAGCAGAGATCCTCCGTCCCCTGCACCTGGCCCATAGTTATGTCATGGCGAAAGCGGAGTTGGATTCCATCTCACGCCATACCTATTAATGCCAGTGGTTGGGGGCAATGATCGCCTGATTTTGCTCACTTGATGTTCTCAGCCTTCCACTGCCCACGGATTCTGGTATGACACGACTTGCAAAGCAGGACTTCGCTCAGGAGCGCTTTCGGAAGTTCCTTAGGAACTTTCTGTTCGCCAACGTTAGTAGTGTAGGCAGGGAGTGACACCTGGCAGACCCCAGATAAGAATCAAACTGTTCATAAACGATTTGACTACTTACAATAAGAGGGCACTCCTGGCATGGTAACCACTGCAGTGGTTTTGGTGCTTGTACTGTTCATTTAACCCTATGGTTGCCAGAGGTGTAACCAGTGCATTGCAAAAACACATCTGCCACTCAAAGGGTTAATTCAGTTGGACCATGCTGCGTACGGTGTGCGCCTGTCGTATAGGTGCATTTGTATATATGCATTATTTCTGATTTGCCTTGTGCTCCCAAGGTACTCCTTTGAAGAATAGCACCTCACACACAAACTCAGTTCATAAAATATTAACCGATCCATCCAAGGGAGTTTTTCAAAAGAACTTTGAACAGATCACAGGTAGTGTTGAAGGGCACATTGCTAATTCTCTCTATAAATGATCTCACAGATTCATTTTTTTATAGCCCTGAATTTGTGGTGGTAATCAGCAAAACAGGGAGTGTCTCGGCCCTTACAAAGATCTGAGATACATTAGATTAGATTAGATTAGATTAGATTATATCTGACCGGCACTGCTTGCTTTCGAACATCTTGGGCGATCCAACCCCTGAACAATCCCCGGGGCACAATCCACAATGCTCCCACAATATGATATATTGTCATATGGGAGATTTAAATTTATTCAAATACCCTTTACATGAAGCTGCAGTTCTCTTGTCGGATTGGCTGTGCTATGCATGCACCCTTTATTTGATCATTTCCTACCTACAGCCAGCAGAATAATATGCTTTAGGGCAGTCATTGGGGTAACATACTGGCCTGGATATTTTCATCAGTAGCCACAAAGGCTGCAAACCAGACGAACGGTAACAAAGCCCCTTCTGAATAAATGATGTGCATTAACTTCAAAACTTGAATGAGTGAATTAAGAAACAGCTATTGTACATAATTTGGTACATATTTTTAATATTGGCTATTACCCCCTATTGCACACAGCTTGAATTCTATGGGACATGTTTTCAATATGGTATTGGAAACTTTTCTTATAGATTCGGATCCAGGTTGATATGATTATCAGTAGCTGCACTAGTTTTGACAGCCAATCATCCATGCTGCTGTTGTAGAATTATAGAATTCTTGAAATTATCTAAGCTAATGCTTTGTCAGGAAGAAATGTGCGTCAGCGGGACAATGTGTTCATCAAGAATGAAACATTGTGGCCGCTGAGCGACATGTTGATTTCAATAAAGTATGTGTCAGCTGAATAATAAAATGTGTATTTACTAAAAGAACCTTGAAGCTAACAATACTAACTACTCAAAATTGCTGCCAAAGCACCCCTCCCATCGAGTGGACACCTCGTGCTTGTGTCCACTCCCGTGTCAAGGATGACATCACCTCTTGATGGGATGGCATCTAACTAACCACTTAACACCTGGACCAATCAATAGTGTCTATTTGCTGTTATCTTGAATTCTTCAGTGATGTAATAATGCCTTTAAAAGGGTCTGCGCACCCATTTTCTGTTAGAAGCCATTAAACTTCTCCGAAGTTCTTTCATTAACCTGAACTTTGTGTCTCAGTGTGAATTTACTTCTGCGTGCACGCAACTTTATTATCTTTAATTTGGACACGAACAGATAGTCATTCAAACTTATTGGTTTGCAGAAAATAATCTACTACACTGCTAATCTCCTGTACCACACAGCCCAAAGATGATGTATTGGATTGAGATCTGGTGAGTCTAGAAGTCATTGGAGCCTGCTAAACTTTAAAGGGACATGCCATAACCACTTCAATGAATTGAAGTGATTATGGTGCCTGTACTCCGTAGGTGCCAAGTCTCGCAAACATTTCAAAAAATAGATTAGTCCTCTTTTAGCAGAGGTGCTAGGTTACCTGAAGGCTGGCCCCCAGTTACGATATGGCCTAGAGCTTGATTTTTCTCAGCTGACTCTCTTTACCCACTAATCTAATGATGCGGGACCCCATGCCCACAGACTCCAGGCACCATAACTACTTGAATCACTTATGAGTACTTATGGTACTTATACTTTGTGAATGAGTATTTTAGTATTTAAAGAATCACTCTGGGTATTAGAACAACTTCATAACAAATTACTCAGCTTGCTGAACAGGTTTATTTGTCTGGAGTCTGTCATATTTGTGATAGTTTCTGATTTCAATAGAAACACTGCCCTGTCACACACTCAGCCAGGGAGGTTTTCTTCTGCTTCCATTCTCCCCACAGGGCTAACAGAAGCAGCAGGCGTGATGGGCTAGTGCACAGCTTCTCAATGAGCTGTAATACAGCTACTACTTGGGATCAAAATAGGGACTGTTCCTTTCTAAATCAGGACACTTTGAAGCTATGCATAGTACCCATTAAAACACAGTGTAGTAGGAATACTCTGGTAGGATTGCCTCATCACACTGCTTCTATCTAATCATTTCCTATATCTGAGAGCTTTCTCTGTTGTGACTCCTCCTCCAGCTTTCTCCTTGTACAGACCTTCATTGTTTCTGGATTTCACCATTTTCTTACCCGCACTGAACTTTGACCTGATCACCTACTTTAAAAAAATTTTTTTTTTAATTTGAATAAAGAAACCTTGCTTTACCCTGTACTAAGCCTCTGACAGCTGGTCTGACTCCATAACCTGTAATGATACAAAATTATTTAGACTTATTCTATACCAGAACCCTTCACTGATGTAATCCTAAATAATGGCAGTTTATTATTTATTTGTTAATTGAATGATCTGCTATTTTATTTTCATTATCTATTTCATTTTGTGCATATCATCAGTACACTACATAAATTCTGAGATGCAGCTAAAGTTCTCTCCAGTAACTCTTATCGCAAGTTCTTTAGACTAAGGATTCCTTAAGGTGTTCTATACCTAGGTAGACCGTTACACAAAGAATGTCATTCTCTTGGAACCCCTCCTTATCCTGTACTCCATGGGAAGCATCATTGTAATTGGCTTTGCTCGGCTATTTTTGGTCTTCTTCATTCACTCAACGACCAGCTTAGAAAGAAATACTTATCAACTGCGAGGCTTATGCTGGATCAGTCGCTATTCTTAGGTTGTAAATAGACAAGAGTTCATTCTGCAATAGGTGTCCAGATTAACCCAGATCACCCTCTGAGTGCGGTCGCAAGGCAAGCTCCTTCTATCAGGCTTCAAGATCACATGTCCCGCTGGTCTTCATTGTACAATCAGCTCATTCATACTTTACAAGTCAGGCAGGATCTTCAGTGCAGGACAGATAGAGCTAAGTCTCTCACCAGCTAACGGTTTGCATTGTGGGCATTTAAACCCTCAAACCATAACCAACTTCTCAGTTGCAATTCATTTTCAGCATGTGGTTTCACAACAATTTATTGGCACAAATTTTGAGTTCTGCTTTCCCAGTTTTCACGGGACTGAGACAACTCCGACAAGAACTCATTTTACTCTTGCAAAGTTCTACACTAACCAAGTTATTTACTAATGTGAGAATTATAGGGAATTCAAAATAGAAATTTAAATGTAGGGCCATAATCACCAAACTGGGAAAAAATCTTCAGGCTAACTATGCTTCCAGTCCAGCTATTTTCACCTTCAATTTGAAATTCACTTAGAATTCCTGACAATTCTTACTTTAGTGCGTGACTGATTTAGGATAAACACGGACCACAGTGGAGGTTCTTCAGATTGGTACACGTTGAGAGCAATAAATAGCTTCCTGTCAGTCTGGATAGAGGATACAGAAGATTGTCTACCGTGTTCCATGCAGCCAGGCTACAGGTATCCAGGCACAGGAGGGAGGAGGGGAAAGAGACACACAAAAGGGCCTGGGGAAAGGGACAAAGAAACGCTCAGAGGGACTGGGGAAGGGCACAAAGAGACATACAAAGGAGCTGGGGAAGGGGCAAAAGAGACACACATATGGGTTGGTGGAGAAACACAAAGGAATTGTGGGGAGAAAGAGACACACAAGAGGCTGGCTGACACATCTATACCCATTTTTCCATAGAGGGATTCCCTATTTTGGACCCACTCCCTATAATAATTTTCATACTGTCCATTCATGGGAAGTGTGCACACCCCTTGCCCGTGCATCTGATTATATATAAACTATAGAAATGCACATGCATGTTTATTCAACTATGGGAAAACAACAAAATTTATATGGTTAAAAGAAAACTCTGTCTCCCTTGCTAGGCAGTCTAACAGTAAACATGCCCACGCAGGGCTCGAAGCTTAGTGCTATATCAACTGTTTTTTTGTTTTTTTTAAACATCTCTCTACGGCTGACTACGGCTGCTTAGTTCTATTTGTGCGTAGTTTCTTCTCTATAAATTTAAAAAATCCTCTGCTCCCAAAATCAATTATCTTTGTGCATTGCTATATAATGCATATTTCTGTCATATGACGATTGCTTTAAAACAACATGTATTCACAGCTTTACCTCACATATGTGAGTTGAGTACAAATGAATAAAAAAAAAAAAAAAAAAAACTGGGTTTACATTTCTACTCTTGACAAAGCATCTGCTGTTTCCACTGACTGAGTTTGGTGCGAATGCATCTAATGATATGCTCACACTACACTTCACTGGTGTCCCCCAGCTATCACTTGTCCACTCTTTCCTCTCCTTCTTACTAGCAGGCAGAAGCTCCTGGTATGCAGTATGGGACAGTGAAAAAGGTGGATGTAGTGAGTGTAGCAGAACGGGGCCACGTGCAAAGTCCTCTTTAAAAACAGTTTGTACCAGATCTGGTGTACCATGGTTTGTACTACACGCTCTGCCTTACTAATCAACCCAGTGCGGTGTCTTTACTGTGATGTGACCGTATGCTTTATCATTTTATAGACTTTTCAACAATTTTCTCAATTTGTACTTTATTGTATGCAGTAGAAAAAAAACATATCTCTGTTATTTTTGCACAGATCTCTTTTTGATATCATCAGACTAGGCCCAGCAGACACCACTACATCCGAAATGAGCATCCAGTCATCCAAGAGACCTTGTTCATGAATGTGTATGTTTTACGTACCAGAGACCGGTAAGGAGAGTTCAGCTATATCAAATATCTTAAACTACTCAACCAGTTCTTGGTTTCAATATTACATCGCTCACGTTTAGTATAATTTATGATCAAGATGAGTTGAGTGAGGAAAACTTGTGTGAAATGTTTTGTTATTTTAAAAAGCTGGTGTTTTAGTTACTTAGCATCTCCAGGAAAACCTATATATATCCAAATGTATATCTTTTTATTAAGTTTTCATGAAGTATAAATATATTTATTGCACTGGTCTATTGATCAATTGGGTCGACGTAACTACAGCTAGTTATGGTCCTATATCGTCATAAAGTGGTTTACTTGTTGCTCAAGTCCATTAAAGTTTAAATTTATAATTACAGACAAGTCGTCTACATTTAGATCATCAACCAGCTACAGATGTAGTTATATTAAGCTGCAGTCCTCCTTTGTCAGTAAGTCCATGTGCATTTACTTCACTCTGTACATTATGTGCATGGCTTCAGTATATACATCCATTCAGTATGTCATTGTAACAGTTCATGTATATTTTTTTTAATGACTATTCTATTCATTTTTAATATTATTATTATTATATACTCTTAATATACCAATATATTAAGTATGCTTAGTATATTCTTGGTATGTCATGTCTGCCTTGTATGATTTGCATCTAGTGTGGGTTCTGTCTGTTTCCTTTGTTGTGACTCCACACAGACTTTATTTTTCATACTTTTTATTTGTTGTTTTGATTGAACAACTTTTTAAATTTCCTTTTTATAGTTTTGTTTGCCTGTGGTTAGCATCACCATCAATAGTCATGTTTACGGTCAGCAAGTCACTCCATTTAGCTGAAGCCCAGTCAAGGTTATTGTACACCATTTTAGTTACTATTTGCTAGTTTTATACATTTTTGTGAAAGTTTATGATCCGTGTTCCAACAATCCATAATGGTCCACTATGGTCATCTTTACAGTCAGTAAGACCTCTACATTTAGTTAAAGTCCATCAAAATCATATACGGTCATTACATATCTACACTTGGCTAAAGTCTCTCCGTCAGTCATAGTTTAAGTGTTGGTTGTCTACATTTACAGTTTAATTTGCTTCTATGTGAATATGGTAAAGAGTCACCTCTGTAACCCAGACTGATTGCGGTTTGGTGCCAATAGAGACCTTGGACAGAAGGAAACTGAGCCATTTAATTTCTTTGTTCAAAGCTATTCTTGGTGGAAGATGGTGGGTATAGAAACAGACTTGAGATTTTTTTGTTTTGTTATTAAGTGTTCTTGCATAGCAAGACCACTTAATGTTATCTCACATATATATTATTATTATTAAGTGTTCTTGCAAGAACACCTATTGTTATCTCACATATATATTATTATTATTATTAAGTGTTCTTGCATAGCAAGACCACTTAATGTTATCTCACATATATATTATTAAGTGTTCTTGCATAGCAAGACCACTTAATGTTATCTCACATATATATTATTATTATTAAGTGTTCTTGCATAGCAAGACCACTTAATGTTATCTCACATATATATTATTAAGTGTTCTTGCATAGCAAGACCACTTAATGTTATCTCACATATATATTATTATTAAGTGTTCTTGCATAGCAAGACTACTTAATGTTATCTCACATATATATTATTATTATTAAGTGTTCTTGCATAGCAAGACCACTTAATGTTATCTCACATATATATTATTAAGTGTTCTTGCACAGCAAGACCACTTAATGTTATCTCACATATATATTATTATTATTATTATTATTATTATTATTATTATTATAGCAAAATTTGCCACCCTAACTCCTCCCGCAGTTTTTACACTACATAGACCAAAATTTACCAAAACGTGCAGATTGTCCCCGATCGGATTGCTATTACTTTGTGGAACGTTTCGCCGAATGGTTCACGGAATATCGTCGTTCTTGTGGCAAAATTTGTCCCATAGGAATGAATGGCAAAGCTAGAGAGGGAGCTGGCAAAAGCTGAAAAATCAGGACATGATTTCTAAACTGCCACCACTCCCTTATTTTCAGGCCCACCTACACAAATCTTATATCAAAACGTTCAGCTATCCCTGCTGCCACTAAAAATGTCAACGGCTGCCTATAGTCCTGATAGTTTTCACAATATAATCATTTGTTTGCAACTAACGCCACCCATTGACTTTTCATTGAAAACTTCACTCTGTGCTCAAATTTGAAGTGCAATTTCTTAAACTGTGACTGTTCCTTCATAATTTTAATACTTCGAGACATACTAGTGCATCAAAAATGTAGGTCTGGGTCTTGTGATTCTCACAATATAAAGTTCTTCGCTGTAGGAGTTATAGTTTTTAAGATACAACCGTTTGAAGATGGCACCCACCAAAATACTCTGACCTGTGTCAAGCTGCAGCAGCAAGTGATGTCATAGACAAGGCCTTTTGAACACCTGCTAATGTTTTTATAAATGTATGGTTTAATGTAACTGTGCAACAACGTTGCAATTAAATATGCTATGTAAATGATAACAGTTACTCCGCCCACTCCAGTTGTAGAATACAGGTGGAGGCAAGAACACTTCACACAATTTCCCCAGAAATTGTAACTTTTCTAGTTATTATTATTATTATAGCAAAATTTGCCACCCTAACTCCTCCCACAGTTTTTACACCACATAGACCAAAATTTACCAAAACGTGCAGATTGTTCCCGATCGGATTGCTATTACTTTGTGGAACGTTTCGCCGAATGGTTCACGGAATATCGTCGTTTTTGTGGCACAATTTGTCCCATAGGAATGAATGGCAAAGCTAGAGTGGGAGCTGCCAAAAGCCGAAAAATCAGGACATGATTTCTAAACTGCCACCACTCCCTTATTTTCAGGCCCACCTACACAAATCTTATATCAAAACGTTCAGCTATCCCTGCTGCCACTAAA
>OW240924.1:57167425-57174925 GCA_933207985.1 Pelobates cultripes
AGGAGTTACAGTTTTTAAGATACGACCGTTTGAAGATGGCAACCGCCAAAATACTCTGACCTGTGTCAAGCTGCAGCAGCAAGTGATGTCATAGACAAGGCCTTTTGAACACCTAATGTTTTTATAAATGTATGGTTTAATGTAACTGTGCAACAACGTTGCAATTAAATGTGCTATATAAATGATAACAGTTACTCCGCTCACTCCAGTTGTAGACTACTGGTGGAGGCAAGAACACTTCACACAATTTCCCCAGAAATTGTAGCTTTTCTAGTTCTTATTCTTATTCTTATTATAGCCAAATTTGCCACCCTAACTCCTCCTATTGTGCTTTACATTACATAGACCAAAAATTTACCAAAACGCAGATTGTTCCCCGATCGGATTACTTTGTGTGGAACGCTTCACCAATGGTTCAATGAATATCATTGCTTTTGTGCTTAAATTTGTCCCCATAGGAATGAATGGCAAAACTAGAGTGGGAGCTGGCAAAAGCTGAAAAATCAGGACATGATTTCTAAACTGCCACCACTCCCCCATTTTCAAGCCCACCTACACAAATCTTATATCAAAACGTTCAGCTATCCCTCCTGCCACTAAACATGTCAACGGCTTAGCCATAGTCCTGATAGTTTTCACAATATAATCATTTGTTTGCAACTAACGCCGTCCATTGACTTTCATTGAAACATCACTCTGCAAAGCTCAAATTTGAAGTGCAATTTCTAAACTGCGACTGTGCCTTCAATTTTAATACTTCAGAGACATACTATGCATCAAAATGTAGGTCTGGGTCTTGTGATTCTCACAATATAAAGCTCTTCTCTGTAGGAGTTATAGTTCTTAAGATACGACCGTTTGAAGATGGCAACCACCAAAATACTCTGACCTGTGTCAAGCTGCAGCAGCAAGTGATGTCATAGACAGGGCCTTTGGAACACCTGCTAATGTTTTTATAAATGTATGGTTTAATGTAACTGTGCAACAACGTTGCAATTAAATGTGCTATGTAAATGATAACAGTTACTCCGCCCACTCCAGTTGTAGACTACTGGTGGAGGCAAGAACACTTCACACAATTTCCCCAGAAATTGTAGCTTTCTAGTTATTATTATTCTTATTCTTATTCTTATTATAGCAAAATTTGCCACCCTAACTCCTCCCACAGTTTTTACACTACATAGACAAAAATTTACCAAAACGTGCAGATTGTTCCCGATCGGATTGCTATTACTTTGTGGAACGTTTCGCCGAATGGTTCACGGAATATCGCCGTTTTTGTGGCGCAATTTGTCCCATAGGAATGAATGGCAAAGCTAGAGTGGGAGCTGGCAAAAGCTGAAAATCAGGACATGATTTCTAAACTGCCACCACTCCCTTATTTTCAGGCCCACCTACACAAATCTTATATCAAAACGTTCAGCTATCCCTGCTGCCACTAAACATGTCAACGGCTAAGCCGTAGTCCTGATAGATTTCACAATATGACCATTTGTTTGCAACCAACGCCGTCCATTGACTTTCATTGAAACTTCACTCTGCAAAGCTCAAATTTGAATTGCAATTTCTAAACTGCGACTGTGACTTCAATTTTAATACTTCAGAGACATACTATGCATCAAAATGTAGGTCTGGGTCTTGTGATTCTCACAATATAAAGCTCTTCGCTGTAGGATTTATAGTTTTAAAAATATGACCGTTTGAAGATGGCAACCACCAAAATACTCTGACCTGTCAAGGCTGCAGCAGCAAGTGATGTCATAGACAGGGCCTTTTGAACACCTGCTAATGTTTTATAAATGTATGGTTTAATGTAACTGTGCAACAACGTTGCAATTGAATGTGCTAGACTACTGGTGGAGGCAAGAACACTTCACACAATTTCCCCAGAAATTGTAGCTTTTCTAGTTATTATTATTATTATTATAGCCAAATTTGCCACCCTAACTCCTCCCACAGTTTTTACACTACATAGACCAAAATTTACCAAAACGTGCAGATTGTTCCCGATCGGATTGCTATTACTGTGTGGAACGTTTCGCCGAATGGTTCATGGAATATCGTCGTTTTTGTGGCGCAATTTGTCCCATAGGAATGAATGGCAAAGCTAGAGTGGGAGCTGGCAAAAGCTGAAAAATCAGGACATGATTTCTAAACTGCCACCACTCCCTCATTTTCAGGCCCACCTACACAAATCTTATATCAAAACGTTCAGCTATCCCTGCTGCCACTAAACATGTCAATGGCTAAGCCGTAGTCCTGATAGTTTTCACAATATAATCATTTGTTTGCATCTAACGCCGTCCATTGACTTTCATTGAAACTTCACTCTGCAAAGCTCAAATTTGAAGTGCAATTTCTAAACTGCGACTGTGCCTTCATTCTTAATACTTCAGAGACATACTATGCATCAAAACGTAGGTCTGGGTCTTGTGATTCTCACAATATAAAGCTCTTCGCTGTAGGATTTATAGTTTTTAAAATACATCCGTTTGAAGATGGCAACCGCCAAAATACTCTGACCTGTGTCAGGCTGCAGCAGCAAGTGATGTCATAGACAGGGCCTTTTGAACACCTGCTAATGTTTTTATAAATGTATGGTTTAATGTAACTGTGCAACAACGTTGCAATTAAATGTGCTATATAAATGATAAGTTACTCCGCCCACTCCAGTTGTAGACTACTGGTGGTGGCAAGAAGACTTCACACAATTTCCCCAGAAATTGTAGCTTTTCTAGTTATTTTTATTCTTCTTATACAGGTTTCGACAGATTGTACGGTAAGTCCGGTCCCTGAAATAGTCTAAAACTCTCCAGACGTATGTTCTGTGTTTACGTCACTTGCTGCTTTTTACTGAAATAACTAAGGATTTCTAAAACCATTCATTAGAATTTAACCCACTGTGGATGTAATCTAGGCTTCCTGGATATGCTTTCCAGCAAGTGTAATTTTAGAACAATAATCTCAGTACAAAAGGGAAGGTCATTTGTTGTGTTTTAGGGTTCAAAACGTTGTCAAAATTGTGTTGTTTTTTTGTTTTGTTTTTTCAAAACAGTGATTTGTGGTGAACTGACTTGTGCAACTTTAAAGCCAATAAGACACAGTTGGATATTTACTTAGGTTTTTTTGGGGATGTACAGTCCTACTATTTTGCTCTACAATTAGATGAAGGCTCCACGTGTATTATAGCTAAGGTTAAATGGTGGATAGACTTGCATCATAACAGATACTTTGATACCATGATAGAGTACTCCTGTTGTGGGTGTTCAGGTGCTTCATGGACCTGTTGGGGAGGAAAATCTATCGCCTTACTATTAGTCTGCTAATTGTTTCTGGGATTACAGCATGAGTCCAAGTGTGAGAAAATAGTAGTGTAGCTTTAGAAATGCAAGTGAAACTGAAACTGGCAATACCAAGAGACACAAAGTATCAAAAGAGTAAATATAACCACGAAGTCAGAACTATAGTTTAGTATACTATTGTATCACCTCCCCATTGAAGAGCCGCCTTACCGGCGAAACGCATGTCGGGGCTCTGCACTATATTCTATAACGATTACTTTAAGATATGTTTTTTTTTTTTTTTTTTTTTAAATTTGCAATTAGATCATAGACATTATGTCCTCTGTAAGAGATATAGGGCATATGTATAATTCTGTTTTTTCCAAATCAGTGCTTACCTTAGACTAGCAGACCGTTTCTTACACAGAATAGGTGCCCTTGAAGGCACAGTTTAGCAACTCACAGGACGATTGGTTAAGAGCACTATTTGGGAAAACAGTCATGCATTGAACAATTCGATTCTTGTATCTGATACTAGAGATTTTCAGGCTGAGTTCCTCGTTTTTACAGAGTTTATAACCTAAGCAGAGTTATACTGATAGTGCCTTTCAAGAGAAACTGATACAATAGTATACTAAACTATAGTTAGTGGTTAGATTTACTCTATTGATACTATGTGTCTCTTAGTATTGCCAGTTTCATTTTCACTGCCATTTCTCAACCTACACCACTAATTGCTTACACTTGGACTCATGCTGTAATCTCAAACAATTAACAGACTAATAATTCAATTTATTTTACACATCTTATATTGGATAATTCTATATTAGTCTTTTTCAGTTTTCTTTATACGGTTTTTTTTTTTTTTTTTTTGGTCTATAGATTTTAATATAGGATATCATAATATGACACCTATAAGCTTGAGCCATGGAATCAAGATAAATTCTATCACAATACTATTGATAGTTATAGAATTTAGTAACTTTTTATTTGTTGATTTTCAATAGCAAGCTTTTAAACAAATGTATTAAATGTTATGTTTTAATTAATTGACACCTGTAGGCAAGTACCTTCCTATTTATTTACTTCTTACCCAGGGTTACCCCTTTTCCTCTTGCCACAGCTTTTCTGATATTCTTAGTTCCTATCCCTTTCCCCATTAAAACAGTAACCACTGGGGGGAGGTAAGTGGTCTTCATCTCCATTAGGCTAAGAACATAAACAGTGATCTCATTCTGGTCATTTGTAATAAATCCATGCAGAATTGGGTATGCTGTCATAACCCAGCCAACAGTCTAATTAGAGCAGTCATGCAGGACCGGATGGAGCAATGCATGAGGTTTTCTCTCATCAGACATGCAGATACACCTTTCATTTACTGTCTATTGGACTGGAGTTCCACATCTACCCTCCATCTGATATCTTACTTCTGACCATTGCAGAAGGTGACTGTATCTTTCCTAGCATGGATGGATAATCCAGGTAACTGTATAAATAGTGTTGCCATGGAAACTTATTTATTTTCTCTCTCACTCCTACAACTGTGCACAGTAAAGTTTAAAATTGTAGTTAGAACTCCTGAATTAGGATAGCGAATAACTCCAGCTCCTCCTACTCACATTCCTCTGGACTGGAAGCAGGGTTACTGGTGAGATAGGTTAGTGTTCTAGATCTGGTAACGTGGAGTTCCAGGGTAGATTTTCATTGTGATCTTTATATTCTTCCAAATAAACAAAAGCAATGGTGGGCAATTCAAAAAGGTGCACTGAAGAAAGGTTTATTTGGAGGTAAATCTGCTAAAAAACAAACATATTTTGGCTATAATACATCTATATAATAATTATTATTATTATGATGTTATTATTTATATAGTGCCAACAAATTCCACAGCGCTCTACAATGGGTGGACGAACAAACATGTAGTTGTAACCAGACAAGTTGGACACACAGGAACAGAGGGGTTGAGGGCCCTGCTCAATGAGCTTACATGCTACAGGGAGTGGGGTAAAATGACACAAAAAGGTAAGGATTGTATTAGACCAGTGACAGTTGCAAGATAGGAATCAGTCGGGAGCTAGTAACCATTTAATTGATACGCTTTTATGAAGAAGTGGGTTTTTAATGATTTTTTTGAAGGAGTGGAGACTGGGTGAGCATCTAACGGAGGAGGGAAGCGAGTTCCACAGGAACGGTGCAGCCTTCAGGAAGTCTTGTTGGGAGCACGTAAGACCACTGAGAAGCGGATTACAGTAGTCAAGGCGAGAAAGGACAGTGGAATGGACCAACACCTTATTCGCATCTGGCGTTAAGTAGAGTAATAATAATAGTCATGCTTTAGCTATATTCGAAACTTTATATTCTTTGATGTGATCTACCTTGCGTTGCCCACCATCGTTTTTCTTTATCTGTATATTAGGGGTTGTGCTTTACTCATATAGTGGAATAAAAAGGGTCTGAAGAGGCCATAGGGGCATCAAGGAGTGCATTGCATTTTTTTAAAATAAAAAATAAAATGTGTACTTTTAAGTTGGTTGTTAATAATCATATCTAAACCGCAGGACACAACTTGCACACTAGCAATGGCTTATTATAACATTTTAATAGTTACATGCTTTAATGTTTTTATTATTTCTCTGAAGCGGAACCTTTTGGGTTCTTCTAATCTCCTTCATCTTGGTATTACATTTTTCTGTAATGTGGAGTTCCTGACATAATGCCCATAACTCGTGTTTGCATGTGCACTTGTTAAGTTGGGAGAGGACATGATGTGCATCACCTCAGCTGTGCTTTCACACCAAGCTAAAGTGATGCTTCTCACAGGCCACAAAGATGTGACTTGTTGGCATAATTGTGATTGTCTGCGGTCATCCCCATCTATAGCCTCCTTTAAATCTTGTTGATAGAAGATTATGGTTAGTGTGTTCATCGCCCCCACCTTTTTTTTTTTTTCTTTCAAGTAACCTTGATCTAAAAAAGGAATTCACTTGTAGTGCTTTGTGCTGATTAATTATCTACAAATCTCACACATCATATATTTTAATGTCTCTCGCATTCTAAGCAGTTATACTAGAAACTGGGAATAGCCCGGCGTTGAAAATGTTAGTTCAAAATAATTGAAATAGAAATAATCTGAGCTGGAAAACTATTTTGTCACACTCAGCCTATCACAGTGCTCATTGCACGTATGAATCTACATGACTCAAAGGAAGTGTGTAATCTCTGCCTTAGCCACACTTCCAGTGTAGGTGGGACTATGGAAAGCCAGAGACCCTCAGTGTTAAACTGCTTGAAAATGGTATAACACTGAATGGAGGGGCCGTGCCAGGGGTTTCCAGGCACTATAACCAATTCAATAGGATGGAATGAGTCTAGTGTCTAAAGTGTCCCTTTAAACCTATATGCAAGAGCTTCAGCATAAATAGACCCTTCGGTTGTTGATGCCTCCATGTAGCCTGTCTACCTGCCTGCTCAGCTTCCTCTAATTGTTTAAGGTATGCTGGTATATTATTTTTCAGACATGCCCATTTTAAGCAGCACTACCCACACTCTCCCTCTCCTGATTTCAGGCTTGGCTGGTCCGCTGTTGAACTGCCGAGAGCGATAATACATTTCTTAAATAAAGCAGAGAAAAAAATTGGGATACATTTCATAAAAAGAAAAACGAAATTATGCAAATAAGTAGGGAGAACTTGGGGGATAAAGGGTTATGTTATAAATCAATGATTGTGAACACCAACAACTGTGTCGCTGTTTGGTTTTAGTGGGTTTATATTGGTGGAAATAGGCCCATCATAGTTATCCGGTATCTAAGAAATTTCTCCCATTTAATTGTTTACTATAACAATGCTTCCTTCCTCCGTATAACAGATTTCCAGGCATTGGGATAGGACTAATGAAGGTTTTATACAAAGTTCTAATGTTGATGAGGTTCCACATGAAGAATCGGTCACTAAGCCAAATGTTCATTGACGAACGGGTGGCTACGCTTACATTATGTGCCTAATGTGGGTTCCTGACAACAACAAAAAAAGGTTTAAAATCTCCTTACTAAAGAAGTATGTAAATGGCAAGTTATGTTTGTCAGGTTATAAATAATAATAATAATATTTAGGGATTTGCTGGGATGGATATCAGATCAGCGAGTATGCAAAGCAAGCACTATATCCAGTTGCCATTATTAAAATACATTGGTATTGTGCCCAATGGTTGGAGTGACAAA
>OW240924.1:57179925-57399925 GCA_933207985.1 Pelobates cultripes
GAGAAACTGTAGGACCTTATGTAC
Source organism: Pelobates cultripes (assembly GCA_933207985.1). NCBI lineage: Eukaryota > Metazoa > Chordata > Amphibia > Anura > Pelobatidae > Pelobates > Pelobates cultripes. The sequence goes on from OW240924.1 coordinate 57,179,950, forward strand.
TTTTTGTCTGATATTGATAACCCACTACGTTAAGATATGACTGTTCCATAAACCTTATGCCTGTTACCATACTGCCCAAAGGTAAAGTTTATCCAGGCCATGGAGAAATATATCCAGGAGGTATTACAAAGCGTGGTCCTTTTTACCAACTTTTTTTGTCTCAATGAGAGACCCTGCATCGATTCTAGAGGCCTCAGCAAAATCTCCATTAAAACGTTTTCCAATTCAAATCCTCACTAAGCTGTGTAACTGCCTGAAAGGATCAAAATGATTTACTAAATTAGATTTGAGAGGTGCAGAATTGGTCAGAATTCAGATGGGTGATGAGTGGAAAACCGCCTTCAATACCTGTAGTGGTCACTATGAATACCAGGTCATGCCATTCGAGTTAAGCAATGTACATATTTCAGGATTTTATCACTGATGTCTTGAAGGATAATCTGCATTCTTTCGCTATAGAAGCTTCTGTCTTGTTTTTACCTGGGTTTGCGTGTTAGGTCAGTCCTGACTGTATCCATCTTTAAATATCTATATGTAGGGGGCTGGAGAAGAGGAATAAAGGGGCTTATGGGTCAAGCTACTTGGACATCTGAACTGTCCCAAATCTGGCATGACAGTCACAATTTTGGTCTCCTGTTCTGAGTTTGTTCCATGGTGTCTGGCTTTTATGGACACCAGGGAACTGTTTTTAAAAAGTGCAGTGTGAACTCCTTATTATACACACTTGTAGTAACCATGCTCAGCCCTTAGTGGGGCCAGCAAACATGATTTCCAGTTAGTCTGACATCCCCTTTTTTATTCCTCAAGGAAACTACTTGGTTTGCCTGGGCTTATTTCTGATGCCCCTTTTTTGGGCAGGCCTGACCCCTTTCTTAGTAGGCTGGCACTTTTGGGTGGTGCTCAGGAACATTGCTAAGCTCCAGAAACACTTGAGACTGAAGCCCATAGCAAAGCTTGATGATCCATACACTAACAAAGAGATGGACAATATGACATAGTATGTTTTGTTCCCCCAGGATCCCACCCTATCTCGACAGTCAGTTGGGGGGCAGCTGCTTGATGTAAAGTTAAGAATTAAAATAGAGCAATATCCTCAAATCCCCTTCAATATCAGAAGGGATCCTGAGCTTAAGAATTCCACATCGGCTCCTAAAGCCTCCCGCTAGCAATGCCTATGGTTGTGCCAGTGTTGCTGGTCATGTCACTGGCTGTTCCCTTTTAGTTCTGCTCACCCCTGTTTTGATTTCACATGTCCCTGTGTTGGATGGTATGACCCACTTTTCTCTTCTAAAGCATGAACCCTGATCCCCAGGTGTGACACCACACATTATGACTGCAGGTATCAACTGCATAGCTACTTTTACAAAATGTTGTTGGTTTCAAATAACACTGAATACAGTGGAGGTTCCATAGCAATTAATTATCTTAGCAGAATCCTTCATCACAGTATATTTTTGTTTGTTTTTTAGGGTGAGTGGGGGGAGGCTGGTAAATTACATCTAGCAGTATCTTTGGTATTTATTTATAAAAATGCAGATATAAGCTCCGCTTCCAGGCTGCAGGATACAGAGTATATTTACCAATCTCTTCTCTCTTCATTCTCCCACCAACACGAGTCTGGAAATGAATCCATTCTTTAGCTGTGTAAATGGCTTACAATAAGGATAACATTGCCATATGAAGACAAAAAGCGACACTTTCTTGCATGCGTCCCTTCAGGGCCACCAGAGCTGGCAATAAAGAATCTCAGGCTGTTCAGTGGAAAAACCTACAGAGCACAGTGCCCGTGCATGCATCTGTCGCTGTCATTTCATACAATCGTGCCCCTGGCATACTGGCTCTTGTCCAGGGATTTGTAGTTATGCCGCGGCTTGTTGGAAATACGCACTTTATTTTCCCCTGTTTTTATTCATTTTAATTACCTGCTGGTAGGATTATAGAGGTTTAAACAATGGCCAAAATACCATAATTAGGTAAAAATCTGTAACCTTACTATTTTTTACATGAATTTTAAAACATGTTTTTTTACCTCCCTGTTTTAGTGAACGAACATCTGCGATTATGAGCGGTGAACGTAATGTACCTTTTTATACGCCAGCTAATGTATGGCTGTAAGAAGGCGCCCTCCTCGACTTTATTGCGCCCCAATAATTTGCGCAGTCCCTATCTAAGCCACTTAGCCTCTTGCTGATTTGCCTTAAAGAATCCTCTGCAGTACAGACCTATATATTCATATAGTGCAGCTGTGACTATGAGATCCTCCGAGATTTCACCGTATGTTCGTTAAAAATAAAAACACAAAGCAAACTCCACTCCACTCCCCACCCAGTACGAAGCGAATGTAGGTCAGCGTGTGGACATGAGTCTTATTAAACCCCTCCGGCGTATTCATTAGGTCTGCAATAGTGCTGATCAGGACATTAAACACACATGGTTACTCGTTCATCCTGTATATTACTACCTCTTTAAAAAAATCTGAAATTATACAGAGAAATATGTGATTTCCCAAACATACCTCATTGTAAAGCACTACTCGTCATCTTGGCACAATTACAGATGCACTGACATTCTAGTTTCTCTCTGCCAACCTTTTGTCTTAATACACATTATCCCTCTAGATCAGTGTTATTCCCTCTTGTGTGCCTCTAGCCACGTCAACTGTACCACAAACAGATTGGAGGCTAATGGGCTGTCTAGCATAGCACTTTATATAAGGTGCTTCAGGCCTTTGACTTATCAGTTCTTACTCTATCCAAGGTGCTTTACAAAACTCAAACTAATAATCATGAGTATTCTTGAGGTATATATAACTAAACGGGCTGAGTTCCCTACTTATATAACTATGTGTTTAATTATATATCCCTTAAATGAACAATCCAATCTACAGCTTAAATAAACAACTTAATAAATCTATATTTATTTCTTTTAAATTAGTCTGTCTGCCGGTCTGTCTAGTAAAATCTATCAGGGCTTGACAATTTTTCTTTGAATGTAGGAGCCAGCTAAACAAAGTTAGGAGACATTAAAAAACCCCCACTAACAATGCTTTTGTTTTCAATGACAAAAATACAATTCTTAAAGGGACACTATAGTCACCAAAACCACTATAGCTTAATGGAATGGTTCTGGTGTCAGTAGTCTGTCCCTGCAGGCTTTTCAATATAAACACGTATACACATTGCTGCCTAGTAACACCTCTAGTGGCAGTCACTCAGATGGCCACTGGGGGTGCTTCCACACTGTGCATGGAGGCGCTGAATGAACATCTCTATAAAGAGTTGCTGAATGGTGCAGTGCGACGTTTTGCCCTGCATGCGCCATAGCTTCCCAATACTTTCCTATGGGAAAGCATTGGATTGTCTGAGATCTTCAAGATTGATGATCTCAGCCATGGAGGCGGGGCCAGCTGCGGCAAGTCCGGCACGGGAAAAAAGGGGAGTAAAACACCTAATGGTCACCTAAACAGACAAACTTACTGATGACATACACTGATATTGACACACTCACACACATTTTCTCATACACTTACAAATTAATTTTTTCTTTTTTTCTCTTTTTTTAATTCACCCTGCCTCTCTGCCTTCGGGAGAGCTGGGGTTCAGTGCAGCTGCTGTGATTGTGTAATATTAAAGCTATTTTTGCTCTGCTCCCACTCGCGATGTTTAGTGATGCCATATCCCGGATCCCGTCATCACAGCGGTGTGCGTGATGGAGCACAGTAAGAAGAGCAGGAACATTGCAGCATCCTCTCTGCCCACCTCCATTGCTCAGACACCCATCTTGGGGGGAAGGTGGCCAGTTCTGAATGGGCTGAAAAACATCCAGGAGCCAGGACAAAATTTGAGTTTATCGAGCCCTGATATATATATTACACACAAAAAGTCACAGAACCATGCACTCAGAATATCACCTGGTGCATAGCATACAATCCCAAAAGAGGGTCTTCTTCCAAATGTAGAAAATATTTTGATTTGTGTTTATTACTTTTATTGTTTGAATTTCACTTCATAATGGCAATCAGATTTCTCATTGGATCAGCAGCCTGTTTACATACATATCAAGACAATTATTTAATTAAATATTCTGTTTATGCAAAAAAGCATCCAAGCCTTTTTTACATCTATCTATAGAATCTCGTATAGCTTGGAGGAAAGACGAGACGGGGGGATATGATAGAAACATTTAAATATATAAAGGGAATCAACAAAGTAAAGCAGGAGACTATATTTAAAAGAAGAAAAACTACCACAACAAGAGGACATAGTCTTAAATTAGAGGGACACAGGTTTAAAAATATCATCAGGAAGTATTACTTTACTGAGAGGGTAGTGGATGCATGGAATAGCCTTCCAGCTGAAGTGGTAGAGGTTAACACAGTAAAGGAGTTTAAGCATGCGTGGGATAGGCATAAGGCTATCCTAACTATACGATAAGGCTAGGGACTAATGAACGTATTTAGAAAATTGGGCAGACTAGATGGGCCGAATGGTTCTTATCTGCCGTCACATTCTATGTTTTCTTTTCTTTTTTTTTCAATTTGACAATTTTTATTAAGGTTTTGGCATACAGAAAGGAAAGAGGGTTTTCAGGGGGTGATTGTCAATCAAGTAATCAATGCATTGTTTGTCAAGAAAACATCACATCAACATGGTAACATAAAGATAACTCAGATAATATAGAGATACACTATATCTGGTTAGTTCTTCTGGGTCTGTTTTGGGTGTATCTACCATCTGTTCCGTTCTATCAAGAAAATAAACATTTTCTCTTCTTCAACCAGTCGTGGTTGAGGTTTAACATCCTGGGTTGACAATTGGGCAGGGTAGAAAAAAGAAAAGATGATGGGGGGGTGGGTAGGAAGGGGACGCATACAGCAGTAGTCTCGTCAATGATTCTTTCAATGCTTTGTTGGCTCATGTGTGTTTCTGATTGTGGGCAAAGCAAGAGTGTAGAGCTTCACTTAAGATGGTGGAAATTACAGGAGCTGAGAGCCCCACTGATGCTGCACAAGATGTCCTGGCGAGGATAAACAGACATTTTAAAAGGTTCTGGAAGCAGCTGGAGCACAGGCTATATCAACCTGCCCCACCACACAGCACTGACCTTCCTGAGCATACACTACAACCAAACCGGCGGCCAGCAGCCCAGCGCCAGGGCAACCGGTCGACGCCACGGAAGACGAAGAAGCCTCGTTTACCGCCTGGCCATCCACACACACGGCTCAGGCAAATCAATAAAAGCAAGCAGCACAGGGGGGATCCTTATGCGGCAACACAGAGTACAAAGCAGAAACTCAGGCGCAAGCGGCAATACCTCGGTCCTAACCCGCTGGGAGAAAATACCCTGCTGCAGCGCGGTGGATACCCTGTGAGGGAACCAAAACGTAATCCCTTAGACATCGGCAAGGCCCGGCGTGTGAAGCCCAGACCCTCCAGACGATCCAGTACGCACCAGCAAACACCAACTATACCGCACATGTCGCCTGACGGGCCACTGGCAGCCCTGCACGAACTGTCTTCACATGGAAACTTACAGCCCAGCCAGGGAATTGGTTGACTGACTGCTTGACTGTACTGGTATGCCAGACTTACTGCCAGGACAGATTACTCCTACATTGCCAGTGTTGTATGGCTAAATTACCCAGTTCTCTTTGCCACCAGTGGATGCTTAAATGATTTTGCTAGCTATGTCTTTTTCAAACATTTATTTTTTACTTTAAGCCATGCACCGTTATAATTGGAGTGTATCTTATAAATGCAATTCCAGCATATAATCACACTTATAATGAGCCTCAACATTAAACCTAACCTGTGTTATTGTAGATCAGACCTGTCGGCAGTATATACAATGCAGATTTCTCATCTATACATAATTAAGACGAACAGTATAGTCGCATTTAGCGTGGCTTACCATGTTTAAGCTGTCTCACCTTAAAGATCTAAAGCGACAGTAACAGATATTGATGCAAATGCTTCTAATTAACCTTACGCGGCCACTCAATACGCACACCCATAAATAACACTTGATCTAACATAGATCTAGCGTAACATGTTAGGTCCTATAGGCATTTATGCTATCAGTTCAAGCTTTATCTTTTGTTGTTATTATGTCTAAGACCTGGTTACCTCACCATAACGTGACCTACCAAGCGTTAACTCTAAGGCACCTATAGTACGCTCCTGCATAACCCAAGCCACTACTATAGTCTAACTTGGTCTGGACCACCCTTCATTATTAAAAATGTGCCGATAAGCTACTGCTCTATCACATTAGTATATAACGTGCACTGTTCCTCATGGCACATACTTGTTAAAATCCTAGTTGATATTACGCTTATGTCTAACTACTCTCACCATTATCACACTAAACTCGTTAGTAATACTATGAATCGCCTAATTAATATGCCACATATGTGTTCATCACTCTCTGAAATTCGCGCTTGTGAGAGCTACTGTTGTAACCTCCTATGCACAAAAAAACCCCCAAGCACTGTTGTAACCTCCTATGCACAAAACCCCCCCCAAAAAAACTGGTTTCACTTTCAAACAGATGTAATTTACCTTAAATAATTGTATCTCAATCTCTAAATTGAACTTTAATCACATACAGGAGGCTCTTGCGGGGTCTAGCAAGCTATTAACATAGCAGGGGATAAGAAAATCTTAATTAAACAGAACTTGCAATAAAGAAAGCCTAAATAGGGCTCTCTTTACAGGAAGTGTTTATGGAAGGCTGAGCAAGTCACATGCAGGGAGGTGTGACTAGGGTTCATAAACAAAGGGATTTAACTCCTAAATGGCAGAGGATTGAGCAGTGAGGCTGCAGGGGCATGTTCTATACACCAAAGCTGCTTCATTAAGCTAAAGTTGTTCAGGTGACTATAGTGTCCCTTTAAGGGTTACTTGTTCCCTTAAGGCTTTTGTGGTCGGGATTTTACCTGTTTCCCAGGCTCTCGCAAGCAACGTGTTCACCGCTATTAAGATCTGGAAAGTAAGTTTGGTCAGTGGTTTGGGTATATCTCTCGGTAATATGAACAAGATACATTGGTCGGGGATACAACACTGCTCTGTTTGGGTAACATTTGATACCTCCTTTGTGACCATTTTCCAGAAGTCCTGGAGGCACGGACAAGACCACCAGACTTGTAACATTGTACCCACTCCCTCCCCGCATCTCCAACATTTATTGGATACATTTGGATATATGCGGGCAAGTCTATCGGGTACGTAGTACCATCTGTACATAAGTTTTCTCATCAGCTCAAAGTGCGTTGCGCATGTTGTTACCTCTATATGCCATATGTGCTTTATCCCATTGGTCTTCCGAGATTGTGTATCTCAGCTCCTTGTGCCACGCTTCCTGTATGACCTGGTCTCTAGTGCGTACGCATATATCAATGCTGTGTAGAGTACTTTACTCAGGGGGGTAAGGGCTATGCGTAGCTTTTAGAATTGTCAGCTGTGTGGATCCCGTGTCAGCTTTACAGGTTTTCTAATATGTACGACTTTAGTTGGAGGTATGGGAACAGTAGTTTATTCGGCAAGTTGAACCTGGTCTGCAGGTCCAGAAAGGGTATAATTTTGTTTTCATGGAGCAGTTGGTACAAGCGTGTGCATCCCCATCCGACCCATGATCTATAGTCTAAGGTTGGTACTTGGATGCCCACGCTCTGTAGTGGTGTGGCTAGGGATGTTGGTCCGACCATGCACAGCGAACCCCTCGCCGCGTCCCATACCTGAAAGGTGAGACGTGTCGTGTAGAGGATTGTGGCAGCCCAGCGTCTCTGTGCCCTTGGGACCCAGACAGAATGTTCATGGCTCCTCTATCCCACCCAGTGTGCTTCTGTGTCTATCCATTGTGGTCTGTGTGTCTGGGTTTGCATTGGTACTATTATCGCCGCTTTGTAATAGGACTTTACGTCTGGGAGACCCAATCCTCCCTTTTGCTTGGGTTTGATTAGTATTGTGTTGGCCACTCTGGGTTTGCTCTTGTTCCAAACGAATCGGACAGAGTTCTCTGTAGCTTAGTGAGGTATGTGTTCGGTAGGGGTATGGGTAGTGTTCGCAAAAGGTAATGGAACTTCGGGATCAATATCATTTTCACTGCTGCTATCCTTCCCACCCATGATAAGAAGCAGCCCTCCCATTTCTGCATAATGGAGATAAAACTCTGTATAAGTGGTTCATAGTTGTATTTATACAGCGAGGTCAGCTTTTGAGTTAATTTTATGCCTAGGAATGTTAGGTAGTCTTCCCTCCAGTCAAAGGGGTATGTTTTCTGCATCCTCTCTGTGTAGAGTCCCGCCCCAGTTCCATGGATTGAGTCTTGGTTACGTTCCATGTCTTTATTGTTCTTACTGCAAAGAACCCTTTCTTTTGCTGTAAGCGAAAACGCCTTTCTTCCAGTCTCAATGGGTGACCTCTTGTCTGTTGTATATTGCTATATCTGCTATTCCACAGCTGTTTGTACAGACACTGTATGTATTGGCACAGTGCTATCATATCCCCTCTGAGGCACTTTTTTTCTAAATAAGTCCAGTTTTTATAGCCTTTCATCATAAGTAATGTTTTCCCATCCCCCTTACTAGTTTTGTAGCTTGCCTCTGCACTTTTTTTAGTTCTGCATTATCCCTCTTTAAAACTGGTGCCCAAAATTGCACCGCATATTCAAGTTCTTATCATTGATTTGCAAAGAGGCAAAATTACATTTGAATCACGTAAATCAAAACCCCTTTTTATACACGAAAGCACCTTATTAGCTTTTGCTGTGGCAGACCGGCATTGCGTAATTTGTGATCTAGAATTGTTTCCAACTCATTTTATTTAGAAAATTGGGCAGACTAGATGGGCCGAATGGTTCTTATCTGCCGTCACATTCTATGTTTCTATGGTATTGCTATTCTCTACCCCATTTGATGTAGAGGTGGCCTGTAGGTTCCTTATTCCAAAATGCGTGACTTTGTATTTATCTGTATTGAATTTCATCTGCCACTTGCCTGCCCAGTCCCCCAAGTTATCCAAATCCCCATGTAGAGAAGTTATGTCGTGTTCAAACTGCATTTTCATCTGCAAACACTGACAAATAATTTTGATTGTCCACTTCAAGATTATTTATAAATAGATTAAATAGAAGAGGACACAGGACAAAACCATGAGGCAACCCTGAGAACCCTGAGGCATTCCACTTACCACTTTTGTCCAATTTGAAAATTTTCCATTTACAACTATATGTTTAAGCCAGTGTTTTATCAAAGAACACGATTTTTCATCTAAACCAACAGATTTCAATTTTACTAGTAACCTTCTGTATCAAATGTATCGACAAACTCCAAATAGATCTACTGGAACACCCTGATTAGGTGTAACTATAAACCACAGGGCCCCGGTGCGAAAATTGCCCTGGGCCCCCCCCGCCCCTCCATGTGTCTCATCCCCTCCCCCAGCCACTACATGTGTCTTATTCCCCCCCCTGCCCCTTCATGTGTCTCATTCCCTCCCCAAGTCCCTCCATGTGTCTCATTCCCTCCCCCCCTTATTTGGAGTTTGCCCCTCCATGTGTCTCATTCCCCTTTAATCTCAGGCACCTTCACTACAAAAGTGGTTCAAAACTTCTGACCAAGTTGTCCGGGAACCGAACAGTCACCACATGCCAAAAACTGTTCCATAACATTCGCAACTGTGTACCTCTGAGGTGACCGGGGACCCTTGAAGTCTTTATGCTGAAATTAGTTCAATAGCGGTTGCGGCTAAGTACCACTGAGGACAATTCATGGGTTTAGTTCATGCGAACGGCCGCTAGGGAGCTAGCGCTCGTTTCCATTCAAATTAAGGGAAAGTGCCGAACCTGGGGCACCCAGGGTAAGCTGCTAATGGCGGCTGGGCAGGGTAACTCCCTAATGGTGTCTCAGACCTGGACCATAGTTGGTGGGCAGGAGGACAGCTTCCACAATGAGCTTTTCAATTTTAAGTTTAGCCCATCTAATTGCTCTTTTGCAAGCCCATTAAGCATGTTTTTATTTTTTATAGGATGCAATCAACCCCTCTGATTTAAATGTTTTGAATGTTCTTTTCTTTTATCATTTGACTGACCCTTGTACTAAGCCACATTGGTTTTAATTTGTTTCCCAATGATATGTATTAAGAAATTGACTTTTTATAGAATTTGCTTAAAGAACTTCCATTTAACCTATGTGCTTTTGCCAGTAAATACTTCCTGCCAGTCAATAATTTTTAAAGAGGAACTTATCCTATTGAATTTATCCTTTTTAAAATTAAGTGGTTTTGTACAGACCATATAGTTTAGTTTCTAAACTTTTTTTTTTTTTAATCTTTGTATTCACTTCCCCGGAGCGAGGAACAGCATAGGTGAGAATACGTACTGATTTAAAATAATCATTTTACATTAACAAACTTTAGAACATAATGCTTAGTGAGGGGTTATGCAGTAAACGGAAGGTTTTTATATTTGGTATGGGCTAGCCACACTCTAGTGCAGGGGTTCTCAACCCAGTCCTCAGGACCCCCTACCAGTCCAGGGTTTAGGGATTACCTGGGTGTGTCTCGGGTGTTTAGAAAAAGAAAAAAAAAAAAAACACCTTAGGCTCTAAGGTGTTTTTTTTTTCTTTTTCTAAACACCTTAGACACACCCAGGTAATCCCTAAACCCTGGACTGGTAGGGGGTCCTGAGGACTAACGTTGAGAACCCCTGCACTAGTGGGATAGGTCAGCCGCTGGCAGCGAAAGAGAGGGTTAACTAGCAAGCATGGTTAATCTATGCAATATCTAACCTCTAGTTCTGAGCAGGCAAGGCTGCCAAGTGGCTAATGCCTGCTATCTTGTATTGGGCATTGGATGATCCCTAAGAGGGAGGCTGGCAACTTAAGCGATTTTATGCCTCTGGACTATGGGTTATTCCACCAAGTGGGTATATACTGGTATAGAGGAGGGGGGGAGAGAGTTTTTAAGAGTTTCAAATTCCTTAAACGCATGGTGTGCCATTTTGGGGATTAATAAGTGACATCACAGAGCTTCCAAGAGGCCAAAAACAATAAGTGGGTTGGACCAAGTTGGTGTTGTATGCATAGACATCAGTGAAGGCTCAGATTGTCACAGTTGATCCTGCAGGAGACACTGTGTCCCTAACAGGGCAACCACTTTCTGCAGGTCTTGAACAGGATGAGTATCAGTATCAGCGTGGAGAACCAATAGAGTCCAAGTAAGATGCCCCCTGTAACAGATGCTACGCTCCCGAAGCCATTAAATGGTGAATGGCTGCAATAATTTCCGCCATTGCAGAGTGTCTCCAGACAGGTCAGCGTAGAAGGATAGCTCCAGATTTTCTAACTTGCATGGGGATGTCCCTTTCAGAGCCGCTTGCACTGCTACCTTATTCCTCATTCTTGGCCTGCCTTGGTATCTGTAAGGCTACTATCAGTTTCCTCAGGAAGTGCTGCAACTACGCCATCGGTATTTCCCCTGGGATACCTTGAATATTAAGGTTAGCGCATTGTTTCATATCTTCTTCTTTTTTTTTTTGCCATTTTCAAAGTGTTTAATTTAAACAAACAGGCCGAAATTATAGATAAGATTTACACAAATAAAAACAACAAAATACCTAGAGGTGCGGATCAGTTGATGACAAATAGACGGACTCTTTGAATGTTTATAGACCGAGAGAAAATGGAATACGTTAAAACAGATTTCAAGCGTCTGTCAGATAAAGAATAAAACACTTTCCTTCAAACAAACACAACAGGATGAGATGTAATATAGAAACGTTACAGTGTTTACAATGAACTAAAATATAGAGTAAAAGGATAGATAGAAATTTTTAAAAGAGCCGGGTGTTAGGAAGAGTGAAAAGATTAGAATTAAATTCAATAAAATGTACACTGTAATGCACTTCTAACAGTCATTCAATTAACCGATGTAAAGATAAAATGTTTAAACAGCCATAAAAGTCACCCAGAACATTTCATCCCAAAGAAGTGGTCCTGTCATTTTAACCATCCAATGTTTACATTGAAGTGTTAAACACACACCTGGTGGCTGTTGTCCTGACCGCTACTAGACGTGCCTTCAATTCTAGAACTTGGGTCAAACTCTGTCCTGCAATCAAATGGTGCTCACCCACCAGTTCCGCTCTTTGAGAAGCATAGAATTGGATGGGATCACAGAAGACACCAGCATTTCCTGATGGAAATACGGCAAGTAATCTTAATTTAATTTACAATTTTACTAGGCAAAAGGGGATGGACAGTGGTCACAGTGATAGAAAGGAACCTAAGGTCCCCAAAAAACTATTGATTTTTCAGAACTATAGGTTCATTTTAATAATAGCCAATGTCCGCGTACAAATATATATGTATATGAAATTTCATGACCAGTTGTTAACACGTGTATATGGCCAGCTGTAGGATCTGGAATATCACAATACTGAATGTAGGAATTGTGAAGAAATGGCAAGGGCTAATGAATAAAACACTTTAGTATATTTTAACATTCTAGCACCTATCTTCTTCATAGTTGAGGAGTTTGGGATCCCTTAGCTTGTGGTCTGCAACGTACTCTATTGGGGTAGGCGCCCATCATCACCCCAAATGATGTGGACTATATCTTCCTTGATGCTTTGCCAGGATTATGACAGTAAAAGTATAATGTGAGATAAAGTCGAAAACATCTAAAGTACCTAAGATTGACTACCTCTGTCCTATATCATGGAAATACAATGTATTATAAGAAACCACCTGTTGGAACACGTTATAGAATTATCACCTGCGATTACATCCCAGGCCTTCATTAAATCTCCACATGGCCGTAAAGATTCAGCTTATAGCAACCATCCCTTGTGGTGCTTTGGGAGATTGTTCGTGTGAGTGATGAGTTACACAACATGGATCAGAAGGTTTCATATCTTCTAAGAAGGTTAAGTGTCGTTCGAAGATGGTTTGCTCTTATTTGAGGGCTTGTACTTTTTGTTTGAGGGTCGAGATCTGTAGCGTGTGCATTGCTGATATATTCTCCACCGATCTCAGCCTGCCGACTAGGCCCGTGAGGTCTGTGCGAAGTGAGGCTACATCAGCCTGCATAGATTTCTGCACATCTGTCAGCATTTGCCGCAGGGTTGCTGCTGTCACTGGTGCCGAGTCAACACTTTTTGGAACCAGCTGAGGGTGAGTTAGAGTCGGGATTTCAGCACTCCCCCTGATCAGGGATAGCTCCTCCAAGGAATCTGAGTAAATGTTGAGGTTGTGCGCCTGTCTGAGCAAATCCCCAGTATTCATGCTCGTTTTGGGCTTGTCTGGTTTCTCTTTCTTGGTCTTTTGACCCATAGTGACCGGAGCTGTGTGTGGAAGCATTGCCGGGTAACAATTTCCATGCAGAGGACTTGCACCGCTGATCACAGAGACCTGTCCGTCGCATTTGAAGTGTGCAGGCCGCAGGACTCTTCAGGGCTGCCCCTCATAGAACCAAGCCACTAATTCTCCCAAATAGTGGGAAATAGTGGATTTTATTTAGTATTTCCAGTCTAGGTGAAGAGCTACTTAAATTTCTGTGCCGCTAGCTCAGCAGTTTGGCTCCGCCCCCATAATTTTAGTTTTTTTGGGCTTAATATCAAATGATACCATATTATACCACTGATGTGATTTTCACAGGTATATCATACTCTTCGTCTGATATAAATATTTTCTACCTTTGGAAGAAGACCCTTCTCTTCCTCTTTATATACGTTAAAGTGGCTCTGTCATCTCAAACCTTTCTCCTATTGTTTCTCTTCTCTACGTCTTTTGTTATTTCTGAACTATTTCTCTTTAAAACCTACAGTAAGACAATGTACGGACTATTTTGTCTCATATATTTTTCCTCCACTTGGCAATCTTGACAAAGGATGGAGCTTAAGGCAAGCTTTCGTCACGTGTAGGAGAAAGGTACGTTTGAGGTAACAGAGCCGCTTTAAGTTAAACATCTATTAAACTCGCCTTCATTCCCATGCTCGGAATGTTTTCTCACTGGTTCTCCGATCTACCTCCTGTGAACTAAAAAATAATAGTTTGGAGTGGTTTATTCTAATCAAATGAAATTCCATCCACGCCAGAACATATCTGTCTAGGACTTACTGTGGAGTCTTATTCATAGAATAACACTTCACACGTAAATCCCAGACTGACTGTTTAATTTGGGCATAGATTAAAAGGAATTTGAGTCAGATAAACTGGTCCAAAAATCTTTGCACAAGTCTAATTGTTACCAATGACTTGTGTCCAATTTGGATGTTTCTCATAGAGGAGCACAGGGGGGCACACCACCAGTGCTTCTCCATGATAAACAATCCACTCCACTTTGACCTATAGTTTAAAGCGAGAAAGGTAGAAAACCCTTAAGCAGGCAATCAGAAGGTTTTATTAATGGGATTAATGAAGAATCACACTTTTTTATTTTGTTGTTGCAATTTTGTATTGTTTTTATTGTAGTATTAAGAGGCATTTCATGCATCAAAAGTGATTTTGTTTTTTTGTAATACATTTCAAACCTCTTTGGTTAGCTCTTGTATAAGTAAATTCACAAAAGTTGGTTAGCTGTTTAAGTAAATTCTCAGCTAAAATAAATACAGACTGTATATTGTTCATAAAAACAACGCTCCTACAATCTTCAGTAATTTCTGTTCATATGGGGGGGGAAGAGGTGGGTGGTTTGTATGGGTTTCTGTAGGAATAACAATCCAAGAAAAATGATGTGACCATCAAAGCCAGGCAATGACTGTAGGTGTCTTCAAGGTGGATACTGATTGCCTGCAGGGTCGAATGACTGGACCTTGTCCACATCCCATTGTGACTTGTTAGGGCTCTGGCTTGTCAATGCGGTAGCCATTTTGGGTAAAGTCCCAAGACTGTAACAAAGGCATTGGCACCTCAAGGGTCAGTGTGCTGCATTTCTTTGCCATTATGTTGAACACTTAGTTTGTGTCCAGGACCCAACTGAAATGGGATAGCGTTGTCCCCCAAGAGCCTAGTAGTGAATCTTAGGGAGTGTTACCATATAATAGTGGACGGAAAAACTCCACATAAAAAAGGACATGTCCTTTAATAGTATAGGTTGGAAAGGGCTCTAACCGTAACTATTATTGCAGCTTTGTCTACCTCTGTGTGGAGCCGTACCAAAATGTCTCTGGGAATGTCAGCTGGTGCTCTAGCGGGTCTGGTTACTCGAAAGTGAGAGTCCACTGTAAGGGCTTTAGCCCCAGAAAGGGGGTAACAAGAAAGCCCAAAGCCTCCTGAGCAATTGAGGTACCTCTCCTGTGGCCTTGGTCATCTCAGGGACACCTCTAATCTATAGATTCTGACTCTGGCGGAAGTCCTCTATTTGGGCTAGTTTAGTCTCATGTAAGTATTGTATCTTCTGTAGCTGTGCCAAAGCATTAGCCAGGTCCTGTTGTTTGCTACCATATTTGCCAACATCCGTCTCAACTGCCTTCATTTGGCCTGCCAGTGCCAACATATCCCCTCTCACCACTAAGATTCAGTAGACAACAGTGTGACAAACTCCCCTTCCCACGTGAGTTTGCCAGGAGCTCCTGGAGGAACCTGCTTGCCAGCCTCTTGCCCACAGACTATGGGCCCTGCAGGGAAACTTGTAAATTTATACTACCAAACTTGACCGACCATTAGCACTGATTTCATGGAATGGTTTTGGGCATAGGACCATGTGCACGGTCAGTCAAAATTATGACTTCCATGAAAATTTTGAACCCCTGAACCGATCTGGGTGATTTTTGGTATGTTGGCCACCCAGATCAGGGCTATCAAGGGATGTAACTTTTGTGGGGTTTTTATGTGTTTTCAAGGTATTTTGGGGGATTTGTAATATTGTATGTTTTTCTGTGCCTGGAGATAATTAAGTTAGTTCAGTTCCTGACTCAATTATCTCTCAGGCACAGAGGAGGAGTTTGTAACTTGTAACTAGTCCCCTCTCAGGTCCAAAAGAGGGATTATCCTGTTTGTGTGGGAGTGTCAGAGGCGTACTTAACTGTGTCTGAAATTGTATAAAAGCAGGCCATCTGGCCAGATTAAAGTATTCCAGCTTGTACTCCCAGAACTATGTCTTGTCCGGTTACTGGGAGGGGAAAGGGCTACTCTTTAATCACTGTTCCAGTGTGGAGGATTCAACTTGGAAAGTCCTTGTAAGGACTAGAGTTCCCAGGACTGAGTGTCATCCAGTGCCTGAGAGGGGGTGGGGGGTTCTAGAGCAAATTCCTCATTCGGTTTCAGGACCCCAGTCAATGGCGACTGTGGGCCAGAGTGCTGAGGTTTGTCCCCTGTTCCAGCTGGAAGCGGTTCATGGCGGAGGTACCAAGCCAGGGATACAGGGAGCTCCATTACAAACAGTGCCTTTATGTTGGACAGCAGGGCGTTTATATTTGCCTTGCTGCCTGGTATATGGTCATCGTGGGCACTCATGCCGGCTTCTGCCAGATTTGGAATGCCATCAGGGTTATCTGAATCGCTGGTTTCTTCACCCATCTTGACATAGGGAGGCCGCTGTATATTTTGATGCCTAGTCTCGTTGTAGGTGGCTGTACTGCTGCAGGCTGGGAGTGCTGCTCCAGGTCATCTGCAGTGCTCTTTCCTGAGAAGGCTGTGGATGGTTTCCTCACCATCATCATCTTGGGTACCTGCTGGTCCCCGATATTGTGGGATTTAGCAAAGGAGCTAGTTTTTGCTGTCTAAGTGTTTCCTCATACTTGCCACAATAAGCACTGTTGAAAGCTAGTAGAAGATAATTTATTTCTTCACGGAGCACTGCATCACACGTCTACTCTGATCGAGCACTGGCTACACCCCCAAATACAGCAAAATATATATAAAGTTTGCAGAGCCATGCAAGCGGACGTGTCCTAAACTTGAAAAAGTCTGTTTGTACAAACCGTGTCATCGTTTGGTTGGGTTGTAATGTTGCACACCCGCGTTGCATGTCACGGTGGTTTAACTTGTTGCATTCTTACTCCTGTGAGGACTATTGCAGCTTGACTCCTTTTTGGATGTGATTTGAGATTAGTTACCTTCATCTTATTATGTCTTTAGAAGGACGTTTGTGTTTGTTACTACCAGATACCGGTGTGATTTATCACATAATCATTTCCATTATGGCTGAATAGTGCATTCTGGGTATAATATTGATGTTCAAATATTTACATTCTGTATCTGATGGGAGTATTTGTATGTGCTGCACATGCAGTGGGGTCCAATAACCTGTTGTATTGTTTGTTTATAACACCTTAGCAATCTCTAATTCCTATTCAAACAAGCTTTTTGTGCATTATTTCCTGTTCTCATAGCAGATTGTTTGTTTTCCCTTTGTCATTTGTTTTATTTTAAATGTTTATCAAGAAACCGTCACAGCATTTGCCCTTTCTTCCACAATGATACGCAAGGGATGTTTTCCTCCAGGAGACAATACCAGCCTTAGAGCACAACAGGCAGTGAGCAGATCCAGAGATAGATCCAGAGGATATTACACAGGGAGACAGTCGTACTGCTAATTATTAACTGCATTTATGTTATTTGTGTCCTGCCAGTCTCGCTCATAATATCAACAAGTGATGTCACCAAGAGACAAACAAGGTTACTGCAGGCACACGCACGCTAAACCGACAGAATAAAAAGATGTAGTACGAAGGATGGCTTCCAGCGGTAATAATTGAAGAAACCGATAAGGGGTTATTCACTAAACAGAGAATTCAAAGTGAATTTCAAATTCAAAGCCAAAGTAGCTGAACCCTGGGCAGCCAATGGAAAATAAGCAGAACAAAGATTCTATCTCCCGTTGGCTGCATACAGGGCGTGGTTTCAAATCAATATTACCATTTAAAAAAACAAAACAAAATAGTTTATTAACCCCCCGCCCCCCCTATACAAAATTGCATAATTTAGGTTTAAAGGGACACTTTGGTGCGTAGCTCATGCCACTGCCATCAAGCCTGGTGCAAGGATTGGCTGCACAGACAAATATGCATTTTGCTACCACCCCTGCCCCATACATTCACCTATGTGTTTCTTACCCTCACTTTTGAATTTCTAACAGGGACTCCCTTTAGTATATTTTATCCCCCCTTGAGTGTCTTATACCCCACTTTGTATGTCACTAACTCCCCCCAGCCCCCTTGTGTTTCTTTTCTCCCTACCTCAGCCAAAAGTGTCCATCTCCCCACCCAAGTCCCTTAGTGTCTTAGTGTCCCCTTAGCCCCCAGTAACTTGGTGTCACACTTTAAACCTTTCCAAGACCCTTTGTGCGTCATTTTCTCCATCCCACCCTTGGGTGTCACTTATTTCTTTTGTAGGGTAGCTGTGCGGACTGCGGTAGGAGGATCTTCTGTATTCTGTACTCTGTCTGACTAGAAGCTGTTTGCTGCTCCTAGTCTGTTGTGGACTGCCTAATGTTATTTCTGTGCAAAAATAACACCTATCATCAGTGCACACTGCTCTCTGGTGACGGATATAATACATTTCTCGCTTTGCAGGCAGTGCTGGGAGCCTGCAACAGTATTTCTAAATCTCCCCACACTCTGTCCTCCCTGCATTTACTTAATTAGCATGTTTTCTCTTTCATTTAAATAAAGTTCTGAATATACTTGTAAGGCAATTTTTCAAAATGTTATGACTGCAAATTGGATTTTATTTCTCAACTTTTCTTGTTTTGTGAATAAACCCCAATATTTGCAATACTTTTTTTTTTTTTTTTGGATGTCTGCCTTCTTTCTGTTACTATTATGTTTTTTATTTTAATAGTTTTTTAGTTTATATCTTTGGGTAAGGTGAGCTAAAGCCATAAATAAGAATTTGTCAGGAATTTAAAAAAGAACTGGATAATTACCCTATGTGTTAAACCCAATAATAATAGAGTTATGCAATTGTCTCTGTTAATGTAAAACACTAACCACATTCCCAAACCTCGTTTCATACATGAAGATGTATGATCTTGATGGGGGTGTTTGCCAGTGGCAGTAGGATGAGATGAGAAGCATAATTTTCTCTGGTTATCATGAGCTGTCACAGGTGGCAATATAGTCAATGGGAAACTGCTACTTTCTGTTTCAGGCATACACAGATCTTTTGTGAATGTTCCTTCTTCCTATGCAGGTAATACTGATAGATGTTGCATGGATATATAGAGTAGGTGTGTAAAGTTCTGAGTTTCTTGCCCAATCATTTGTAGTTACTAGTCCTCGGTGCAGCTTGTGGTTTCCACCTCCTGTGGGTGAAGATCACTGTAAACACACTTTTCTGAAAGAGAGGGGGCACTGACAGGGATCTCCAGTGCTGCAGACCACAAACTCCAGTGGATGCAATGAAAAGGTACAGGTCTGGTCAGGGAGGTCTTTTGGCTCCAGCCAACTTGTGCAGTGAGGTGCTACAGCGGGTGCACCAGGCAAATAAATACATGATTAAATGGTAGCTTGGTAATAGTATAGCCGTTTATGGAAAATTAAGTTGCCAGGAGCTCAAGACGTGTAGAATAATCAAGATGACAACAGAGCTAATGAGTGAAATGTTTGAGTCAGTACAGATATATCTTACCCCTATCCCACTGAGTGCTACCTTGCAAGCATCTATGTCCCCAAATTTTTTGGGAGTTATTGGACTGTCATTGGCCAGCCAAAAATAAGAATTCTAGGTGGCTAATGTTAATTCTGTGCATGTTTGGCATCTGTTAATAACAGACAGCCAATGGCAGCTAAGATCTCCCTCCATGATGTCCATATCTTCCAATCAGCAAGCCATCACTGACAGAATGGAAAAATACACATATTGGCAGAGTATCAGCTGACCATCTCAGTTTATGATTTGCTCTAAACTGTGATGTCAAACTCTGCTATAACAGTCTGTATGAAACAGTCCCACAGCACTCTTGGCACCATGGCCACTACAGAAAGCTCTAGTGGTTATGGCACTTTGTGTCCCTTTAATCCAAACCAACATGGGAAAAGGCTGGATTTTGCTTAAAATACATTTTACTTTTCCAATTGTTATCTCTTCAGGTTTTTAAAAAAGACAAAACAAATCAATGCTGCTTTAAAAAAATCATTTTATTGACATCAGAATATGTAAATACCGTATATTCATATAACACCAGGAATGTCAGAACATAACTTCAATCTGTTTTGTACAATATCTTCCTTGATAAATAAACTCTCTGAATTCACATAAAAAATTAAATACAACAAATAATCTGGCATTTTCTTGTAACAGACGCACATATGCAAAATATAAATGTCTCTTCTGTGCCTTTTTCTTTAACAATGGTTGAGTTCGGGGTAACCAACTTGGGCTAGCTGGGCATTAAATGAGAACAGTTGCCGCAGTCCCGAAAGCTGGCTGTCATTAGGAACATGCTTGGATTCTCTACCCCACTCCTAGAGATTCCCACAAGGCACTGCAGTCAGATGTTTCTAAATATGCAGCCGATGGACCGTTGTGGGCCAGAACTGAGTATTCTCCAAACGCGCTGCACACAAGTAGGTTAACTAGGTTTGCTAATCATGCATTGTCACCTATAGTTTATGGTAGCACCCAGTTTGCTATTGAAAGGGGAGCTCGATACTGCTCTGGCAAAATGACTAGGCCTCTTTAAAAGGGACATCTGCAGTGTTGCCCCAGAAAAATAGGTGATTAGTCTGATCTCCTGCAAACATAGCGATCAAGGATAGAGTTCCAGCAGGGGAGATGAAATGACTGTATGCTGATAAATCATCTTTGTCAATGTCCCAGTTCTGTAACTACAAGGGATGTCCTATGCACACACAACATTTCACAGCTATTAAGGTTGTTTTGGCACTATGGGATGCAGTTTAGCTTTAAAGTTTTAAACTTGTCTGCTACACCACAAAAAGATATATTTAAGTTTCTGGGCATCATCCAGGTTTATTTAGTGGTCAACCCCAGTACACTTGGTTATCTACCATTGGGGTAGATTGATGATCTTTAGTGTCACAACCACCATATATAGAGTCCCCCATTTGCCAGGCCTAGAGAGCCACAGGCTTGGATTCTTTGATATCCTGTTTAAGCCGAGGTGGGCCAATCAAAATGACATACCCATTAACTTGCCATACTTTAAAAAGGACATCCATAAGGGTGATCTGTATGTGTTCCTTGTGGTTGGCAACATAGCTCCAGGACCTCTCTCAAAAAAAAAAATTGTTCTTTATTCATTAGATACACAAGTAACCTGTAGATTGTCCTATTTAGGCCAGGATTTGAAAAGCTGCTACTGATCCTCATCAATTCCACAGCTGAACGTTGCCCATCTCTTTTATTATCATCCCACGTAACCCATACAGTTCTAATCAACTGATACCATCACCCTATCTACATACGCGCCCCCCCCCCCCCATGGATAGAAAGCAGACACCGTTATATCCCCAGCTCTAACAACATCACATTGACTAGAAGTCTTACCAGTATAGATCCCTGGGAGTTTGTGTGAACAATGAACTAAATCTCAATAGGATGGTTTAGACCAGCCCCAGTAGGGTTGGCCAAACCCAACATATTTTCAAGGAAACCTATCTGGGTTTTAAAGCTACTATGCAGTAAGTAAAAAGCAATGTCCTGTATTAGCATCTATTGATTAGTAAATCAATAGATGCTAATCAAGTGAACAATTTATTGTTTTTCTTCCTGCAGTATATGATTTCACATGCGCAGAGATGGCAAGTTTCCAGAACAACATGTACTCATACTAGTAGCTATAACTACTCCCAGGAAAACCTTTCAATATCTAATGAAGAGGAGTCTTTCCTGGAGTGAATATATTTTAAGGTTCTGTCTTGTAGCTACTACCCTGACCAAGGAAAGCTGATGGAAGTCTAGAGCCCATACACTGTGGGTAATGGAATCTTGAACAGCGAGAATGAAATGTTCCTCAACTGACTGCTTTCTTATCTCTCTCCCATGGATCTACATGCATTGTTCTTCTATCCTCAGTGCTGTATTAAACCTTTTAAAGTTCTCAGGGGCTGTGCTATGGATGTACATTATTAACCAGCAGATTTAAGGTCTGCTCACAATATCCTTGGGATGATGGTGAAAGGTACGATTGGACTGCTAGCCTCCAACTCCAGGGCTGTCAGGAAGCACTCTGTGGCTGCATCGTCATTGCCTTGGGCTTGAAGGACCTCACCGAGGCTGTTCCAGACATCGTGGGCTGTTGAATTAACCTGTACAGCATCACGCAGGATTTTTTCAGCCAGGCTGAACCGACCAAGGTGGTGAAGGATGAGGCTCTAAAAACCAAAACAAAAAAAATAAATTGCTAAATAAATGCACCTGGTTACAACTTTGTCTACCAAAATGAAATCCACCTTGCAATGACATGGTCATATTAATCTAATAGACAAATGATTGGTAACAAATCTCTACGTTGACAATCCACAACACGGCAAATCATATTTTATCACCATGCAAGGCTTGCCTTAAGTATAGATGTTAGTTGATTAATGAATCACGTTTGTGCCACTTGTTACCTGAGCTTCTAACTTGGTAAATGTAGCATAAAAGCAGAATCAAGCTAACCAGGGTGCAAAGAATGAACAAATGAAAAAAAGGTAAGCATTGGGTCAGATATTGGATAACTGAAGGTGCATAGATATCCCCGTGGGAGTGGGAAAGGTAGGCAAGTGATTAGTTTAAAATATACAATATATATATATATATATATATATATAAAAAAGTATATTATAACAAAGTTTATATTAAGATATTACATTTACTTTATTCCTTTAATTCAAAATTCATTAAAAATAGCTCTTCTACATATCTGTGAGTTATAAGACAGAACTCTTTGAAGTATATTTGTTTTACTGTATAAATTGTGGCAGGCTGAAATTACAGTTGTCCCAATAATGTAATGCACTGTGGTTGTACCAGGTTCTGAGCCTGTATTGCACTTTTCCAAAAGAAATAAAAATAAAAAAAGACAACCAAGTAATCGGGGAGAAAAAAAACAAAACAATAAACCAAAAAATAACCGCCCATATTCTGCACAATGAATGTTAAAAATATCAGATTGAGTGGAGATCTTGCAGGAGATACAGTTTGATAAAACTCAGTCTCGGTCAGGCATAGGCAACCTTTGGCACTCCAGATGTTTTGAAATATACCTCCCATGATGCTTTGCCAGCATTAAGGGGGATGTAGTCCACAACATCTAGAGTGCCAAAGGATGCCTATCCCTGGTCTAGGTCATACACATGCATTTAGATCACTGAGATTGGTGTGGTAAGAACGCGGTGGTACATTCTAAGTACAATTCCTGCACTAGACATCCAGTTTGAAGGTTTCACAGAGGACAGTAAAAGATTAAAGCATTTCACATTCAGTTTAAACGGATACAGTCTTTTTTTTTTTCTTTCTAGTCATGAACAGAAAGCACTCTGTGAATGTGGATAATATGAGATCTCCCTTCTAACATCTGTTGGTTGATGACTGAGACTTATCAAAGTGTCACCAACACGTTAACATCTAATTTGTAGAAAAATTTACTAAATCTGCTTCTTCTGCAAGCAATTTGGTGATCTTTTTGCTACTTTTTCTCTGTTTTGTTTCTTCCCCCCCGTCTAACTGTGGTGGTCTTCTGAAATGACAATTTCTGCAAAAACTAGCATAATTTTGTATTAAGAAAATAGTACATTTTTAGATCACTTTAAAAAACTTGATAAAAATAATGATAGCATTTAACTTTTCATAAGACCCTGATAAATATCCTCCTTAGTATCCAATCGTTTGACTTGCTCAACACTGCAGGACCTTTGGATTCTCTCTGATCCACAAAACTGGATAAGTTAATCACTGTTACTTTAAGAGATCAAGTGCTGAAATTGTAAAACCATTAATAGATGAAAGGCTCAGAAGCTGTAATCTAGGGCAGTGACATTCAACCCTTTTCATCTTTTGATGAGTAGAGGGTGGTGTTAGACTTCCTTGTGCTGGGCGTCTGGACTCAATTAAAAAAAAACAAAAAAAAAAAACCTTAAAATAATACTGAACATGCACACGGACTGGAAGATGGAAAAACCTGCTCCGGAGTAGTCTATTAAATTCTGCTATAAACAGACAATCATGGAAAAGTTAAAATACCCAAGTGGACTCTTAAGGAAAAAAGATTATGCGCTTATTTTGTCTTGGAAAACGAGAAAATGTGGCCGGACATTAATAGGGGCAAACTATTTCCATGTTTTCATATATCAAATAAAGAGTTGCCAGCACTATTACAACAAAGTGACTAAAGATGTCTGATGTGGATCCATCTCGAACTACCATGATTCTACAAACTTTGGAAAGTAAGAAGATGATGAAACCCTTTAACAGTGCTTTACTGTTGCTTCGGGATGTGTGTGGCATGCTGTGCAGTGGAAAGATAGATTCTTTGCACGGTACTTCATGTAAACGGTGGAAGTGTTGGACACTGTAATTTATAAATGTTTCACAGACCAGATCTTCATTCAGATCTGGATACTCTGAGAGCATGACGTCAAGCTTCTGAAGTATAACGGTTAAGGAATTTAAATTATTAAATACGGTGAAAGCCAACTATAACACGTTTTGTCAGCGGCAATGATAGACCAGCGTACGCCTTCAAGAGGATAAATTTAGATGTTCTACGGAAATTTTAACTTTTTCAGCATTGCCGCAAAGAAAAAAACCCACAAGATTAAACACAGGTGATGTGACGTTATATTATGAGACAGAACAGTCTATTTATTGTAACCCATCTACTACAAAACCTCACCTACATCAGATCCGAGATTCTTGGAAGATGTTGTCATAATCTTTAACAAGCACTTTATGGTTTTATTTTGAGAGGGTGCTTCAGTACATTCTGGTGAAGTTACGAGACTGCTGCACTTCTCAATTCTCTTACTAGTAGTTTCTCCCAAATGACTAAATTTTGCATTTACTGTACGGTAAATGGTCTTTTTGTACAAGTCTTCTAATCTTCTTTAACAACTTCATAACGTGTAAAACCAGATACTCACTTTTTCCCCCCTTTCAATACGCCTGCGAACTGGCCATTTTAATAGTGATATTTTTTAGACTCTCTCACACCTCCTTTGCTTTCTTGTTTTTCACAATAAATTGTATCTGTGTGTGTGTGTAATCTGCAGTGCATAAAAAGTACCTGCATGCTGCAGCCAAAATAAGTATAAATATAGATTAAAAATATATGTAATAGTCTATTTGCCTATTTGAAGCAATGTATTTTGGGAGGTTGTGCCTCTGTCCTACAGCTATGTAATCTAAAATCTTACATTCAATTGGGTTAAACTATATATTTATTAGGACTTAGTCTAGCGCAGTGGATAGATGAACTTGTCTTTTCCTGTTTTTTTAAAAAATGTTTTACTCACTTGACTGGCACAAAAAAAAATAAAAATAATAATGTTTAACCTCTAGATGGGATGGCACTTTGAAACACATATAGAGATCCATTTATTTCTCTTCGACGCACAGAAAGAGAGGATGCTTGATGGCATTAGTTTTACATTAAAGGGGTTACTGTGTCGGGGAAAGGGGGCGGGGGGACGACGACCTGCAGTGAACCATGCCCATAATCCTTATGTTATGAATTTCAAAGTGGGTGCACCTTTAATGGGTGCGGATGTAAAAATGAAAGTCCTGTATGATAAATGGTTTGTGGAACCCATTAGATTAAATAATTCAATTTAATAGATGTGGCTGGTAACTGTTCTTAATCACTTAATACTGCTGTAGAAAAATAAATTATATGCCAGGATAAATCGTAGAGTTAAAGCACTCATCCTATTGCTCCAGGGAATGATGTCTTCTCCCTCTGTAGCACAGCTGCCATGTTACAAAGGCTGCAGGACCAGCTTTTATGGAGCAATATGAGTTTGAGTGGGATTCTGGCAGCCATAATACTACCAGAATAATCTACATGGACACTAAGCTCAGCAGCCAGCATACCTTGCATTCACTCCTGCTTGAGAACCCAGTATGTTCCCTTTAAGCCAATATTCTGCATTCTAGACATTTTATTAGAAGTAGAAGTCATTGATACAGGTTCACATTACCAAATTCCAGTCTCTGTGCTCTAATCGCTAAAGTTCCTAGTCTTATTGCTACAACAGGTTTTACAAGCGGCTACCATACTCTTGCTAGAGGATTTGCAGTTTAACAGCCAAAACGGAGGAAAACCCCAAATCTTTTTTTTTTAAGCACTGTTCAGCAGATAATGCAGAAACTCAGGCAGGAGATCATAGGCTATTTTATATATCCTTCAACCTGTATGTATGTAATCTTTATCAGAAAGCCTTTTCGCCTGTATATTTAATCTAAGCGTATCTAATATCAATGTAGGCAAATCCAGAGAGCCACCTGACTCTAATCACAGGTAAATCAATCATGACACGGGACATATTGTTTTTACATGTACTAATGCAGAAATAATATTTAAAAAACAAAACAAAACAAAACAAAAAACACAACAAGCACTACAGCCCGCTGTAGTTGTTATGGTGTCAGGACTGCCCTGGTGTCCTCTATGGGTAAGTAGTCAAACTTTTTGAGAGTACTTTGGCTTGTCTAGGGGTGTGCTGGTTGCACCCTCCCATAGAGCAGGAGCAAAATTAGCCAATGAGCCAACATCGTTTGGCTTGGTTCAGTGCTGCAGCCTCTAAGGACACAGGAGGATCCTAGGTATATTGTAAACTATTTTCAACGTGTTTGACTACATGTCCCGGGAGGGGCATCCGGGCGCTCTTGGCACCACAACCACAGCAGTAATCGGAAGTGGTTATGGTGTTTTGAGTGTTCCATTTAGAATAGTAGTGCAAAACATTTTCTACCAGGTGCATTAGACACTAGTTTATTCACTAGACAACAGCTTTAAAGAGGAACTGTCCCATTACTGATGGAGATGGTTCTAAGTAAGCACTATTGAAGGGGGGTGTTTTGTACTGAGGAGACGGTTATAAAACAGATTCCTGTTTGCGCAGGCAGTTTGTATCAGAGCTACTCTGAGCGTTGTTTTCTCATGCTTCCAAGTGCGAATGCATGTTCACACAGGGAATCACGGAACATGTTGAATTTGCATAGAATGCCAGGCTGCACCAAATTAACTTTGTGTTATTATGTCTACCCTGATGGCAGTGCCCTCTTTCAGCAGGATAATGCACCCTGCCACACTGAAAAGATTGTTCAGGAATGGTTTGAGGAACATGACTGAGCTCAAAATGTTGCCTTGGCCTCTAAATTCCCCTGATCTCAATCCGACTGAACATTTGTTGAGATTTGACAACAAATCCGATCAATGGACGCCCCACCTCGCAACTTTCAGAACTTAAAGGATCTGTTGACACCACAGGACACGTTCAGATGTCTTGTGAAGTTCATGCCTCAACACGTTATAGCAGTTTTGGCAGCATGATGGTGTCCTTTGGCCGTCAAACAGCCAGGGTCAGTATAGTGGCAGGACCAGTCTTTTCTCTGTCACTAACTGGTTAAACAGGTGAATTATAATAGCTGGGGTTTGCCTGGGGCCGTACTGTCATCTGCCAGATGCTTTCTGTAATAAAGCGCCCTCCCAGCTTGACAGTCAGAGTCGGTAAACCTCCCCAGCCTAGCAACGGACTTCTCTCTTTTTCCCAAACAACAAGGCAAGCCCTGGCTGTACATCTCGGGATTGATTTCACTGACAAACCTCTGTGTCTTAGCACTGCCTGCCGGGCTGAATTCCTGGCTGAGGAGTGGGACAGTGACACTGGCTGTTTGTTTGAATACTACAATGAACGGACAAAGGCAGAGAGTGAAATTCGATATTACTGTATAGATGTATTTGTGCGTGTCCTGGGCTGAATGATTTGTGCAGCCCCTGGCACTGAAATGGTTAATTCCATATGTGACAACACATGTCAGTGCTAAGCATGGAGAATGGCAAGAGAGTGAGTGATGAGTGTAATGTCAGCAAGACTTGATGAAACATTTGAATTGATGTCCCTAATAATAAGGCATGGGTGGCTCGGTTAAATGTCTCTAGCATTAACCGCTTTTATTGAGCACATTCGTCTTTAGCAATCATTTGGAACAATAACTGTGTGGTGTTATGATGGTCTGAAATTGCACAATTTGACACCCTGCACATATATTGTCCCTTATTTAACTGCTATCAAGACATTCTGCAGAGCTGTGTAACCATAATCAAATCACAAATATCAGAACTCAGCTGAAGGGACCATAAGGGCCCAACACAGCCCAACCGATACAAGTTGG
Source organism: Pelobates cultripes (assembly GCA_933207985.1). Classification (NCBI taxonomy): domain Eukaryota; kingdom Metazoa; phylum Chordata; class Amphibia; order Anura; family Pelobatidae; genus Pelobates; species Pelobates cultripes. Next base: position 57,208,232 of record OW240924.1, read on the forward strand.
TCACCTAAGTGCCTACTTAAATATACAAACCAAACACAATGTATTCAAATTCTACGTACTTGATAGTTTGTGTATGCTTTTTAGTACTGTACGGAGTATTTTATAAAGTAGTAACATTTAAACAGAGGGTCTACAATTTTGGTTTTGCTTATTGGCATAGCATTACAGGCCCTTTCATTTTAAAAGGCAATCCACCATACTTCACTCATGTGGCCCATGAGGGCCAAAACCGTTGTGTGGGTTGGCTCTCTCTCATGCAGAAAGGAACCTGTTGGCATTTTGGTTCTGGTCTGTCCCTGGTTCTCTCTGTACTGGTACATGTGTCCTAAAACATGGCTCACTCTCTTAAAGGGGAAAAATCAAAGGGCCAGCTACTTAGTCTATTTGTGGTATTCTCTTGCATTCTCTGATGGCATTAAGCAATTTAAGGAGATCAATAAATATAAACAATTATGCCAAATAATACAGACTTATTTCCTTCTATAAAAACAAAACAGAGAGTAAGCGCTAGCTAATATGAGGGCAGCAACCCTATAAGGGAATCCCTCAGGAACCCTTAAATATAACGCAGAGAGAGAGAAAGAATAGAAGATAAGGGCTGCGCCAATGCAAAATAAAATAGCAAATAGTCCAAATAAATAACTGTAGTAAAACAAGAAAGTCTTATCTAGAATATGCTCTTTGAGGTCATGGAATCTATCCGTGCTTGATCCGGAACAATTGTCCTTTTTATGTTCATCCGTGAGGGTCCACTCGTATATAGAAGATAAAAGAGTGGAGAACCAATAGTGTAAAATGTTTAAAACAATAAAAATGAGTAAAAAGGGAAAAATAAAACTCACATTTGAAAGAGCTAAACTTGCTCTAGTATAGAAGGCGTACAGCGGTTTGATCCCCGCTTATGGGATATAGTGTGGACTTCCTCCGTCAGTGGTGTATCCAACACTCGGGTAGAAAGAAACAGCCAATAGTGTACACTGAGTAAAATATTGGTAATAAAATAAATAAAATAGAATGGGTACTCACAAGACGGGAGCAGAACAACTGCTCCTTGACGTAGCGCTGGTGGTATAATCCCCACCTAGGATTTCTTGGAGTCCGGGATGTTGAAAGGATGCCAGGTAATAAATAAGTTAGAGTGTATAAAAGGATAAGTGGCACAGATAAAAAGCAACCAAATATACTTTAATATATATAAAATACACAATTAAAATTGTGTAAAATTGTGTATTTTATATATATTAAAGTATATTTGGTTACTTTTTATCTGTGCCACTTATCCTTTTATACACTCTAACTCATTTACTACCTGGCATCCTTTCAACATCCCGGACTCCAAGAAATCCTAGGTGGGGATTATCCTACTTTTACCTCGGTCAGTGTACACTACTGCGAGCTGTTTCTGCCGAGTCTATACTAACAACAATGCTTATTTCCCTTTCATTTTGTGTTTTAAACATTTTACACTTGGCTCTCCACTCTTTATCTTCTATATCGAGCGACCCTCACGGATAACAGACAATTTTTCCGGATCAAGCACGGATAGATTCCATGATCTCAAAGAGCATATTCTAGATAAGACTTTCTTGTTTTACTACAGTTATTTATTTGGACTATTTGCTATTTTATTTTGCATTGGCGCAGCCCTTATCTTCTATTCTTTCTCACTCTCTGCGTTATTTCCTTCTATATTATACAATGTCTTGTTATTTGCAACTATTGCGATTCTTACACTGTAGGTGTGAAAACGCCATTCAGGTATCTGGCCCCCTCCCCTCTCTGCGAAAAAGGTAGTTTACACACATTTTTCCCAGCAGCGCAGCTGGACCTGCCCACACTCCGCCTCCTTGGCTGAGATAATACATTTTATTTATCTCAATTTGATGATCTATAATAAAGCATTGGGAGGCTAATGCCACGCTCCCCCAATTAGCATCTCAGTGGAGACACCAAACGTAGGTTCTGCACACTATGAAGCACTGACCCAGGAAGCACCTTTAGTGGCAGTCTGAGTGACTGCCACTGGAGGTGTTACTAGGCAGCAATGTAAACATTAAAATGCCTGCAGGGACTGACTATACTCACCAGAACAAAGACATTAAGCTGTAGTTGTTCTGGTGACTATAGCGTACATTTAAACGATGTGGTGTGGAACACATACGCAGTGAGCAACAGTTGTTGGAACCTCCTCAGGCTTCTCCTACCATTAAAATTCATAGATGTATGAAGGCAACTGTGTATTACAAAGTTATCACGCTTCTGAAATAGTGTTTTCAATCCTAAACGTAGTATTTCACTTGATTGCTGCTCTGCAGTGAATCTCCTGTATACAGTGTTTATTGACAATATGTTTGTTCAGATGGAAATCTAAATGAGGATGTGAGTTTGCGGTTTGAGAAGCAGGTCATCCTCTAACATGCTACAGTCTCTTTGATGACGTGAGCATGGTGGAGATTTGCCTTGCAGTCTTACAGAGATAATGTCATCTGCATTAAAAAGATTATTTTAGGTCAGATGTTGCATGTACTTTAATGTAACCTGCAGCTATAAAATGCTTTGTCTGATGCTTTTACATAAAACCCATTCAATATCTTTCATCCATTAAAGAGCATCTATAACCCTTTAGTAACCAGAGAGAAGGATTATTGGTAAATCGTGTCAAGCAAGGCATAGCTTTACACAGGGGCCCATCACTCTCCATACTTCTCAACACTCATATTTACAATGTTCAAGATTTGCCATCATAGCCCTGTCTCAAAGGGGGAGCTATGAGTACTGGGTGGCCCAGTAGCACGAAGAACTGATGCTCTCTGTGCCAACTGAGGGAAACCATACTGGTATGGAAATAAACCCCAGAGGTGGTGGCTATACTTAACTCCATGTGCCCCCTGGGTCCAAAGGAACCAAGGAGGGTGAGTAGGGAAATACATTTTTATTATTTATAGTGCGCCAAAATACAAACCATTTAGACAAACATGTTAACATGATAGATCTACAGTGTTTGCCCCCTTGGTTGTACAGATCACAAAGTTTATCTGTTTCTAGTCTTTTCTCTAGCTAAATCCCTGATGTTCTAGTGCTAAATATGTCCGATCTATACTCTTTGATTCACTCTGCAGTGTTTATCAGAAATATTGTAAAATTGGTCAATACTAAACTTGTCCCAGCGACGGAAGTGTTAACACACCTTTGCTAAGGTCAGATGAGGGCAAATGTGAGCTAACTAAACCGAACATCTGCACAGTTCCATGTTTTATATTGCAGTGTTTTTATTAATTACACAGTAATCTGATTAGACTAGATTTCTGGCGCCCATCCTTTATCAAATAGGAGGAAGGGAACCTAACCATGCAGACTCCTGCTGGGATCTAAAGCTAGAAACCAATGGATTTTTTTTTTTACTTTAATGTTAATGAATAGAGACAAGAACCAGACTGGTCTCCATTGTGGAAATGTTTACTCTTTTTCAATGCCCAGGCTCTGTAATTACAATGCTAAGCACTACTGAATTCCCATCATTACTTCCCAAATATTTCCATAGCTGGGTTACCATTAGATAGGGTTACAGAGGGCCCCATCTCATGGTAGGAGTCATTTATATACCACATTTGTTGTAACCGCAATGGATAGTGAATAAGAGTAACATCGTATGGTAATAAGGAACAACCGTTTTTATGAACATATATTTCATAGTTTTATTTTTAGGGAAACTATATATATATATATATCTCTGTAGATAATATAATACACATCTATAGATACAGTCATTCCACGAGTCTGGAGACAGCATCTAATACATTCTCACTCTAGGATCTCAGTTCTTAGTAAATCTCTCCAAGTGGTGGGTATGAATATGTTAATGCAAAACCGTTATTATTTACAAAATGTGTGGATGACTGTCACTCTAAGGCAGGCTTCCCCAAACTCCGGCCCTCCAGATGCTGCTGAACTACAACTCCCATGATTCTATGAATGAAATAGGCTGAGATTCATGGGAGTTGTAGTTCAGCAACACCTGGAGGGCCAGAGTTTGGGGAAGCCTGCTCTAGCTGCTATTGTTACACAGCAGAACGGGACCTTCCAAAAGCCCTGGATGCTGCCTCTTCCTACCACCATTTCCTACTCCCTGCTGCTGTGTATCAGAGAGGGTAAAATACGGCATCTATGTAAAACTGAGATACAGCACCAACTCGCAGTCATAAAAAAGTACTGTGAGCTTTAAAAACGAATACCTTCAATATTTGTCAAACAGTGGGGAAAGAAATAAAGTTCCACCAATGAGAACCAATATACCAAATGAAATCCTGCCAGTGAGAATACTTTTACTAGAAATGTCCATGTCATAAAAAGAAGAAAAGATCTTATTGTTAATATTTGTGGGACCGAGAATGTCAGAAGAATTGGAGAGGATGTGACCTTGTTCATATTTTAGGAAGAAAGAGTAGAATGAACTTTTAAATGAAAAACATTCGCACCTCAAGGTTTAAATGTTTTCCAATTGAAATTGACACTTATGTATCTGGACATGCATGCAGTTAACCTAAAGCTGATGTTCTTTAAGGATTTGGAGCGTCCACTTAAGATATAAAACAGAGAGTCTTTGGGCACGGCTATCTGCTTAGTATGAAACTATTTGGCAAAAACTGTTGCCCTTTCCGCTGCGGTTCACCCACATTTGCCATCCAACAATGGACGGCAATGGAAAGCAGTGTGTGCTGAGGTGGAGTAGCTCAATTTTCTCAGCTTATAATTGCCATCCAAAGTTCTTGTTAAACCACTAAATAGTTTGACACTACATACGTTGTAACCACTACAAGGAATAGACGTTAGGGTGCTTAGACAGTCCCTTCAAAGGAAGTATTATTATTTTACTTTTTTTTTTTTTTTTTTATTATGGGGAGGGTCACTTCCTGCAATTGCATAATATACCGTATTTTTCGCTCCATAAGACGCACTTTTTTTCCCCTCAAAAGTGAGGGGAAATGTCTGTGCGTCTTATGGAGCGAATGTGAAGAATTACTTACCTGTCTTGGAGCGTGGGCCGGCTTCACAGCGCGCTCCGCGGTCCAGGAACTTCTATTTCAGGTTCCGGTTTCCGGCGGGACTGAAAGGAAGTGCACAAGTGTGCACACTTCCTTTCAGTCCCGCCGGAAACCGGAACCTGAAATAGAAGTTCCTGGACCGCGGAGCGCGCTGTGAAGCCGGCCCACGCTCCAAGACAGGTAAGTAATTATGGGACAAGGGGAGGGGGAGACACTATGGGACAAGGGGAGGGGAGACACTATGGGAGAAAGGGAGGGGGGACACTATGGGACAAGGGAGGGGAGGAGACACTATGGGACAAGGGGAGGGAGACACTATGGGACAAGGGGAGGGGGACACTATGGGAGAAAGGGAGGGGAGACACTATGGGACAAGACACTATGGGAGGGGAGACACTATGGGACAAGGGGAGGGGGGACACTATGGGACAAGGGGAGGGGGAGACACTATGGGACAAGGGCAGGGGGGGACACTATGGGAGGGAAAGTGCACTATGGGACAATGGGAGGGGGGGACACTATGGGATCAGAACACTAATGGACAAGGGGAGGAGGGGTTAAAGAACACTATGGGACAGGGTAGGAGGGGTTAACAATCACTATGGGACAGGGTAGGAGGGGTTAACAATCACTATGGGACAGGGTAGGAGGGGTTAACAATCACTATGGGACAGAGGAAAGGGGGGTTAAAGATCATTATGGGACAGGGGAGAAAAAAAAATATTCTGAACAAACTGTCCCATGGTAAGAAACACTATGGAACAGTTTGTTCAGAATATTTTTTTTTCTGGGTTTCCTCCTCTAAAAACTAGGTGCGTCTTATGGTGAGGTGCGTCTTATGGAGCGAAAAATACGGTAGGTTTCTCAGATTAGACCATAACAAAAAAAAATTATATTACTATCTATTTGTACAGGACAGTATAGATGATGTTTTATGCTAATCTACACAGATCACAGAAGGTTGTATTTTTTTTTCTTCCTAATTACACTTAAATCATGTATCTGTTACCTGTTCTTGGACAGTGAGTGCTTCATGCCTGTTTAGGGATCCATAAAATAGGCCCACTGATTTACACACAACTCTTAGGGTTTCCACCTGTCTGGTATTTTACTGGCACAGTCAGTATTTTAGGCTCAAAACATAAAATAAGTGCGCTAATTAATTGTGAAATACAAATTCAACTCACTGTATAAAAAAAGTGATATAGTGTAAACAATTTTAGTGCAAAGATACAAGTGCTATATTTAAACACTTATAATACTCTTTAGCCGTGCATTATATAGAAATTCTTAGTACCAAAAAGTGACTTGATATATTAAAAAAAGTGGTACACTTACTAAAATCATATACTTGAAATGACTCTTAATATCCAAATGATGTACATAAAAGAGAATAAAAGGAAAAACATATATGGTGAAATATTGCTATTTAAAAGTGGTACAGCATGTATGTAAAATATCCCACTCACAAGCAGAGAGCAGATGAGCCTCTACTTCTGACAGCTCCAAATGCAGAATAATCCACTGCAGCCAATAAAGAAAGATGAAAGATGATTTATTTCCACAGTTTAAAAACAGCATTCATATATAAAATCCAGATCCCTGTAAAAGACTGTCTTTTAGTGGGTTCGTGCATCCGCCGGCTAAAATATTCAGTCTGTGCACCCTCACGATTGGCAAAGTCCACAGGATACTTCCGGGAGGTGTGGCGTGTGTGATGACGTCACGCAGCCAATCAGATTACGCGTTTCGCCGAGAGGTCGGCTTCAAATGCTGGTATTTTTCTTAGTATAAACAGAGATTACAATGCAATACCAGCACTGATAAGTAGGGGGTTGCTGTGTGTGGAGAGAGGCAGGGGTAGGAACTTCCAGCATATCTGTACTTACTGATCCGCAGGGGAGCAGCTATAGAAAGTCCAGACAGCAACTCCCAGGCTGCAGAGACAGACTACAGCTTAGGAAAGTGAGGGATGGGGGAAAGGCTGCAAGGAGACATGGGTGCACTGGGAGTTATGGGGACACTGAGACACTAAGGGACATTGGGAGACATTATGATACAAAGATGCTGGGAGACATGGGGACACTGAGATATTAGGAACACAGTGTCCCCATGTCTCCCAGTGCCCAAGTATCTCAATCTCTCCCAACCAGTGTCCCCTAGTCTCCAAGTGTCCCAGCCAGTGTCCCCTAGTCTCCCAGATACTTTGGTGTCCCCAAGTCTCCCAGTGGCCCTAGTGTCTGTGTCCCCATGTCTCCCAGTGCCCCAAGTCTCCCAATGTCCCCTGTCTGTGTTCCTAGTGACATGGGGACACAGACACTAGGGGACACCGAGACATGGGGCAATGAGACACTGTGATACATAGGGACATGACACCGGGACACTGAGACCTGGGATACTATGGGGGACTGATACATAGGGACACTGAGACAGTGGAGACTTGAGACACTGGGGGACAGGGAGACACTAGGAGCAATCCATCTATCTATACAGCAGAATCAAACTGTAAGTAGTTTTTTGGTGAGTTTACGGCATTTTCTCTTATGTCAGGCCTTGTGATTTACATCATGTTATGTCATCCGTACATAATTAAATATGCAAATTAGTAAGGCAGGTATGGTTTTCAAAGAAAGGTTGCAACCCTAACTACTTTTCACATACTCTTGCTTAAGTATGGAAACTTAAGAGGGATGTATGGGAACAAAATGTGTGTTGACTGGCTGACAATGAAATGAGTTAAGGTAATGCTGACTTTGGTCTCTCTGGCATGTTCCCTTTCTTCTACACTACATACAGCTTTTCTCTGTCCCAGAGTATATAACAGGAGCAAATGCCCGCTAGTAAGAAGGTAAGGAGACAAGTGGACCAGCGAGTGCCAGGGGACAGTCCTTAGAAAACGTTGAGCATGCGTATCATTAGACGCATTTATGCCAAGCTCAGGGTGCTGTCTGCATACTATGCTCTTAGTTGGCCAGCTTGCATGATTGAGAGTCAGCCTGACATGCATTCATGCCAGGCTGGCCTTCCAATTCTTTGGCCAGACATGCCCCCTTTTTGGGCATGTTCGACCCTTTTGGCAGGTTACGTGATTTGCGTCAGTGGCACACCGTTTTACCGCGTCCATTGACTTCCTGCTTCACTGGACACTGCGGGTATTGATTTACTTGATAGATGAAAACATAAATTAGAGATTCACATAGGGTATATGTTTTCTTATAGCTGTGTTTTTCTTTGCCTCCAGCACCATCTCCATCAGATACATGACGCTTAGGAGTGTTTTTGGTCGATAAGATTCTGTAATTAGGCCCATCATAATTGTCCGCAGCAGGCCCACTGGGCTCTTAATCTGGCTCTGATACAGGATAGAAAGTTAATATTTTCATGCGAAATGCCACACAGAGCCACCTCTGCCCCGTTAGCTGTCTTTTATACGTAGGAATGTCTTCCAGACATAAATTACCCTAGCAGGCATGGTAGACAATGAGCCCAGCAAAGGGCACAGTCTGAGTTGGACATACACATTTTTTCCTGATTAACGGGTACATTTGTTGAAGCAGTTACAGGAGGCTATATTTTTGTAAAACAATACTCCCAGCAAAGCAAGTAGCATCAAACTGTCCTCCCTAGCCTCGTATGTGTCCACTCCACACTAACACCATGGAGAAGAATTATTCTAATAGTGGATTATGTTGTTTCTGCATAGCATACGTATCTCAATGATCCAGAAGCTGCCAGAAGTTGAAAAACAGAGCATACATTAAAAGTGAACTATCATTGCGTAAGAGATGCTGTATCATTTGATACTCCGAGAACCAGCGGACATGTCAATTCACCGACAGGTCATATGAGGTTTGCATACCCAGGGATGCAGACTGAAATATCGAGTCCTTGGCTAACAAAATGCAATGGCTGACAACGGTTCTCTGTTTCTCTTGCCAAGAGTCCAGGGTCGGAGAAAAGAGAAGCAGAGACAATGCCCAAACTGAACTCTCTTCCCACCTCTATCTGCATGAGTGAAGTGGATCCCAAAATCTGCAGACCCTGTGCAGCTTGAAAACATACAAGCTGGTTTGACATAAAATTTCCTCCATATAGTTTACATTTTTCTTTGTCCTTTTAATTGTGGGAGGCTAAAAGGAATCTCACATTATTAGTGCTGTAAAGCAAGCGTTAGACTTAAACCCCTAAAGAATTGGATAACGGTCTGAAGAAATATATCTATTCAATAAAGGAACACTTCAGGCACTAATACAACTTAAAACAGTTCTGTCACGTTTTTCGTTCAGTTTTCCTTTCCTTATTCAGCTCATTGAAGTGGTCTGAGTACAGTGTCCCTATTGCCCTTAGTGCTCTAATGGCAAGCTTCCTGCATCCAAACAAACTTTTGGTCCGGTATCTGACGCTGGACGTCCTCCTGCTCTGCATGAGGACATCCAGCGTCAGATTTTCCCCCATAGAAAAGCATTGATTCCTATGTTTTCCTATGGGGAGGTCTAATGCACGTGCATCATTTGCCGTCCATGTGCATTAGCTCGTCGTGGGATAGAGGCGGAGCCCTGACCCAGCGCCAAGTGACATCAGCACTGGGGTAAGGTAAGTAAATAAAGGGTTTTTAGGCAGAGGGAGCTATAGTGTCAGAAATATATATTTGTTTTCCTGGCTAATAGTATCACTTTAATGATTATACTCTGCTCTTTGCCACTTCCCATACCAGATATTTATTATACTTTCTTCCCTGTGCTGAGTCTTAAAGGGTTACTCCAGCCACCCTGACCAATTCTAAAAGCAGGAATCTGTATGTGCAGGATTGCTGCTTGAAACGCTAGCTTCGCCCCCCGGCACACGTGACTTTGTTCCAGGCTGCCTAATATCAACTCCGTGGGCGTACGGACCTAGTGACTAATGCTATATTGGGCATTCCAAATCGAAAATAACGGGATTTTTTTTTTTTTTAATATTAAGGGTTTAGAATTTAGATTAACCCTTTTAATACCTGGGTGCCTCCATTTGTTTATCTTTAGCAATGGATGGATCTTAAGCAATGTTCTCCAGTTGTCAAGCTGTTTTACCCTAAATCCAGCCGTCAAAAGAATACCTCAAAAGAGCAAACTGCAGGCATCATGGACAAAGATCCCGCTTCCCATGAGAAAAATAAGTGTTTTCTTTTGAAAGGTGAATTAACATTTTTTTTTAAATTTAAAAACAAGGGGAACTAGAGGGACAAAAAAGTATTTAAACGCAAACTTGCAAATGGACAGATAAGTGCAGTTGGTCTTGGCCTCATATTTGTGATATTTTTTTTTCTCATTAATCTATTTAGGTTTTCAGAAAAAAAAAAAAAAAAAATTGCAGCTTTTTCCAGCATTACTCTACCCCCTTCCTGTTTGTAAAGTACAAAGTATACCTCAGTCAGAGAGAAATTAGTATAAGCTGAGCTGCTGACCTCACCCCACAGCCCAACACGGTCTCATTATCTGTACAGTATATCAACGATGCTGTACTGTGCTGCCAGGGCAGATACCAGGGAACTAAAATGGGACTATCCTGACAAAAGCTGGGAGTCCTGGAGTAGTGTTCTGCTGTAGAAAATAAATCAGAATTTTTAAAATTTATTTTGCTAAATGAAAGAGATTTTAACATGGACAAACATACTTCTTAAATAGGATACCAAAAGTATTTCAATTGCATTGGTGACCAAAGTAGTGGGAGATACTTTAAAGGACACACAATGCATTTAACAGGTTTGAGCTTGACAATTTTGCAGCATTCTTCATCATATTAAAATCTCTTTACTTTTGCTAAAAATGGAAGAGAAAACTTTATTTTGCTGTTTTCTGCAGTTTAACTGGGCTCATCAGCCACACGCCAACTGTTTACGAAGCACCCTTCTTATTAGATGTACTCCTAAGTATATGTTCTGCTCAACCAATGAGAGATCAGTGTAAGCTGATCTGATTGCACTATACAGGCAAATCACTGTCCTCCTATTATTTGCCCCATTTCTCCTGACTTTGATATTATACCGATAAGAAGAGGTTAGTGATTAGCTGTGGGTCGGAGTCAAGTCAGAAGCTCAACTCACACCGAGCTCTCATTTTATAAAGTCGACTATTTACCTTCCAAATAGGGACACGTGGTAAGGGAATGGAGTTATTCTGCAAAGTATGTCTCTTTAAACAAACCTAGAGAGATCTGAACAGGGAGAAGCACACAACATGAACATGATGCCAAAAAAGAATATTATCAAATGCTTTTAAGTTGTGCTGGTGCCCAAAAAGGAATGCTCCAGTCCATTAAAATTACAGAGGTGTGTGGCGTTGCCAAGATTAAATAGGCAGGACATCCCTGCTGGCATACGTTCCTAGGAACTGGATTGTGACGACAGCAACATGTAACATAAAGTAGGCATAAACACTTCCTAAATGGCTAGACAAAATGGGCACTCATATAGAGGTCTTAATTATTGTATAAGCTTCTGTCTGATTAATCAATTTCTGTGCCTAGAGATTAAATAAACCACATCATAACTGGCTTTTAAAGGGTTAATACTATTGTTCAACGATTACCCTTTGTACCAAAGCTAGGGTACAGCAACATTGGCAGGGAAGGAAATGGTGACAGACTGTGAAAGCTTTGTGAGCTCCAGCTAATGATTTTATTGCACAGAGAAGTGACAATGCCAGCATTAGTGACAAAGCCCCTAAATTAGCACCTTTACAATGCAGAATGCTAGCTTATACATGAAAACGAGTGAAGTTTGAGTGTATCTTTCATGGTAAAGGAATTATTACAGCGAAGAGCATTACCAAGTGTTCGACCATTCTATTTTATTGACACAGTGCCAACTTAGATACCATTGCACTATAAATACCTTTCTAACAAAACTTTAATATGAACTCTGCTCATTGACACTAATTTGGCTCACCACGGGCCACTCACAGACCTTCTCGGAGGTCTTGGATATCCAGAAATATGACCCTTACCCCATGAGATTTTCCAACATGCTCTCTCGTCACCCTTAGGGATAATCAGGTAAGGAAAAACCTGAATGAATAATTCATTAGCACCTAGATGGGAAACACATCTTGTCCTTCTAAATAAAAGGTGTAGAGGGAATGGATCAATTCAATTCTTAATGACCCATAACCACCATGTCCTTGAACATACCCATTCCAACAGGCAGAGGTCAGGAGTCAGAGCCAGAGCCAGATACTCCTTACTTCAGGAGAATATCCAAACTAAAACGACTGCAATTCTTTCCTTCCTACTTACCATAACATACAAAATAAAGATACCATGGCACTAGTATTTGGAAAGGTAGAACACAATAGAAATTTCTGCCTTCTCTAGTGTTACCCAGTTTGTGAATAGCTGGGTTTAGAAAGAGAACTTTGATAAATAGAAAATAAACATACTTTGAAGGATAACTTTAGGAATGCACCACAAGTGAGTGGCTTTTAAAAAAAAAAATTTTTGTACAACCATAATTGTAGACGTTTATTTTTCTTTGTTGGATCCAAACCCTAAGATAGGAAAGACAGTGCTAAGTACTTGTGTCTAGTTGAAACAACCGTGAAGGACACTTTCCAAGTGATTGTTTATTAATTTGCTCCTTGATGGCCTGATGACAGAAGACTCTAAGGGTAGTCACTTTGATAGAGTGGTCAGCAAACCACTCAAGCAGCTTATCTACTAAGGATTAAGGATCCCATGTACTTAAACTAGTTGGCTAAAGTCAAAGCTAAAGCCTGCTGTCATAGGAAATGAAAAGACTAGGAGTCGGCTTTATGTATGGCCTTTGTAGTCTCAAAGTAATAATACTCAAATACTCAACATCTCAACTCCACAGTTGTTCCTAGTTCATTTCTGGATTTGGACAAATACCACATGTTCCTGCTTCACAGTACCTTAAGAAAGCCTTACGGTGAAGCACAAAAAAATACTTTATGATCTGAAAAACTGAGGAAAGAGAAACTCAAGACAAAGTAGACAGAGCAGACAGTGAAATAATGATGTAAAACTGAGCAAAGTTCCTACGAAAAAGATAAAGAACTGATCCATGAATGGGACATTTACTAAGGTAACTATGTAGTTGAGAATTTTTAAAATTTTGGCTTTTTTTTAACTAAAACTTACACTTCCCGAGTAAGAGAAAGAAAGAGTGTGGGACTTGTCATACTTGGCGGTAAGTGTTGTGACAAACGCTCCTTCCCACGAAAGTTTGCCACAAACTCCTGAAGGAGTGTGGAAGCTGGTCTCATGCCCACTGACTATGGTCCAGGTCGGAGACCATGTTCGGGAGTTACCCTGCCACCATTAGCAACTTTCCCTCGGTGTGCCTGGTTCGACACTTTCCCTTCTCACGAATGGAACCGAACGCTAGCTTCCTGGTGGCTATTTACATGAAGAAACCCGCAAATGGTCCTCAGCGGTACTTAGCCGTGACCGCCATGGAACTAATTTCGGCATGAGGACTTTGTGGTTCCCCGGACACCTCTGTGGTACTTAGCCGCGAACATTATGGAACTGTTGCCGGCATGTGGTGACCTTGCAGTGTCCGGACAACTTGGTCTGGGGTTTTGAACCACTTTGAAACCCATCAGGAAAGAGCTTTTTGGAGGAAAGGTGCCTGAGACGAAGGGAACACACGCCACCTAAGAGCCAGACGGAGCACCCCGTATTGCGTCCGCAGGAGCTCCCAAAAGTTGACCGGCAAAAGCATTAAACGCTCTGGAACTATTTTGGGCTACGACCACATGTGCAGCCGGTCAGAACTTTGAAACAAAGTCATGGATCTGAGAACTATTTGGACAACTTGGGTGCTCAGATCAGGGCTGTTGGGGATGTATAATATGTGGGGTAATTATATGTTTTTATGATGTTTTGGGGTACTTTTATGTCTATATGTTTTTGTGTTTGGCTCTTTGGGAGATAATTAGCTTATGAGTCTTTAACTCCATTATCTCATAGGCACAGAGATCTCTGGGAGGGGCTTGCATTGTATTGTTTGGAGACACCCTGCAGGGGGTTGTGTATATAGGTAGGCAACTTGGCCATAACAAAGCAGTTCATTTTCACCCTTCACTCAGTCTGGAATAGTGTTTGGGTGGATCAGCTATACTCTCTGCAGGAGAGCTTAATCAGATAGCTGAGAAGTGTGACGGAGGTACTCAGCCGGAGTACCAGGTGGTTTCTCACAAGTGTCCTTTATTTGGCATTTTGCTTGTATAATGGTGTTAATCATCCTATCAGATATTACCCTTCGGCACACAAAACTGGCAATTCAAGATCCACCAAGACAAAGATAGGAAGATTAAAGTACGCACATCCTCATGGCCTGTGTACCAAAGTCTGCCTAGTATGCAATGATTGGGATGCAACATCAGGTAGTTTCTTTGAAAATATATTCTTTATTTCATCATCACATGGACCTGGTAATGTTTCAACCATAATTAGTCTTTAATAAATTCTGTGAAACCGCAAACTTTGCCAGTGTGATTAGAGAGGATTACAGATAGTCCCACACCATGAAAAAAGGTAGAACAACATTTGGGCGGAGGAGAGATGAGGTTGAAATTCCTAGGGAAATCAATTTGAACACCAAAAAGGAAGTTAAAGGGACACTATAGTCACCAGAACTATAGCTTTTTTTTTTTTTCTTTTCTGGTGAGTATAATCAGTCCCTTCAGGCTTTTTGCAGTAAACACGGTCTTTTCAGAGAAAATGCAGTGTTTACATTACAGCCTACTGGCCACTCCTCAGATGGCTACCAGAGGTGCTTCAAGGGGCACTGCCATTCGATGTCTCCCCTCTCTGCATGGAAACACTGAACTTACCTCATAGAGATACACTGATTCAAAGCGTCTCTATGAGGAGATGCTGATTGGCCAGGGCTGTGTTTGGCTTGTGATGGCTCTGCCCCTGATCTGCCTCCTCGACATTCTCAGCTAATCTAATACTTTCCTATGGGAAGGCATTGGCTTTGAACACCCATTCTGCTTATGTCAGGCAGATCAAGGGCAGCAGACTAAATGTAAGATTTTTATTATATTTAGAGGGGCGAGGGGAGCTAGATTGAGCTAGATTGTGTTTTTAAAACTATAGGGTCAGGAATGCATGTTTGTGTTTCTGACCCTATAGTCTTCTTTTAAGCTTTATGATTAGATGCTGCTAGATTTCTGGTCTCATCTCCTAGTAGAAACATTGCCCACCCCCCTCCTGGATGGTTGACATAAGACACCACTATGGCAGTCCGATTGTAGTCGTACACAAGGGACATATGAGATTGTTTGTTTGCATAGGAGCAGTACAAATAGGTTTATACTTTAAAAATTTATAACCCCAGACACACATTTTTTACAGATCCATTCGCAAATCAAGGAAAACATTTCTGACTAGAATTAAGTGGAAACAGGGGGTCCAACGCAGACTGTTTTTATATTGGGTTTGATTTCTGTTGAAGTACAGGGGGAAGTGGAAGTCTATGTTGGAATTCACACAATAAGGCAGTGAGAGAAGAACAAGTGTCAGAAAAGGACAGAGAACAACTTCTGGGTCTTTCAAGCAAACGGCAGTATTCGAGGTGGTGGGGGAGTATGAGGCAAGTGAGTTTGTAGTCTGTGGGTTTAGACAAGTGCTTGAAGTGCCATACAGCTGCTGGTTTTGGTAGAAGCACTTGAGGAAACAGTGGGGCATTCCTCTTTCATGTGCTCTAATCATTTGGGCTGTCAACATGCCTGAACTGAGTGTTACAAAGTGTAGAGATAAAGAATAAGGCTTTTATCAAATAACAAAGCACATGCAAGGACTGTGTCCTGGAGCACACAGCAGAATGCCAAGATCTCAGGACAAGACTATTTTTCTAGCAGTCTCTCTTTTTAGTCCGCTACAAAAAAGCCAAGGCAAGTTCAGTTAAACATGATACAGTATAAAATGCAATGGACAAGGTTGTTATATTGCTCACCCACTGGAAGGAGATGGAAAAAACTTTTAGCAAACCTCACAACGGTTCACTAAAGGCCAGCGGCAAAGATACAACTGCCATCGTACACCTACTACAAGCCAGTGTAAAGCTAAACTGGCATCACAAGGCTTTAATACAATAATTAAAAAAAATCAAATGTTGAGAGCAGGGCAAACTAGTAAAAAATTACAAAAGAGATAAATAAGCAAGCGGAAATAGCTAGATTTGATATGTGTACAGCCTGATTATTATTATTCGCATCTGTATAGCACCAACATATTCTATAGCGCTTTACATCTATAGAAAAGGGATATTTTGAAGAACACCCCATTGAAAAGAGCTTACAATCTATGTTTTTGAAGAATGAGGAGAGATATATATTTATTAATTTCTGAGTTTTGCTCAGGTACACTTACTGGTGGGGTGGTCAATGTGGCTATGGCAGAGATTGATATGCAAATGGGAATACAATTGAAGTGGCATTAGCTTAGCAGCACCTAGATATAACATGGACAGTGCTAACCGTGACCCCCGCTTGCCACTCCATGTTCGCCACGTTAAAAATCTGTTTTTGGCAGTCTGTGTCGGTGCCAGGTGAATGACTGCTGACAAAGTGCTGTGCATTCCACACCACTCATGTCCTGACACCTATGTTAAGTGGAGAATTATTATTATTATTATTATTTATATACTGTCAGCAAATTCCTTGTGCTGTACAATGGGAATGCAGGTTAAAGGGAAAGCCTCTGAGCTAGATGTGAGTCAGTATCAAGTTTACAATTTACATTTGTGGTACTCTTGAGAGTACAGCCCACAGCCAGACCCCAAGTGACTCTAGAAATACGGATACGTTCATGCCATGTCTTTCAATCTCTCTCTGAAATCCAAATTCCTCTAGCATTATAAAAAGCTCATGGTTTTCTAGTGGCAGAAATAGCTAGTAGTAGGTAATAAAGCCACCATAACCTTCTCCCTAATTTACTGTCATGATGCAACATATCTCCCAACATTTCAAACTGCCAAAGAGAATCATTTTCATTTTAGGAATGTAGCTGCAAGTGTAGCCAGGGGTGGGACCATTTTGGAATTTCTAAGTGACTTCATGACCTACTGATGGTCATTCAGAACAAAACCAAAGAACCTGATTTACTAAACATTCACTAAAAATTCTTACCGCAGTTTACACACTTCACAGTCTGTATTATTGTTTTTGTGGCCTATAGTCACCAAGAAAACATTAGGTTAATCAGCAGAACCAAAAAATAAAACAAACCTCCCCCAACACCTGGTATATATTAGTAATATTTATAAACTACTATAATCACATATACATAATTTAGCTCCTAAACGTTCAGCAATGCTAAATACATTACGTAAAAGGAATTACAACACCTAATGTGAGGGAGAAACAAAACAGGTGGTGAAAGGCGATCTAAGGATCCATTTTCCAAATAACCATAATGCTTCCACACATTCACACTTGAGTGATGGACACACACAAAAACAATACAAACATAGAAGATACATTACATGGTTCTCAGAGAAGAATCCCACATGGCTCTCGTCAGATTACCAGCTTGTTCCCCCTTCACTGTTTTGGAGGATGAATGGAGCTAAGCATGGCCATATACGCTAATTTCCAAGCAATAGGCAGCCACCTTAGATTGCCTTGTGGTTAACCAGACCATGGGGTTCTGTTTTATTTTGGTCACAAGTGCTAGAAATGGATCAATCGGCAAAGCCATGCCGCTGGTTTCCACGGTGATAAATGTTTAGACCTTTAACACAGATCTCTACTCTATAACAGTTGTTTTTCTACAAGAATGTTTTGAACACATTGTCTTCATGGCTGTAATAGGTTGAATGCAGGCCTTAAGTATGGATTTTTTAAATTATGTGGCAGCATTCAAATTGTGATATCTATCTGGCTATCAATTAAAAACCAGTAAGTGATTTCTAAAAGTATGTACTATATATGTTGCATACCACTATAGTAAATCCATGGCTGAACCTGACAATTAGAAAGGTTGATGGTTAAAAAAAAAAAAAAATCTCTCAAGTATTACTTTATAGACCACCGGTCTATAAAAAAAATAAACCATAAAAAACCCAACCACCCTTATTTTACCCTTATTTCTAGGGACTTACCAGTCTCTGCATGCTCTTCACGTGGGTGGGACTGATTGATAAGGCCTCTTCATACCACCGCTTTGCTTCATCAATATTCCCCCGTAACTCAGCCACTTGGCCTCTCATGTACAGTACGTTATGGGACATTGGGAAGAGATTCGCTGCCTCCTGGACACATGCAGAGGCTTCGGCTGGCTTTCCAATCCCGATATATACATCAGCTGTGAGGGGGAAAAGGAAAATGGTACAGGCAGAATTAGAGTTCAGTAACCCTGGCATTTAGTAAAGATGGAACATTTTGGATCTTTTACAAAATGTTAATAGATCTTTATAAGGCACCTCTTGAAGAGTACCACCCTTAGACAGCTTATATAATTAATCTTATACATTAATGCATTATGAATGATTAAAGGACACTACTAAGCACAATAACCATTTCAGCTTATTAAGCTGTAGGCCTGCCGTCTTGATTTTTTATTTTCTTTGAAGTTAAATCGTTTTCAGTTGGTTTGACAAAAATTGGAGAAGTTTCTGGCGTGCAAAGCTCAATCCTTTAGTAGGGATAGGCAACCTTCAACACTCCAGATGTTGTGGACTACATCTCCCATGATGCTCTTACAATCATAATGCTGGCAGGGGATATGTAGTCCACAACATTTGGAGTGCCAAAAATTGCCTGCCGCTGCTTTAGCCTGGAATGTCAAATGAAGAATTTATCATCCACATTACGCGTCCAAAAACGTTATGCGTGCATAAATGTGGGATTTGGCAACATCTAACCCCTATTAACATTTGAATCTGTGCTGAATTGGGTCATAAAAACTGGAGAGATGGCACCATGACCACTACAATAAGCACTAGTGGGTATGATTCTTAATGTGTCCTTTTTAACCCTGTTGAAAAATAAGCTGTATCTTGGAGTATATACACAAAGAAAGCATCTAAAATGATATCAACGGATTATCTACTCTTGTGGGTTGTAAAGGCAACCTAGTGCAATGTTATAAGTACCCCAAAATGTTTAACATGAATCCCAGCTCAGGGACAGTCCCGCTGCTGGTGCAGATCAGACAAATGTGTCGTTTATGGCACAGTAAGCTGAGGAAACACATTTATCCAGTTGAGTTTGAGGACAAATTCAAAATAGACTAAAGACTGTGAAAAACAAGCTCTTCTACTACAGCTACTTAACATAGGTTGGCTGAGAGTGATGGGAGTCAAGTCAAGCTAGCCAGCTGCTAGAGTGCCAACAGTGTACTACACATTGGAGATGTATAAATAGCCCTATAAGGTATTTATTACAGTGATGCATAGAATAGCTGCCACCTTCTGGTAATGCAGGGCTACTGCAGTATCTTTATTTATTATTATATAGCACCTTTAACTGCTGCTTTTGGAAACATCTGTAATTAAACACAATTCAGGTGTTACAGACAATACACTGTACATCTAGACATACAGTGATAATAGAATTGAGAACTTTGTCAGTTAATCGCATAGAGTTTGTATCACTTTCATATGAAATACTTCGCATAATTGCCCATGAGCTTAGGTAAATGACTATGGGTATGGGTGAGGGGTGTGGGGAAATACAGTACAAACATTTTGTTTATAGTTGGATAAATGAAATGGGAATCAGTGAATAAAGGATGTATGTTGTAAATAAGAGTGGATTAGAGGTACTTTTATTCAAATGGCCAATTATTCGCTTAGAGGGAAGGGGCTGGATGTAGGTAAAGATTTAGCCAGCGGAAGGATCAGAGAGTGGGAGATATGCATATGATATGAATAGAGCCTTCAGGGACCATGCTTGTTCCCGTCACTATTTATGAATGATGTGATCAGCAATGCAGTGCTCACTGGTATTTCCTGGCGGGTAACTGGATACATTACTGCTCTTAACACACTATGTATGTCATGATGTAATGGGATTTGGGTTACACAAAGTAACAGCAAGGAAGCACATGTACAAATATACGGGGTTTCTTTACACAGAGATTGCTAGTAATGCAGGGAAAGTAGTAATGGAGCAATTTAATCTATTAAGCTATTGTAACGGAGGGGTTTATTCATTAATCACTGGATTGTAGTGAAGTTGAATACCAAACTGCAAATTCAGGACTAAAATAATAGTGTGGTAATAGCTGAATTGGACAATTTTACCAAATAAATTGAGCCTACATTTTGCAATTCAGTTTTCATATCACAAGTTGTTCAGTGAATAAACTGCTATAATACACACTAAGAACTATGTAAACATTTATGTTTTATTTTTCTTTATTTTAGTTGTGCATATGAGTACAAGGATGCTTACCATGTTACAACAAAATTTGTAAGCCATCATGTCATGAAATACAGGTAAACATTGGTTGGACATTTTTAGAAAATAAGATACAGGCTAACTCTAAGCTAGGAAGTCATGTCTAAGATGGTGAATAATTTTATGCTTTATGTAACATGGCGCTCATCTAGGCATAGGTGTTACTCGGTATACTGTTGGCAGGCTAAACAGACGTGTCTAGACATAGAGTTAATACTACGCTCTTTAGTAGTGGAGACTATCTAGACAAGTAGTTGAGAGATAAAATATATCAACTGAAAGGCTGTATACAATGCAGGAGTCCAACACTAGTGAAATTGACTAAGATGGGGCATATGTCACAGCGCACCAGGAGGCATCTAGGTACTTATTGCCTGATCAAACAATTCCTAATTTACGGACTGCCAATGAAGCTCTCAGCATCAAGTCCCGTGAGAGCAGTTGCTTGAGTCTCGGGAACAATGATTGCCAACTTGCGCACAGACGTCACCCAATCTTCCAGAGGCAGCAGTCGCCATCTTCAAGGGCTGTGCGATTCAGAGTCTCAGCAACTTGGTCCCTGTTTAGATTTCACTCTGCCCAGTGCTCTGTTCCTGGCTCTTCATACACTGAAATATTAATTATCCCGTGCTTCATTGGCCTCTGCCAAGCAGGAAGGGGATCTTGCTGACTGGGTAGGTCGTGTGAAGGCCTCACAATTGGTTCGGTCTGGTGTAGGCAGGTAAGTTGCGTTAGAGCTGTAGGAGTGCTTGGACAAAACTGCTGCCTTGCCTCTATGGTAGCCAGGAACCTAGCAAAGATTAGATCGAGCTTTGCCAGAGATGCTGCAATATGGGTCTCGGCTGACATGTCAGATGCCATGTTAGGAGCCATGCGGCGGCACTGCACACAACAGCAGTGGATAAACTCGCACTACCGGGATATAACTCACCGGTCCAAAGGGGGAGAGCACTGATGTGTACCTAATTCAGCATGGTTCAGTGCCTAGAGAGTGGAGAATGCACTAAAAAGAACGAGTGGTTTATATTCCATAGTTTCCCTTTGAAAATCAGTTAAAAGTAACTTTCACAAAGGGGGTTTTAATTCATTAAAACATGAGCGGACAATGGACATGCAAAGAGTAGCGAGACTGGAAAATGTTTCCCATTGCAGAGTTCCTCGATTTTGAATGATGCTATTTGGGTCTATTTCAGACTTGTCAACTTGCCAGGGGTGTTGCTAGGTAAGAAAAAGACCAGGGTTTCAGCTAAAGAGTATATTTTATTAGTCCTCCCACATAGGGTGACTTGAGACCTTCCCAAATCCCACTCTATACCATGCCTTGTGTCCAACCCTAACAAGTACTTTAAATCACATTCAGAGTATAATATAAATCTTAATTTACCGTCTCTACACCTGCTGTATTAACCTTACTCCCACACTGTGCTATATAATTAACTCCAAATTAAAGTAGCACTGTCACTGATTAATTAATTTGAGGTTTTATGTCTCACTCAGGCATTACGGGGACTCAGGGCTTACAATGAGATGGTTATTACCCCCCAGCAAATTGCTGTTTAATGAATAAACCTCTTGTAGCCAAATTCCCAATATTATCTGAGTTATGCAAATTGTAACTAATAAAACCTTGGGGTCAGAGAGTAAAGATCATCTTTGGTGTACATACTCATTAACAGAACAGCAAGTTATGTCAGCAGAAATGTCTTTTATGGTTTTGAAGAGATTGGGCCCCTGATCATTCCAGTGTAAACGTTAACTCACTAAAGCATGCAAGCCATTTCTAGTAACTTTATGGCTTCAAATTAATACTGTCCATTCCTAGCTAGCTATCTAGAGCATTCCATTTGGAACATTGTGGCTTCTAATTGTTACTGTCTGCTCCTAGCTATCTAGAGCATTCCATTTGGAACATTGTGGCTTCTAATTGTTACTGTCTGCTCCTAGCTATCTAGAGCATTCCATTTGGAACATTGTGGCTTCTAATTGTTACTGTCTGCTCCTAGCTATCTAGAGCATTCCATTTGGAACATTGTGGCTTCTAATTGTTACTGTCTGCTCCTAGCTATCTAGAGCATTCCATTTGGAACATTGTGGCTTCTAATTGTTACTGTCTGCTCCTAGCTATCTAGAGCATTCCATTTGGAACATTGTGGCTTCTAATTGTTACTGTCTGCTCCTAGCTATCTAGAGCATTCCATTTGGAACATTGTGGCTTCTAATTGTTACTGTCTGCTCCAAGCTATCTAGAGCATTCAATTTGGAACTTTGTGGCTTCTAATTGTTACTGTCTGCTCCTAACTAATGCATTCCATTTGGAACTATGTGGCTTCCAATTGTTACTGTCTGCTCCTAGCTATCTAGAGCATTCCACGTGGAACTTTAAGAACAGACAGGATACCATATGGAACTTCAAGTTTTATACATGTGTTACTGTCTGCTCTGAGTTATGTAGAGAATCCTATCTAGAACTCTGTGGCATATAATGTGTACATACTAAATAGTTATTCCCCATATGAAATATTAAAGGGACACTATACTATAATCATACTCTTCAGGCTTTTTGGAGTAAACACTTTTTTTTCTTCTTCAGAGAAAATGCAGTATTTACATAACTAGGAATAGTTATTCACTGGCCACTCAGATGGCTGCTGGTGGTGCTTCCTGGAGCAGTGCTGCACAGTGTGACTGCAATTCAGTGTCCCCACCCTCCGCATGGAGACACTGAACTTTCCTCATAGAGGAGATGCTGATTGGCCAGGGCTGTGTTTGACTTGTGCTGGCTCTGCCCCTGATCTGCCTCCATGACAGTTTCAGCCAATCCTATTTGAAAGCATTATGATTGGCTCAGATAATCCCTTCTGATGATGTCAGCCAAGCAGGCAGATCAGGGGCAGAGCAAGCAGCAGCAGACTTAAAAAAAAGATTTTACTATATTTATAGGGGTAATGGGGAGGAGAGGGCTGACTGTGTTTTTAACACTCTAGGGTCAGGAATCCATGTTTGTGTTCCTGACCCTGTAGTGTTCCTTTAAAGTTTAAAAATGCATTTTAATTAAAGGGTTGGAGCAACCCTTCCATATATAATTTTCCGAATACATCTCTGTTGTGTATTTCAGTTACAGGTTAAGCTTTAATTAAAGAAAAGAAAAAGATGATTGCTGCAATGACCGCAATCACACTCCTATCACTCTCCGGCAGCCAGCCAGTACATTAAAGTAGATAATTCACTACCTTTAGCGGAGCTCCGCATACGAGACTCACAGGGAGGGGTGACATGAGGTCGCGACGTGGCGCCTCATTGGCTGGCGGCTAGAGTTTCCAGATGTGGAAGATTGTCTGCTGTGACTGGGAGAGGTGAGTACGTTATTGGTAACATTGGTAAATTACAAGACCGATACCAATTATTAGAAATATGGTGAATATTGGGTCTAATAACCGGCAGAAACAATTATCAGTCATTCGCCAATACGTGATTGTGTAATCTGCTCCCTGTAATCACTGGTCAGATATTGCTCAGTGTAATCGGCTCCCTTAAGTGCTGGTCAGATGTTGCTCTGTGTAACCTGCTTCCTGAGATCGCTGGTCAGATATTGCTCTGTATAATCTGCTCCCCGAGATCGCTGGTCAGATGTTGCACGGTGTAATCTGTCCCTGAGATCGCTGGTCAGATGTTGATCTGTTTGTAAACATGAAGCATCCAGAGTATCTCCCAGATCTCTCCAAATGCTGCTGCCAGCACTTTGAGCCTTTTCTCTTCAATAATGTAAACAGGCAGTAAGGAGATACCAAGCACAATCTGACAAACTTTACAAATGGCTTTGTGTGGCTCTCTAATTCTGTAATACACTGTTAATGTGTCTGACTCTACTACTCTTGCAAAAAGCCACTTATACCTACACCTGTATCAGCCTGTTAATATGTCTGGCATTCCTAAACCCGTTGGAGCCTATTAATATTACTGGCATTCCTACACCCATAGCAGCCTGTTAATAAGCATGGCATTTCAACACCCATAGCAGCCTGTTAATGTGATCGACATCCCTAAATCTTTAGTAGCCTGTTAATATGGCTGGCATTCCTACACTGCATTCCTACACCCGTAGCAGCCTTGTTACTATAACTGGTATTCTTACATCTGTAGCAGCCTGTTATTATGGCTGGCATTCCTACACCTATAACAACCTGTTCATATGGCTGGCATTCCTACACCTATAACAACCTGTTATTATGGCTGGCATTCCTACACCTATAACAACCTGGTCACATTACTGGCATTCCTACACCCGTAGCAGCCTGTTAATATTACTGGCATTCCTACACCTGTAGCAGCCTGTTAATATTACTGGCATTCCGACCCCCGAAGCAGCCTGTTAATATTACTAGCATTCCTACACCCGTAGCAGCCTGTTAATACTACTGGCATTCCTACACCCACAGCAGCCTGTTCATATTACTGGCATTCCTACACCCGTAGCAGCCTGTTAATGTGACTGGCATCCCTACATCTCTAGTAGCCTGTTAATATGGCTGGCATTCCTATACCCGTAGCAGCCTTGATACTATAACTGGTTTTCCTACAGCTATAGCAGCCTGTTATTATGGCTGGCATTCCTACATCTGTAACAACCTGTTAATATGGCTGGTATTCTTACACCCATAGCAGCCTGTTAATGTGATCGACATCCCTAAATCTTTAGTAGCCTGTTAATATGGCTGGCATTCCTACACTGCATTCCTACACCCGTAGCAGCCTTGTTACTATAACTGGTATTCTTACATCTGTAGCAGCCTGTTATTATGGCTGGCATTCCTACACCTATAACAACCTGTTCATATGGCTGGCATTCCTACACCTATAACAACCTGTTATTATGGCTGGCATTCCTACACCTATAACAACCTGGTCACATTACTGGCATTCCTACACCCGTAGCAGCCTGTTAATATTACTGGCATTCCTACACCTGTAGCAGCCTGTTAATATTACTGGCATTCCGACCCCCGAAGCAGCCTGTTAATATTACTAGCATTCCTACACCCGTAGCAGCCTGTTAATACTACTGGCATTCCTACACCCACAGCAGCCTGTTCATATTACTGGCATTCCTACACCCGTAGCAGCCTGTTAATGTGACTGGCATCCCTACATCTCTAGTAGCCTGTTAATATGGCTGGCATTCCTATACCCGTAGCAGCCTTGATACTATAACTGGTTTTCCTACAGCTATAGCAGCCTGTTATTATGGCTGGCATTCCTACATCTGTAACAACCTGTTAATATGGCTGGTATTCTTACACCCATAGCAGCCTGTTAATATTACTGGCATTCCTACCCCCGTAGCAGCCTGTTAATATGGCTGGTCTTCTTACACCCGTAGCAGCCTGTTAATATTACTGGCATTCCTACCACCGTAGCAGCCTGTTAATATTACTGGCATTCCTACCACCGTAGCAGCCTGTTAATATTACTGGCATTCCTACCACCGTAGCAGCCTGTTAATATGGCTGGCATTCCTACACCCGTAGCAGCCTGTTTATATTAATGGCATTCCTACCCCTTTAGCAGCCTGTTAATATGGTTGGCATTCCTACCCCTTTGGCAGCCTGTTAATATGGTTGGCATTCCTACCCCTTTAGCAGCCTATAAATATGGTTGGCATTCCTACCCCTTTAGCAGCCTGTTAATATGGTTGGCATTCCTACCCCTTTAGCAACCTGTTTATATGGCTGGTGCTTCCAACGTAGGCTATTGATTCCTTACAGATGACCACAGTATTCACATATGCCCCCAAGGGCAGAACGCAGGTGGCTCGTTGCCTTGTAGGCCCCGTCTGCATTGAAAGGGTTAAATGTTGCATTACAAGTGGATGCGCAAGGCTCTATAAATAACTCGCAATGCAGACTGTGGAAGGTGCCAACATGAAAGCTATAATCTGGAGCAAGTAACAAGCAGAAATTAACCTCCTACTTAAAGCAATTTTTAGCTGCCATCACATTGAGCCATGGGTGAAAGACAAGGCAACACATCTTTACACCTCTTAAGACTCTAATAGGTCACGTAAAATAACTGGGCGAGCTTAATTCGAACACGTATGGCATCTTAGACCAGATGAGACTTTTTTACTGTCAGCTTGATGCCTCTAATCATTGCATCAGTTATTGCCATACTAGCTGGTAAGTAATTTCTTGCCTCTGCCAAATGGCCAGAAATGTAGGAGTGCCCTATAAACACCTCACTAGAATGGCAGTGTTCAATTAGCTCTGATATTCTTACAACATTGCTCTATAGAAAGTAAACTAGGGATAGTTCACACCACAATCCAGTCTGGGAGGGTTGTGGGCACACATGATTTTCAGTAACTGCTCAATAATAAATAAATAAGGATTTCATTAAATTATATTAAATGGAATCTTTAAAAGCAGATTGTACCACTATCAATTGCATATATGTTGTTTTTTTTATTCTTTATTTTTATTGTGCCGATAAATAAAAAAAATGCCTGCAATGCCACAACGGCAGAAACAACCTCCGTTATATCAACATAACGGAACAGAAGTATGGCATGTGAGAATCAGCACAATTTTGTAAATATAGCAATAAACAAGAGAACGTTCATGTCAAATCAATAAACATAAAGTATGATAATAAGTAGGGAGAGACAAATAGACATGAGATTTACTGTTGGGAACCTTGTGCTTTATGCGGAGGCCTTCCTGAGGGAAAAAAGTCTGAGGCCGATAGCCAAGAAAAACGAACCCATATTTGAGGTACATAACTAGGTTAAACGGGGAAGTGTCAATATGGGCTTTAAAATCACAAAGAAGGCAACGAGACTTGAAAGGATCCCATAAGAGGAGTTACAGGAGTACTGCACATGTTAGCGAGCTTTTACCTGGCTTATACCCTAGACTGGGGGAGACAGAATAGATGTTCCGTGGTTGTTTAAAAGCCATGGTAGGATGGGTGTGATGTAGGTCTGCACGTAATTAGATGCGCAATTATATAGAGTGAGTGTATTAGTATGAGGCCACTGAGCTTGCTGCTATTCAGCAGAAATGTCCTCATAGAGATGCATAGATTCAATGCATCTCTATGAGGAGGTACTGATTGGCCATGCCTCCTTGCCAATTTCAGCCAGTCTAATGCATACCCTGTCGGAAAGCATTGAATTGGCTAAAAAATAATACATTCTGATGATGTCAGCAAGGAGGCAGATCGGGGCAGGGCCAGTGTCGGGCGGACCTACGCGGTGCTGGAAATAAGGTACATTTTATTACCTTTTAAGGGGGCCACCTAAATGGTGGTTTTAACACTATAAGGTCAAGAATACATGTTTGTGCTCCTGACCCTATAGTGTTCCTTCAAAAAATGAAATTCTATCAATCTGCTTGCATTATTGTTTAAAATGTATGTAAAGAAACTTTATGGTCACATTGCCTTTGGTCTTCAACACGTCAGTCATGGGATTCACACAATTTTCTGTGGCAGAAGACCTACTTGAAATGATTAGGCATCACTAACATGCCAACAGAGTAAGCAGAAGTCTTTCAATACCCGAGCATTGTGTTACCCTATCCTCTGGCATGAAAATGCTTAAAGACCACACGAAAGCCAAAATAAACACACAAAATAAAAAGCAATAAAAAGAGAAACATGACACACACCTCTCTGAAGATGCATCTGATCTGAAGTCGGATATGGGCAAATGTGCTCCATATTCTTACATAAAAGACCAGCCCTGGCATATTAAAACTGGTTGTAATTCCATCACACTGAGGGTTGAGAAGTTGCTCTGTCCTAAAGAGGCAGGAGGTGAAATTTCACACTGTCTATTTTTACAGCATGTCCCCATGGCTGTGAAAATGGGTGAGTTTTGTACCCAACAGAGAACGCAATGGTAAAAAAAAAAATCTGCTTTAAAGGGGCACTCTGGGCATTAGCACTGCTTTCATGCTATACATGCTGTGTATTGCATGCTTAAAAGAATACATATTGTATCATTCTGCACTTTAAAGGGACAGTCTTTTGTAAACATTGCAGCTAAACAAAGAGGAGTGTTTATTTTGCAGAGTCTATGGGCATAATTTCCAAGTTTTATGTCAAACCATTTAGAAGCTGACATAAATTGGAGCCCACCAAGCTACAAAGAGACTGTACCCTCCTCAGCTGCCTTGATAATGTAGAATTTACAATTTCAGTTGGATATATTTTTACATTGATAATATGTAAGTGTAAATTCAGCCCTATCAATGGGAAGTCCCAGTTTTTGTCAAACTGGGGACAGTGTCCAGAGACTAGACAACAAATCACGGAGGGACACTCAGTGTCCCTTTAATAGGTGAGTGGGGGGCATAATAGATAATCGACAGACATGGCCCACTGAGGTCCTCTTCTTCTAATGCAGGGTACATGACACTCAGCAGTTCAGCTCAACCAGTATGGTCAGCGGCTGAACTGAATCTACACTGGTAAGGAAATGCAAGGGAGCAAAATTAGAAAATGCATTAACGATGTGTTGGTGCCTGGAGTCTCCCTTTAAACGCTACCAAGTCCCATGGCATCTGTGAGCTAGTAAGAACTGTTCTGAGCAGATTGGGGTAAGGGGAAAAAAACCTTCACTTTCTCTGTGACTGGCATTCTGACACATAGGCATGGTGCAGGAAATATAGACTTTTTTTCTGTAACCAGGCTCCATGCTGATTAATAAGTCTGAGTGCGTGGGTGCTGTTTGTATGATTTCGCTGAGCAGGTTAGGAAAGCATTCCCTAATTTCTTTGATCACAGCTAACAGACAATACTGATCCATAAAAAAATGACAATTTCTATCAGAAATAATCTCTAAAATTGGATATCACTCTCTCTCACTATATCTAGATCATAAAGCCTGGTGTAGAAAGACTAATCAGGAATGATGTAATTTGTTATTTATCAGTGGGACTGGGGGTCTGGAAGGCTGTATCCCCTGATTTAAGCCATTGTTACGTGCTGCTCACACTGAAATGCTGTTGGCATTGCACACTGAAACCAACTAATCCCAAAGCAATAATGAAAGCCATTACAGATCTTTGGTTTCCTGTTCTGTCCAATTTAATGTAGGTTAAGGTGACTGTCACTTTAAAGAGCCATGTCAGAACCTATAGCAGCATCCCACCAAATACTGCTAGTTTAGTGGTGTAATTAAAAGCACTCAGAGTACATACTGTGAAGTATCACACTGGATGAAGAACATTGTAGTCCACTCAAAGAGCTGTATTTATTGGGCAGTGAGTTGTCTTTAAATAAAAAAAACAAAAAACAAAAAAAAAAAACTGCCATGCAAATATTCTATAAATAACTAAAATGTAAATTTTCATCTATGAATAATCAATAAAAATATAGCTTTTTTGTTTTGTTTACATTTTTCTTCACTATTTTAAATTGCACCTGTATATTGACAGATATGGCGGTGGTTGTAGTGTACAGGCACAGCTCACAATTGACAGCAAGATCCAAAGTTAATATATATGAATAGTAACATTGTGTCCCCTTTTTGCATCTTATTAATGTGATAATTTTAATATAAGTCAGGACTGTTGTTAGGAGTCTAGCACTCTGGACTGAGTGAACAAAAAATGAAACACATTACACGTCTAGTCTCTGCAATTTAGTTTCACTATTTAGATCCTTTCAGAGAAACAGTCAAAAGTGAGTTATAGAAGAGAAGTTGCCAGACAGCCATCTCTTTAACTGGCTAAAGATAATGAGATTAGTAGTTATGATCTAGGAATGAAGATTATCTGCCAGAACACTCATTGTTCTTATATTGAAATCTTAATGACAACAATTTTCATTTAGGTTTTGAAAGGGCAAGTCAGAACCATGAAACGCCTCGATCAATTCTCAGTTTTGTTTGAGAGCGTCAAGGCTCACAATGTCTGGGAAACAGCCAAGCTGACCTCCCTTCTCATTACCCTCGTTCACGTCTCCCTTGGTTATTAACAGGAACCCGTCAGCATTTTGAGAGAATGGAAGTGTAATTACTTTCTGCCGCAAAGTAATTCCAAGCATCCAATATTACAGGTCAAACCTTAGGCTTACTTACCACCCAGGGTGAGATCCGGGCAAGATTTGAAAAGCTTCTGCCCTTCTCCTACCTGAACCGTGTGTGTTATTTATTAGACCACAGCTCTACCCTCAGATTAAGACAATGTCACCTAGAGTAGATCATGGACATACAGCTGGATTCAAACCTCAGTCAAACATAACCAGGGTGGGGGGATGGAGTTGGAGTCTGGACATATTATGGTTAACCCTAATATACACTCTACTGTTCACTAAGGGGTTAATCCTTCGAGTACATATTCTAGCAGTAAACACAAGTATAAAACAAACAGTCCCCTTATTACAACATATAGATTTTTTAAAAGTGGTACAGCTTACAACAGCAGGCTGTAGTGGTTATGGTGCCAAGAGTGACCTGCTGCTCTAACTCTGTAAGTAGTTAAGCCATTGAAGAGTTTGACAACTTATCCGCAGTATGTCACTACCTGCCCTGGAGTCGGAAGCTTCCACTGCTAAGCCCTATCCCACAAAGCCAGTTCATTGGATCAGAGTGACTCGAGGTATGTTTTCAAACCATTCTTAAACTTACAGTGGGACAATGCGAGAGCACTTTTGGCACTATTATGACGATGGTGCTTGGAGTATTTTTTTTAATCCTATTCTTTCAGTGGAAGTACTCAAGAAACATTAAATTTTGTGACATGAATATTATGTGCAATTGTAGATGTCCCTATTGTGCTTTTGTAATCTGAGCAACTATGGTAAAAGCCACTCCATTGTGCTTATGAAAGTATTACAAACATACACTTAAAAAATAAACAAAAAACAACATACTTAAAAGGACACTTTAAGCACCACAACCACTTCACCTTAATGAAGTGATTTTGATGTATATGTTTGGTCTCTTTTTTTTCCTGCACAATGTGAAACTTTGCAGTTTTTGAGAAATGGTAATAATTATATTTGTCCGAAACCTCATCTCTAGTGAGTGTCAGACCTTGTTGAAGAACTTTAACTTTCAAATGTCTTCACATACAGCAGCATCATGCACAGTATGACACCCCAAACCCACTAATGCAATGGATTTAATACTTCGCTCTGAGAAGTTTCTCATTGGCAGAGCAATCATCTTGCATGTGCAGTAGGTCCCTCACATGATATATTTTTTTTAAAGTTAGTGTTCCTTTAAGGTCCCCAGTATAAAGGGTTTCTTTAGGGAACAATCCACTTTGGAAGTGACCCCAGTTTAGTGCATTACCTAGAATTATACATAAAATTATAAATATCCCAAATATGTGCTAGGAGACAGGGGAAGCTCCTTGCACCCTAACCCATGACATATTTTATTCTTTAATTAGATTTTCTCTTCCCTAAAGCAACATGAAGGCAAATATTTGAGACCTTGTACTAGAATTCTGCTCAGCATTAACTGTCTTGTGTACAAAAACCTACAACGCCTGAGTAAAAAAAAACGCACACTGCATGTAAGGAATACACAGCACAGTTTGTCATATTTGTGGAAGCTTTCATTAGAATTGTGAATCGATCTTCTGCTACCTAATGAACTTGTGATCCTTTTTGTTTTAGTTCTGCGTCTACATTAGTTTTGACCACTTACCTGCGTGAAGCCAGATCTGAGCCAGTGTCATCCATGGGTGAAGGGGACCTTGCTTAGGTGCACTGCTTTGCAGTGATGACGCCACTTCGGACAATGCCTGCTCCACGCGTGAAGCTGCAATAGATGTCGCATGAACTGAACCTGGGTAAAGAAAATTAACATCTGAAGAACAAATGCCAAAATTGGGGCCGTATGTTTACTGTAATTCACCGCAAGCAGTACTGTTATTCTGGATTATTAGGAAATCGTCATTATATGAGTCAACAATATAACACTACACAAAAACTGCGTGCACATGCAAACATAAGTCAGGTATTAGTCAATGCTGGGGGTACTGGTTCTCATGGGTACTCATTCAAGTGGCACCAATTACAATGTCACTATTTGACGATACCTATAAATATAACAAAATACAGAGATCCTTTAAAGGAAAGATTTAAAGGATCACTATAGTGTCAGGAAAACAAAGTGGTTTTCCTCACACTATAGTGCCCTGAGGGTGCCCCCACCCGTGGCGCTGAAGGGGTTAAAACCCCTTCAACAGCTTACTATTCCAGCGCCGTGCTCACCCCGCCCACGTCAGCTCCCCTGTCAGATGCGCCTATAGAGGCTGGCTTAACCCTGCAATGTAAACATAGCAGTTTCTCTGAAACTGCTAAGTTTGCATCTGAAGGGTTAAAACCTGAGGGACATTGCACTCAGACCACTTCATTGAGCTGAAGTGGTCTGGGTGACTATAGTGTCCCTTTAATTCTACATAACCACAATGTCTAAATCTCAGAGTGCCAGTCATTTATATGTTGTGCAATGTGTAACACAGCCTTCAGCATAAAACCAGTCAATGCTAAATTTGTATTTATATCGATGGAGTGGGGGTAGGTCATTATTCATGTAACAGTAACTATTGGTGTGTGTCAATTTTAATACCTCCCACTGTTTGCTGCATAAACCCCTGAGATGATGATATAGTCAGACTACCAATTTCAATTCAGTAAGCAATGGAAGGTCTGTCAATCTTATTCCGCAATAAGAACCTGTGTCGTTACTCTATGCAAACTAAGTTATGCAGTAAAGTTTTATATATATATATATCTATATATATATCTATATCTATATCTATATATATTTTTTATTTTTTTATTATTATTTGTATAAACCATGCTATTGTAATAATTATTTAATAAAATCCTAAATTCTATTTATTTCCCTGGTTAATAATTTTCTAGAACAAGTAATATTTTATCATGATATAAATACTGCATCAACCTTTAAAGCAGACAATTTACTCTTTGTTAAAGATAATATAGTAATAACACTATCTCTATATACATTGATAACTTATTATTTAGTTGATTTATCAAAGAGAATAATAAAGAACAATCAAGTCACTCAACAGCATAATCAAAATTATTAAGTCTGTCTTGTCCATGTAAAAATATAAACTTAGCTGGTCAAAAAATATACATAAAGTATATATTTGCCAAATAAATAGCACCGTGTACAAAAGCATCCTTGGCACACCCTTACGTTGGGAACATAATGCCTTATCCTTCATCCTTTTTGGCGGTGGTGTACATGTATGGACCACCATTTGAAGCACAGCAATACGAAAATGTATTGACAATATGGTTCCTGCATAAGCAAACACTCTAAAGCTACATACTGGGAGTAAAGAGCAGCCGTATAGATATTAACTATGAAACACTGAATTATTATTTAAATGTGAAGATTCGTGCCATAGATGGGTTAATATGCAGCCTTTTTGCTTGCTATTTCTGTTGGCCAGTTTTCATGATGTCACTTGTATCTGGTGGCAGTCGTTTAACTTGTGTTGTGACAAATGAAACTGTTGCCAGGGAGATGAGCCTTGCTGTTGCTGCGTACGCAGTGCAGTCCGCACACGGCGATGCTGAAAGTTTCAGGGCCTGAATCATTACAGCAAACATCCATGCTTCAAATGTGACTGTTATTAGTTCAATGTCAGCTGGAAGTGATAGATAGCATGGCTTGGTTGGACAAAACTGGCATTTTTTTTTCTTT
Source organism: Pelobates cultripes (assembly GCA_933207985.1). Classification (NCBI taxonomy): domain Eukaryota; kingdom Metazoa; phylum Chordata; class Amphibia; order Anura; family Pelobatidae; genus Pelobates; species Pelobates cultripes. The sequence goes on from OW240924.1 coordinate 57,242,386, forward strand.
TGTTATTTTATCCTCTATGCTCAGAAACTGTTCATATAGAATTACCAGTTAGGGTTCTTTTGAGATCTCATAGAAATATTCTGAATCAGCGCGATGTTAAAGGCATCACCTCCAAAAAGAGGAATATTTCCTTGCCAAGCAAGATACAAAAACAGCTGTCAATCAAGATTCCCTTTTAAGTACATTACTGCATTATCTGAGCTCTACATTCCTGCTTGTTATGTTTAAAAACCCTAGTGTGGCTGTCTGCCTGGTGGCATTGAAGCAAATTGCATTTTTTTCCTTGCAACCGTGCTACTGTTGCACTAACAGCCGGTAAAGGGCTGAATCTCCATTAGCTATTGCAGGCAAATCTCATCTTTGCTGCATCGGGAAGTGATCTAAAACAATGTTTATTTGTCCCAAGAATCTGGATTTTACAGGCAAACTGCAACATTACAGGAACAACTTTAATACAAAAAACAGTTTTAATACTATGTTCCGAGTTAGCTTATGTTATTTACAACAGCAGTTACAACAGATTTTCCATGTGGTATTGGAGAATGGAACACACATATAACATCACCGCTCTAATGGAGCAATTTTATATGGTGAGCAGCATTTGCGTGATGTTGAAATTGCATATATCCATTACAGAGTCCTTAAAGGCACAGTCTAAAAATGCAACTAGGGCTATGTTGCACCTGCACTTAAGATGGTCTCGGTTTGTATTTTCCAGGATAGGAGTTACAGCCTAGAGCATCTTAATGCCAGGTACCCCCAAACCTCATTCGGCACCAACTATGCCAAACCCTTCCACAACCTCCCAGTAATGTAGCAGCATTACTGCATGCTACACCGCATGCCATTACAGCACAGTGTACAATGCTTTGTAATGATGTCTCTATTTAAAAACGGCAGGAAAACAGTTTACAGAAGAACTCCCCACATTGGAATTTAAGAATATCTTACTTTGAGTACTAGTCTGCCAATTAAATGACGACATTAATGCTCGGGCAGGGTAAGCCCTGAAAACAGGAAGGTTAACGTAACCCACAGGCTGTTTGGTTTGTTCTATATTTAGAGAAATCTGCCTGGCACGGATACCCCTCCGAATGACTAGATATACAGGTGAGATCTGCAGGAGGCAGACAGACAACAAAGGTGATGAAATCCTCTCTTTAACCTTTAATTACTACTGGCTCAGGAGCAGAAGGGGTTAGCTGACTGTATATTTGCTCGAGGGTTGATAATGTATTCCAGTGTGCGGCAGCGCGGGAAACATTGTGCTGCAGGCGCTGGGCCTTGTGCCAGGAAATCCTTTCCAGTGTCAGGAAGTTATGCAAATGATTCTGTTTGCAGAATCTGTAATTATGCCTTCTTCTTATTCTGATTTAACAAATAAGGACCTGTCCTCTCTGCTGTAATGAACACTTTGTAAGCGTACCAGTGCTGGGGAGTAACTATCATCGCTTTCAACGTCTGCAAATATACGATCATGATGAACACAGCTCACAACAACCGCAGTGACAAAGGTTATCCATCAATGCCATAATGTCTACTTATCAGTCATCAAGTACGCTAATATTGGTAATCTAAGGAAGCTACTTGCCAATCCAGCTTGCCTGATTTAATAGCTTTGGTTTTTTTTAAATGCTGAAATACATTTCAATGGAGGAAGAAGGCACTCCTCGCAAGGGTCGCTCAGCGCTTAATGAGACAATCTTCTCTGGAACTTTGGAATTGTTTTTATGCAATAGTGCATCACAGAGCTCCACAGCCATGAAAGTGCTTGTGTACGAGTGTCAAAGCCACACAGCAACAAAACTCATTATTGAACAGCATTTGAGTATCACAGACTCTTTATGCGCCTTTACAAATAAATCAGAACTATAGAGCACTAGTGTATCACTGAGCTTTGCAGTAAGAAGTCACAATAACAGGCAGTATTTAACAGTATAACAGACTTCCAGAGCAATAAATGAAGTATCTATTGGTATAACAGAGCTCCACAGCAATCACATTGCATTCCCATGAATGTACAGTCTTCATGGGTATCACAGTAATGTTCAGTATCTATAAATATACCAGAGCTCCACAGCAAATAAACTCACAGTAATGTTCAGTATCTATAAATATACCAGAGCTCCACAACAATCAAACTCACAGTATTGTTCGGTATCTCATAATACAACAGAGCTCCACAGCAATCGAACTACCAGTAATGTGCAGTAATTATTTATACAACAGAGCCCCACAGAAATTAAACTCTTTTTAATATGCAGTACATGTGCATATAGCAAGATACTTAGGGTAATGCGCAGTGTCTAAGGGTATCTCAAAGTTCCACAGCAATAAACATCAGTGATAATAAAGCTTCACAGGAACAATATGCACATTTCTAAATGATAGTAATTATATTTAACATTTTTGCAGTCTACCAGACAAGATAACCCTACTATTGTTTGTGTGTTTAAAATGTGTTACTTACCAGATCATAACATATTTTAATTGGATTACAATTAAGTATTTCTCAAGCCACCTCTGGCAGATGCCAGTGACCTTCTCCTGTCCGCTGCTCGCACCCGTACGGCCAACTCATGCTTGCAGCAAACTTCCTATGGTATAGCTTGCCTTCCGCCATCAGACTCTCCCCTAGTCTTCAATCATTTAAGAAGTGCCTTAGAACCCATCACTTTAGGAAAGCCTATGGCCTTCCAGAATAACCTCTACCTCACATACCTGTCTCTTGCTCTCTCCTAAAGGGCAGCACTCTATTCTCTCCTCCAGCTCTACTTCTTTTTTTTTTCCTCATTTCTTTTTATTGAATTTCATATATCACATATATACATAAATAAACATACAAAAAATTAAGATATGGGTGTAGATCAAACACATCTCTCCCAGATCAAACACCATCCATACAGAGAAAACAAACTTACTAAATATGTACAAAATAAAAGAACCTTGCATTATACCAAAATACAAAAAGTCCCCTTTGTTACTCTATCAGAATATTATTCACAACGAGACAAACAATATTGGTCTGTTCAACATTATGATAAATTACGTGGTCAGAGTGATCACCAAATTCTAACCTAAGGTCTAGCAATAGAGCCTATAGGTGAAAAAATAAATAAAAAAATTAAATGCTCAAGGGCCTTACCTTAATAAATGCTCAATAGCCCTATCACCCTCCACCTACTCCTCTATCGCAGCCTTTCCTCCTTTTGGAGAAACATATTGGCCCTCCTATATTACCATCCTCTGATCTTCACAATCAGGATTGTAAACTGCTCAAAAAATCTATCATTGGAGATTAAATTCAAAGATATCAGGCCTTTTTCCCTCTCAAATTGCTGTAGAACTTGCGCTTTAAGCTGATCCTTAGAAGTTATCTCTATATTTTTCCATGCTCTTGCTACTCACATTTTAGCAGCCATAAGACAATGAATAACCACCAAATCAGTTGTTTCATTCGCTTCTGTTCCTAATATATGCAATAACGCTATCTCTGCTTTTTGTTCAAGGCGTATATCACACAGGAAATAGATAAGATTGAAGGTTATACTCCATAGGGGTTTAATCCTAGGACAGGTCCACCAAATATGTAGCATGGACCCATCTAGGTGAAAACAACGCCAACAATTTGGTGGATTCGTCTGAGAAATTTTAACTAGTCGAGATGTACCATCTATATGCAATTCCTCCAGCTCTACTTCACTCCCACCTTATTTGATTGATATTTCCTATCCTAATGTGTTTTATACCCCACCTCCTATAGACTGTAAGATCATTTGAGCAGGGTCCTCTTCAATTTATCGTTCCTGTAAGTTTTCTTGTAATTGTCCTATTTATTTTTGTTTAATCCCCCTCCTCCCCCCCCATAATATTGTAAAGCGCTACGGAATCTGTTGGTGCTATATAAATGACAATAATAAGAAAAGGGTTACACAACTACATAGGCAGGGGGCTCAGCTGGGAGGCTGTGGTATTCTGGGAATTCAATAATGTTAAGATTTGTTAACCAATCTGGGAACATTAGATTAAACTGGAGGGAGGTGGTAATCAGCAGCTCTTATATACAAAGTATTTCACCACAACTGGGGGCTGACGGTGCTACAGGCTTACTGATACAGTGGCTGTCAGGGCACATAGCAGTCATTACTTAAGAATTTGATTTGGGAAGATTTCTAAACAATGAGCTGAATGTAACAAGCACGAGGAGCGGGAAGGCAGCCAAGACGTAACAAAAAGACCAAATCACCAAACCTTTCATAGACTGCATTAAGCCACAACCACCCCTTTGTTAAGTGAAGAGCCCTCTTAAAATAGCGGCATGCTGTTACCTTTAGAAACTGACACCCTTTCATAATTAAACAGGCAGTAGCAGGAAAGGTGAGACCTTGTAATTTACAACTGCACCTCTATTTAACTTTTTCAGAGTCAAGTTTGTGCTGCCTGCATCCTGTGCAGTGTCGCAGTTCTTACGAAAATAGAGCAATATGGTTTGCAGGGGCTGTCATGGCTGCTATAACAATAGTGTCTAGTGAACAAGAATATTAGGGAGTTATTTTACAATTTTGTAAGATAAACAAGCTCAATATTTAATCTATGTTTATTTCTTATAATTTTTTTTTTTTTTGCTGCAATGGGGACCGATTTCTTATAGCAATTAATGCGACACATGACCCGTTCCAATGAGAAACCAACAGTTAAACCAAATTGATATCAAGTCACGTTAATGTCACTAAGAAGTTCCAGGATTGACCCACTGGCAGTCGTGGACTGATATTTCTCAAACATCTCATCCGCAATTTCAGCTCCAAAGGGAAGCGCCATAGCGGATTTATACCGAGCCAGCAGTTCATAAATGATGGGGTGTTAGCAGCATTTGGGGAGCAAACTTCAGTTAAAATGACTATATTAGAAGAGAAGAATGAAAACTAAAATCCACGGCAAGCACTGCAAATAAAAGATGAACTCACAAAAGCCCTCCCCTGCCTCCCCCCTTGAAAAAAAAAAGATTTCTGAGAATCTACAGAGTTTGGATAATTTTTCAAGTAATAAACATAATCGAAGATCACAAACAATGACATGCTAGTCAGTTAATTGCCAATCTGGAATTGGTGGGAAGTAAAGCAAAATGTCAAAAAGGCCACTTGCAGGGTTATTCAGTAATGTGAGAATAAGCCCCAAACGGTTACTATAGTGATTTTATTCTAACCCCCAGCCCCCCAAGAGCTGCACTTGTCCTCCCCTCAGTCGGCCCTCCTTTTCAGTCCCCCTCCTCCTCCAGCGAGGGCGAGTGACTTTGGTCCAGGAGGATCGGGTTGAGGGGATAACTTGGCCATGGAAAAGAGGTACGTTTAGGCTCTTTTATACAGTTATTTTGAGCCGGTGGGGGCACTACAGAAAGGATTACTCCAACCAAAACCAGTGTTTTATTAAAACGCTGGTTTTTGGTTGGAGTAACCCTTTAAATTTGAAATTCAATTTGAATTCCTGGTAATTCTCACTTTAATGAATAACTTTTCAGCAATGTTCCAATAGGGGATTATTTACTATAGAAACCACCACCAAAACATACCTACTGATTGCTCTATGCATAACCATAAGCACAGGTTCTGTATCTCCGATTTGAGCTGTTTACAACAGTCCAGGCAGCAGATTATCAGAAATCACAAATGCCAAATCACAACAGAAAAAAACCCAAAACAAAATAATAAAATCAAGAACAGGTTACGGAATGGAGGGTCTGCTGGCCCACAGGAGAGCTCACTGTCCATGAAGGTCTTTATTGGGTGATCAGATTTGGGAGGAGAAAGAGGAAGGTGGGTAGAGACAAACAGGTGGAGAGGTGAGTCTGTTCTTGAAAGGGAAGAGGAATCAGATGCTAAAAGAAAGTGAGAAAGGCAAAAACGGTGGTAAGGATGTACAGTGTGTTGCTATAGGCTTGATGTGGGCACTGTTCTACCAGTAGTAGTGAAGTTCACAGCTCCACATGTCCAAAACAAAACCACTGGCTGCTGTGTAATGGTAAAGTGTAAGCGGCATTACTTTTTCTAAATTGTACATTTAATTCATAATATGGGCTATAGTTCAATGAGACATGCATAGGGAACTCCATACATGTATTGAATGGGACAGCCTTGTCCTTCATTTTGTCACCGAGAGTTGGAGATTTTTACAATATGATCACTGTTGCAGATGCTGGAATTGGCTCCATCTGAGTTTTGGTGTGCGCTCATCTCCATATTGATTCTGATTAGTATTTTTATTAACACCTCAAGAGCCAGATTTTAGGCATATGCATTTATATCACAACTGATCCTCAAGGGGTTAAACAACAGATCCGCACTATTCTAATACTATTCTAGTTGATAATTCTTCCTTTATACAATTAACCAAATACATTGATTCTTTCAACACTACTGGGTTAGGTTACAAGTCATGAACCTCTCATTCAATGAAAGGATTACAAAGAGGATAGTTTTATAAAGGAACTCATCACCTACTCCTGATGTCATTTCATTAAGCTGGCCACTAAATGAACTAGCCATGCATGGCTCCCAATAGTATTATACTGGTTGTCTGACTTGTGGACAGGAGTAGGCAAGCAGCCAGATGGAACTGTAGTCTAGAGTACTAGAGGTTACCAATCTAACGAGCTCCACTAAAACCACCTTCCTATTGAACTAACCATGTATTTCTTAGATTATACCTTTGTTTCTTGTCACAAGCAGCAATTGGAAAAACCTTGCATGTCTGTAATATTTCACATATATATTCTGCAAACAATTGGACTAAATTAAAAATATGGTGTGAAAAAATATGGTTTAGTTCTCTTACCGGTCTCCGGATCACTAAAATCAGGCAAGGTAATGGTGTTGAGTTGACGTCTGTCCGCAATGGCTCTATCCAGAAGGCTGCTACCGCGTCCAGAATCACTGTGATGAGAACATAAGACAATGTCACACTCTGTACAGTGCTGCATACACTACCTCCAGAGCAAAAGGTCCCACACACCAGAAATTACACTGAATGCAATTGGATACAAACACAGTTATAATTCAGCATTTTTACTTTTTCCCTTCCAACAGTAAGGCTGAATGAAGAGATTTTGCTGTGGTCACTTGCATACAATTAAATAACCATGCTGACTTTACCTGGGGTTTGTTAGGTTATAACATGACTTCCAGATCTGCAGCATGTGTTTGCAAGTCAGTAAAGCTTCATCAGGTCCTCGACATAAGGATTCCAGCTTTGCTTTTGAAAACAGCAATCTGAAAAAACAAGAAAAAAATAGAGATGATAAAAATATATACAATGTGTTGGCAGATAAAGAAAACAGGCCAAACAATATAGTCTGACCTTAGAAACGTAGGTCGTATAAGACAATGAAGACAAGATGTTACTTAGTAGCTACATTATACTGAATAATTATGAATAATCATTATTCAGAAAAAGAACAACAAAGAAGTAGAACCTAATACACTCCACTAACGGATGCGCGACAGTAAGAGTGCAGAAATGTGTAAAGAGATAAAAACAACCCAAATATTTATTGAATTTAATTTGGGGAGAGGTGGCCATAGGACTGGGCTCTTGTCGAGTGGAGATCCTCTTGAGTATTTTACTTGTTACTCCTCATACACCCTCTCCATTTTCTCTTTTTCTTTTTGTTGCTGAAAAGGGGTTCTTTACTATTGCTAGCCCCAGCCTAGGAACATCTACCTGTCCAGGGTAAGTTGATATTAGGTGAACACATTCTATATCAGACATACTGTCTGTAGTTCTTTTCACCTACCTTCTGATCAGTTCCCTTTTATCTTTTAGAGCTACCTTATATGTGTCAAGCGATCTATATGTCTAGATTCAATAAATATTAGGGTTGTTTTTATCTCTTTACACATTACTGTTTTACTTTTCCTGTTGCGCACCCGTCAGTGGAGCGTATTAGGTTCTACTTCTTTGTTGTACTGTATTTGAGGGTTACCCCCTCCTCTAGAGCACAGTTTATGTGGCATCCTTCCATTCTTTTTGGAGGTATGATACTGTGATTAACCATCCCTTCTCTGTCCTTTTTTTGGCTAGATTTGGGAGGTTTATCACTTTATACTGTCTTTATTTCTGTTCTCTATTCAGAGAAAGAGCCTTCTAGTGTAAGGTCACTAATTTCTTAAAGTGGACATTGCAATTACAATAAAAATATATCGTCCTTGCGTTGCTCATAGTGCAAAGAGCTCCCCTGATGCTTAAACATTGATGCTTACAAATACAACAAATCTCAAAACATACTACAACTATGCTTCACCCTATCGGAAAAAGCACCTGTATGCCATGTGCGCACACTACTTACTAGTTTTGAAAAGCTTTTACAGAGCCCGACAGCTTGAAATGACAGCCATGTGTAACTCCATTTACAAAAAAATTAATAAAACTGGTAAACTACTAATAGAGGTTTCATTGGCTTATCTTACATTAGGCAGTCACCTTAACAAAACTGTGATGGAGTAAGTGCCGAATTACATATACAATAAGCACCTCTTGGACTGGAATTCATAATAAGGTATTCTCACTGCCCCCACTGAAAGCAATGCAAGGCCAGGATATGCTGAGAGGTTTCAGTCACCTGTCTGCAGAGAATTCACTGGAGGAGATGCAAGTTCACATGTACATTTTTAAAGATCTATAGTTTTTCAATGTACTGAAGATCTATACATTGCAAGTAAAACTGAAGACATAATTAGTCTCTGGTATCTTCCAAATGGTGAGGGTGTACTGAGCACCCTGAACTTACTTTGAACTCAGAGAGGCTTAAACCAATTGTCATTTGTCATATCACTCAAAAGACGTCAATCAGGCAGTTAACCAATGACCATTGTGTCTAACCTTTGCATGCAGCACACACAACTCGAACTGAGCTGTCTCTCTTCCCCGGGGAGAGAGAGACAAGCCTTGGACTGTGCATGAGCAGAATATGACCCTACCAAGAGCATCACATTGGAGTGCGTGTAAACTGATAGCAGCCACAGTATGATGGCTGACTGTATATAGAGCAATTCCACTCTGATGTGCTGGTTTTATGCGACAAAGACTGACCACACAGAACAGAACGGGACACTGCTGATTGGAGGTATCACCCTGGTTAGGGAAATGTTTGCATGCAGCTACTGTAAAGTTGGTGGCATCCTTATTATCTCAAAATATGTTTAATCGATTTATTTTGCATTATTTCTATTATCTATATCATGTATAAAACACAGAGGTAAATTCTGATTTAATAGAAAACCCTGTGTTGTAGAATCACAGATCTTTATAAATACATGCACTTTTTTCTTGGAAATTTTGTGGATCAGAAAATTAGACAATATATTTTCCTTTCAAGTTATTTTGAAGGGAAGATCAGTTCAAAAGATCTTGGTATGCCATGAAAAAACACTTTTTTTCTATCTGTACTATTAATATTTCATATTACTGTATATATAAAAGTAAGGCTCAGGTAGATTTCACCCTGAAGCCAACATAACCATTGGACTTCAAAGCTAGAATGTGAGTGCCCTGTGGTTGTAAATCTGTTATTCCCTCGCCCATTTCAAGAGAGACATTCCACTGGGTGCTGTGACTGCCAAAACTCTGTGTCATGGGGACAGGATGAATTAATCCCCCCCCCAAACCACATTTTGGTAAAGGAGGAGAAATATTAGCGAAGCTGCCATAGATAGCTGTATTTAACTAGATTCACATTGCCTGAGGTGTCATGAAAAAAAAATCAAAAGGCCTGCTCATCTTGTTGTTGCTCCAAATACACCAAAGAGAATATATTATAGCAATACGGCGATGACACACAAAGCCTTATTAAGTGGAGCAATCAGCAGGAATATTCCTGCTCCACTGGTTTCCACGGCGATTGCTCCACTATCAGAACTCAGAATGGCTCTTTGCACAGATCCCTCTAAATATCAATAAAACAAAACATGCACTTAACCCACTGCATACCTTAGGGAAGTGCACAATAGAACGAAATAAAATATGTATATAATTAAATTTGTACTCCAGGCATCTGATCACTAAATACAAATAAAAGCTCTCTCTGTGGATGAGCATTCAGGCCATTCATTCATTTAAGATGCAGCCGTGGCTCTGTACTAAATGGATGCACACATCTAACCAGTAGACATCAAGCCGGCTGGCATTTTAGTAATCTCCAAATCAGGGTTTATAATGTTTAGTCCTGTGCTATACTAGCCAGGTCTGATTGTTACTAGCCACTACACACCTTCTACTGCTTTGTAACTCTGGAAATAGACTGGGCAGCAGCACTTTCTGCCGTCCTTCCAACAGATGACTCTTGCAGCACCAGGCAATACTTGGCATATGTGTGCATGATAGGCCTTGCAGGATGTCTAGGGTGGTACACCATGCACATTGCCTCTGTTGTAACCTTCAGATTTGTACACTCTCTGCAGAGCTTTCAACAGCCACTCGCTTCTCTAATGTTTAACACTTCCACAGTTTGTGTTAAAACACTTGAAATCCACTTGAATAAGAGAAAACATCCATAGCCTGGTAGCACCATAACCACTACATTGTCATGCTGTGATTATGGTGCATAGACTATCACTTTAATCGAGACGGAGCCGGGCCTCACCAGGGCACAAAGTACACTCACCAGTTGGGAGACTGGAAATTTGTATCTCACACACTCAAAAAACGAGGTGCTAATCAACATCCTTTGCTCCAGCAGCCATGACCAATGAACAGTATTTTTCCTGCGCTCCCTACATCAAGGCATCTATACTTTCTTTAATCCATAATGCCAATAATTCAAGGCATTTTAATTAAAAGGTTTTATACATACACTTATTCACTCAATAGAGAACAAGTCGGTGATGTTTAAATCGGCCGTACGGAGCCATAAACCCCCCTGAAACGACCACTGAGTTATTTGGGGCTGGGTTTAGACATGTTGCATTTTTACTGCTACTCCAACGAACAAGTCAGCAATTGCATTGTGATCAGTGGCAATTATTGTTCATTAATGTAAGTGACTTGTCTCAGGTAACATAGTGTAATGTAAGCCTTTTTGATAACAAAAAAAAAGCCAGCATACACAAAAAGCAGCAAATAAATATTTCATCTAGAAACACAACGCTGCCATGCCAGGTGGCCACTGAGCGATGGAGCAACACAGAGAGGGTATCGGAGCTAAAGGTGGCTAATACACTATAACAATAGGGGCCACAGCAATAATAAATATAGGCATATTAATAAAGTGGGATAATCAAAACTTTGACAAAAGAAGAACATCAAATACTTAAAATAACCACTTTTTGTGTCTTTATTTCGGCCTGTATGACATATACTGCACCAAAATATTGTGTCCTGCATGTTGATTATTACAGTATAATAAAGGCTCACGTTTGTGGCAATAATTAGCATGGAAGGACTTGCACTCTATCACATACATCCTGTGTTGTGTGTGTACCCATCTTACCACATCCTGTCCGTACATGTACTCATCCCATCCTGCCCTGTCACACATTCCCCACAGCATTAATTCTGACATAATGCACAGACACAACAATTGCTTTACCCTCGGCTGACAGGTACACGTCATATACTTTGTTTTGGACAATATCTTGCTATGTCTACAGCATGAAATGTCACTCTCAGCCAACCACTGCCATCAAAGTTGGACAGAATTGATACGGCCAATGTAGAGGTGTACGGTACTTATTATCCATTAATAAATACTAAAGCTAGAGGGGGCAGTTACCTGGTGCAGGGGAGAGCCCACGTTTTGTCAAACTGCTCCCAAATGATTTGACAAAAGGCTGTAGAACAGTGCCCATTGTGTATTTGTACCAAAATGCTAATATTGGGTTGTAGTGGTTAGTGTAGTAGTCAAAGTGCCTCTTTAAATGTAGACCTGGTTAATGTGCGACTTGGGTTTCTTCCAGCATTTTACTCACATGAAGTTCTCTGGGTATTCACTCAGTGCCATGTCAATAATATTCAAGGCATCGTGGTAATGTTTCTGTGCGGACAGTAAGAGCGCCAACAAGTGCAGAGAGTTGGAGTCATCACCTTGAAGTTGCAGTGCCTGCCGAACATAACCCAGAGCTTCTGGGATCTAAAAGCAACAGAAACAAGGGATATGTCATATACTGTAGGGCAGGATATACTAGAACAACTCTGCATTCTATTCTCTGAGTGATTACAGCGAGAGCAATAAGAATAGTGTGCAAAATGAGCTGGGACGGACAATGAACATTGCTTAACCAGGAAACGGATTAAAGGAAACTTACCATAAATTGAAAAATGAAGCAGAGCTATCAGCTGACCGTAAAAGTTGGGGATAAGTGGTGGGGAGAGGTAGAGGAGAGAGGAGCTACTGTTGAACTGAAACCGAAAGGAACATATAAGCTAGAAAATAGCTAGTACAGGCCACTGCAGTTCTTATGGTGTGCTGATGATGTCCCACAGTCAGTACTTAAAACATTTAAGCATGGTTTGAAAATTTGCCATCTCCAGTCTCCAGTCTTCTCTTTTAGGAGAATCCATTTAGCTCTTTAGAGTTAAGCAGGGCCATGGAGGGCCATTGGGTCTCAGCCAATGATTGAGCTCCTGGAGGAGAAGACCTTGGTGCGAGTGCCTGGGCTACCCAGGTATGTTGTCAAACCGTACTAAAATGGTTTACCTTCTTAAAGTGAGAACAGCAGGCTGTAGTGGTTATGGTACTTGGAGTGTTACTTTAAAGAAATGCTTTGAAATGAGATCTCAGTCACTAAAGTGAAATAAAATCTGTATCTTAATAAATGACTTGAAGCTCTAAGACATTTGGTATCTATGTTTTGAGATCACATTTCAAAGTGGATCTTTTAAAAAAAGATTAACATTTATCACTGAAACAGAGTTAAACTAAGCACAGCATATTACACGTACAGAGAAATCTTTGATTGTATCTCTAGAAGGGTTTTTGTCCCAGATTATAGAGGATTACAAATACGATTATCTACTTTGTTTCGGAATTTAAATACAAATTGCAAAACTGGTATAAAAATTCATTTTGGGAATAAAAATAAACTCAACAGAGCAAATCATATGCACATTTGGATATTGGGCTAAATATGCATATTTTATTTGCAAAAAAACATGTATTTTTCTCAAACGCAGGCCACATTTATATACAAATTGTAACAATCCACACCCCACTGTAGTTACACAGTCAGGAAGAATATGGAACAGCAAGTATTTGACGGACAAAATAATGTTGACAGATACGATAAGCGCTAAGGAGGGCCCTGTTCACCTGCTATATGAGCTTACAATCTAAAGCAAGAAAGGTAAAGATGAATGGGAGGAAGACTAATGTGACACACGGTATTGGAGCTTGATAGATATGAAGTCTGTGTCTAAAGGGACATTAAAGGGACACTAAGAAACATAACAGATGTTGTTTGTTGTATTGCATTTGCTTTTCTGGATAACGTTTCAACGATGTACAGTCAAGCACTACTGCCAAAAAGAGAGATCCACATAAGTTTTAAAACTACATCTTCCATGATGCTTTGCCATGCTAAAGGCTGGAAAAGCAATATGACATTTATAGTTTAACAAAACCTGGGGATCTATAACTTTTAGGCATCCCTGCCCTAGAGGTACCAGTGTTGCCACAGATTCCTATACTTTCCATGCTAGAAGTTAAACAGTGGTTTTCCTCCAGGAATAGAGACAGTTTACTCCTTGAATAGGGACAGCCCCGCATTGAGGGCCTGCTTTTTCATCCTTACTGCAGTCTAGGCACAGCAATGCACAATTGCAGAAAGTAGCACCAGGAGCTTGGCAATAAACACTGCAGACAATAATAGCAGGCCGAGGAATGCTGTCAGTGCACAAAGATCAGGATTAATGTGCAATGACAGCAAGCAGAGCTCTTCTGCCAATAGTACTGCAGGGTTTTAACAGATCCCTCTCCGAGGTGTAGTTATTGCAAGGCAGACATAGTGCAGCACGCTAATACTTGGCCAACGGACCAGTTTCTGACATGGCAGCTGCAGAATATGTGACGGAATATTTTAAGGGTCCATCATGACCAACCGCTTACCTTTTCTCTGCATTTTAACATAGTCAAACTGTAGTTAGCTGCTGATCAAGGCACCCGATTGATAAATATAAAAGATTCATAAAGCCGATGATAAAGGCAGACAGTCATATATCAAACAGGCTTTTTTTTTTCCCTCTTTAACAGAATTGCTAATGATTAAACAACTCATGGCAATTAGTGCATTAAACATGCATTACATTTGGGACATGTAAAAAAGAATTAAAAAAAGAAAAAAAAAGAAATGAAACAGATATGCCTTAAATATAGATGAAACCCAGGTCACAAAATATATAGACTGAAGTATCTTCAGAGTTCTAAATCCCGGTTAGCAATTTCTCCCTTCAATGATGAGGTTAGCAGTAAAGCCATTTATTCGCTAAACTGGGAATTGTGAGGAGATGCAACGAAACTGTAATTTTAGAAAAACTTGAATAATAGTACATGTGGGGATTTTTTTTTCTTGTACAATTTCTCACAATTCCCAATTTAGGGAACAGTCTCCAGTGCATGTTTTTGTCTGAATATAGGAATCAAACAGGGTTCTTTTGCAATCTTTTTAAAGGTACATAAAAAATAAATAAGATATATTTCCTTATTATTCAGAGCATGCAAACCAGCCTTGTCAAAACTGCTTCGCATCTGAAGCGAGGGGAAAAAACAAAACAAAAAAAACAACACATAAATGGGATATGCAAAGCAGTGAGCTGAGCACAAATGAGGTTTGCAAGTGTGCATGCTGTAGCTACTCTAGGAGAAGCTCACATTGGTCATGCCAAATTATTCTATCACAGTTGACCCTCTTACATACAATTATGGAAATGCTTTCACACTAAACTCAAATCCCCAAGCCTGCTATAAAAACAGCGTGCTGCCATGCGATATGCAGATATAAAATATCCACACTGTATGGTAAAGCTTATAGGGTGAGTTCAAAAAAATATTACCGGCCCAGGTTTGATCAGAAATTAGAAACACAGCCCGTCCTTATTCCAATCAGATGCAGTAATAAAGATACTTTGCATATTTTTATGGACTCTGACCACCCTGCAATGCTTTAACAAACTAACAAATCAGGGATTATAGGATGTGGCGAACGGACCACCAAATTCTGATGAATGGATGCATCAATAAGTGAAAATTTATCTTGCCCCCTGCAGCTAGCTGCAGGTCACTGCTCCACTGTAAGCTTCTTTAAAAACAGATGTTTATTGATTTAGTTCAGGAAGAATTGAGCTAACATTGTAGATCAGTGGTCTTCAACCATCCGTTTCCCCCTCTCTAGCTGACTGCAATACCCATAATTATGCAAAATTCAACAGCAAAAAGGGAATTATGGGAAATAAAGTCCAGATTAAGCTGGACGGTCAAATTTACTCTGCCCAAAAAAAAAGTATAATGCACAATAACCAAATACTAGACCATCGGTGTCAAATTCAATAAGTGAGAAAAAATAAAAACTGGAGAAGGATAAGGCAGAAAGAACGAGAATGTAAAACTGGTAAAGCTATGTTGTTTTGGAGTCAATATTCAAAACATCATAGAATATAGCATGAAATATCACATCGTTTGGATCTCCTCCCAAATGAGGCACAGCACACTGCTGTCTGACTGACAAGTGCAGACAGCAGTGTTTCTAACAAGGATGGAGGTGCTCTGAGGATAGAGATTTGGATTTCTAAATTTTACTGTATTTTAGACCGCATATTTGTTGGATACAGTGGAACCTCGGAACTTGAACGTTCCCTTTCTCGAATAATTTGGAAGTTGAACAAAAAGTTTGAGTAAAAAATGTCTCGGCACGCGAACGATCCTCGGTACCCGAGCAAATCATGCCACAAACATGTTCAATTAGACACATTTTAAATGCCAGAACAACAGTCCCCATCCAAACAATAATATCTCTTCTCCTTTCCACTTACGCCATCAACTCTCATCATTACAGGTAAAGTGAAGTTACATTTTCATTTCATTTACTGGACATTGTGTTTGTTACTTTTTTCCTATATGATTTTATGCATGTAAGGCATTATTAAACTGCAAAATGTGTGTTAAAATGCTCTAATTTTGGGGGTCTGGAACGAATTAATCAAATTTACATGTATTATTATGAGAAATGTTGCTTCGGTTCTCGAACAAATTGGAACGGATTAAGTTCGAGTTCCGAGGTTCCACTGTACAGGGATACATAAAAATGATATGAAGAATCCAGGAAAGTGGCAGTTCCCTTTTAATTCAGTAATAACGTGCAGCCAATATCCATAGTACAGCAAATGCAGATAATGTATTCCGATATTCTGGGCTAACAGCAGCCAGAGGAGACACCTCTGTGTGTTGAAGTCATTTAACCCATTATAGGCCAATACAGCACTACGAATTAATGACATTTCACACTTAGAAAAAAAACAGGAGAAATTAAGGTTCTTACAGATAAAAATAAAACTCACCTGTCTGGATATTGCTAGTTGCAAAGCCAGGTAAAAGGCTGCCAGATGATCAGTGGGAGACAGGCTGTGCGCCCTAAGGAGCAGAGAGCACTAATTAATTACAACAGACACAGATTGAAAGTACAAACAGGAAATCTTGAATGAGAACAACACGGACAGAAAGCCTCTATAGACCGTCCATCTGCTTATTTTCTTTGTCAGGGTTATAAGGCTTGCTGCCGGTTTTACCCCTCAATCATTATGACACTGGGTGAAATGAATACCCATGTAGTCAAAATAAATCTAATTAATTAATTAATTTATATGAGTACCTTGGAGTAACCTTTAGAACTCCGGATAGCAGAACATGAATTAGTAAACTGTCTGACTACATGAAAGCCACTGTTTTTGGTACAAACTGATTTATTAACTGTAGATCAACAACCTACAGAGGCGGATTTATGAGAAATTCCAGAATATAGACAGTATAGGCCGGATGTCCCAGTTTCAGAAATGAGTCAAATGATCTAATCGTTTTAAACAATGCAGGCATGTTTTGAAGCCATGGCTATTCAAATGGGAGATCATGGATTACCAGTGGATGCTTGGTGTTTTAGGCACACAAAATAAACAGCTGAAGGTTTGGAATTTGACTAATACTACTCTGTAAATGAAGAATCTTGTGAAGAAGTTAGGGCCTTCTCGGAATCTTGGTGATCTAAGTATGCAACCCAGGTAGAGACACTAAAGCCAGAAGTCTATAGAAGTGGGGACCAGCCATGTCATTTCGCTAAATGAGAGGTTTGTGCGATTTGTCCATATGGCCTATCTAATGATGAAAAGGCTATGCATATATAACACTTTATTAAAGACCTTGGATTTAGGCTCAAAATACTGTAAGCGAACCGAAAGCCAGCATTCTAAGCTACACAGCAACTATAGGTCGATGTAATGGTTATGTTACCTAGTGTCATTCTATTTACTGTCAATCTGACTAGGAATGGTGCTTAGGGACCACCCCATTTCAGATAATGCAAAATGCTCTTGTCCACATTATCCCTGTCATCCAACCTGGGTGAACTGGATTACCAGAGAATGCTGGCTGAGGGTTGCAAGAGTTTTACATTTATAAAATTTATTTTGGTCTCATTTGGTGTTGCAAGTATCGTGTCAACTGAAGCTACTCTGAATTGAATTGAATTATGTTTAAACTAGTTTTTGCTGATAATGCTATGTAACAAACTCTGTGTAATTTTTTTTGGACAGATTGTTATTTGAAATATTGATTCATAAAAACAAAAACAAAAAAAACCAAACCCCAAACAGAGTAGGTCTTCACAGAAAAGAAGCCTGTTCCGGAAGCGTTTTGCAGGAACTGATGAGATGTGGCATTTTCTCCGCATACATTTACAGATATCCCATTTAGATGTCAAGATCACTGAAAATGCTGTGCTGAGGCAGCTATCAACACAGACTGTCTAAACTGGGATGCTTTATGAAACAATTTCTAAGATCATTTTCATGTATGCGACACAGAGGACACACAAACTAAACAAGGGTTAAAGCTTCCTTTCTTCCAGCAAAATAAGATATGGAAATTTGCAGATTCCTAAAAAATGCCATTGTTGATTCATGCCTTGCTATATTCCCCAAACTATCCCAGTTACTTAATAAACAGTCATTTTGTGAAGCTGGATTTGCACAAATCAACAAACATAGTAGAAGCTAGTCCCAGCAAAAGTGTTGTTTTGACCCTGTTGTAATGAGCTGACAGCCCAGAAAAGAGACTGCACGTTATGTACCACTAAAGTCAATAAAAATTGGCCGGTATTATTTAGAACCAGTCCACGCCTATGTTGCAGAAAGGGTCTGAAATGAAACCGAATAGGTATTATTTGTGACTTTAACCCCTTAAGGACCAAACTTCTGGAATAAAAGGGAATCATGACATGTCACGTGTCCTTAAGAGGTTAAACAGTAGGGGGAAAAAGGGAGAGCGCCTCACTGCTGCATCTTGGCTTCTCCCTCTTCTGACTGTACAGGCCCCTCTCTAGCTGCTGCCCAAAGATGGAAATAACCCTCCAAGCAGCCCTTCCACTCACCTCTGAAATGCAAGAAGAGCTTTTCTCTGCAAGTCTTCCTGGATTCCTCTCAGCGATGCTGGAAAACACAGAAAGGGAGCTAAGAAGAACTGACCAAAAAACTGAATTTATTATTGAGAACATCAACATGCAGATGCTGTGACAGATCCTTTATTTTTTTGGGCAGTCTATTTAAGTGTAGCCTTGCGATATGCAGCAGGAGAGAAAATGAACGGATTAATGAAGTATCTCCAATATTAACTGATTTCTCTTATATAGCATCTGAATGCTGCATACTACCAGGCAGGAGCATTCATTTACTGCCAAGCACAAAAAGGTTATATGTGTTGAGGAAAACACTGTGGATTTGGCAACCCTATAAGGAATAGAATTTTCAATGCAGTGTTCTTTACAGCAGAACCATGGTAACAAAGAAGTGATGGCAGTCTAGGAATACAATGTCATCAATCACACGATGACATACAGATCTACTCCATCAGTCCAGTGTCGCTGCCACTATAATGGACATAAACTGTTAAGAAAATGTATTTTCATCAATCACTTATTATTAGAAATGGTCACACACACACACAAAAAAAAACACACATACAAATATGGTAATATCGTTACACTTGGTTTATAGTGTTCATTTGGTGGTGGAGAAGTGTGCAATTTAAAAAGAAAAGAAAAAGAAAGATATGGTGGAAAGAACTGAAGAGGAGCCTGTCCTGTTACGATGTTTCTGTAGATATCTGGGCAAACGTTCAAATATTGATATGGAGTCTGCTGTAGAGTCATAGCAATGAGGACATGCTGAGCATGCTTAGCTAACACAAGTGAGAAAACTGAGAATATTAAACAAAAATTTAAGCACTATAAAACAAAAAGCCACCCCTAGGAAAAGTTAACTAGAGACGACTAAATATTTTATTAAAGACACGGAGGCTCATATTATGCATAACTCTTTCTTTATTTCCTCAGCAGCAAAGATAGAGGAATATAAATATATCAAAAATGAAAGAAAAAACTGTATAGATACACAGGCAACCAATCACATAACAGAGGAAGTGACTATATAAGGCCTGTGTCTCCCACAATCCCCCTCTTTCTTTGCTGCTTCCTCAGACAGCTAAGTATTTGCTCTTATCCTTAGATTGTCTCTGATGTTGTAGTTATTGTCTGTTTTGCATTGTATTCATTGTTTACCTGTTGCTTGTTTGGGTTGCCTTTGCTGGGCAGCCTTACGCTGGTGTGCTCGGGCTATCCCCTTCATCTTCTCCTGGGTCCCCCCCCGGTTACCCTGTCTCCCCTGCGCTCTCTCTCCCCCCCCGCCCCCTGCGGGTGCCGCGCGGGACCCGGCTGTATCTCATAGCCGCGGCCGTCTTCTAAGCCGCGGCTGTGTTCTGCTTCTGCTTCCCCGATCGCGGGCTGCCCGCGCGGGTAGGGTGCGCGCGCCCCCTCCCCCGCCGGGGATCAGTCCGCGATCGAGCTACCACACGTGCGGCGGCCATTTTGGGCGGTCCGTCGGCTAAAAGAACGGTCGCTCACTCTGCTGCTGCCGTGCGGTCTGTCTCCCCGGTCTGGGTCCCCTGAGTGCACCAGCGGGCAGGTTTTTTTTCCAGTGTTCCCTGTGGGTTACTCAACCCTTTTCCATTTAGTTTTATCTTAAAGCTGTATTCCGGTCTATTTGATATTCTTTAGTTATTGCAGATATTTTGCTTCAGTTATATACTGTGCCCAATTAAAGGTATATTCCCCTATTATTGCCACCATGCAGGATAAGGAGGATGGGCCTATTGGCACCCCTGGTGACTTTAATATTGATAACCCTGAGGGTGCTATGGCCTCCCAGGAGTTTCAGGCCCTGTTGGATGCCACTATGGCTTTGTCCTTACAAAAAGCTTTTGCTTCTGCAATGGGTGCTGTTTCTTCCTCCTTCTCTCAGTCCCTGCATTCTATGCTTATGCCCTCACTGCCTACCCCCACCCTCCAGGGTGCGGGGTCCCCTTCCTCTGCACAGACTGTGCCTGGTACCCGTAAGGCGAAGGCAAAATCTAAGCACGTTGATTCCCACTCCTCGATGCAGGTGTTACCTGCCATGACTGACACACTTGATGTGGTCACAGACAGCGCGCACCCCACGCGCAAAAGAGCCCCTGGCCGGGCTAAAAAGGCTAGATTGTGGAAAAGGGCTAGAGCCCTAGATGATGAGTCGGATACCGACCGGAGTGTGGAACGTGACTCTGATGCTATGGAGTATGACTCCTACGATGAGGGGGGGTCAGACGAGGAATTACCCTCCGCGGAGGTTGCCCCCTCTGGGTCCTCTGCCGTTGCCCTAGGCCAAGTTAAGATTCCCTCTGGGGACAGTAAGGCCATTTTTGACCCCCAGGGAAACCCGCTGTTCGACCCTGACGACCTACGTCACCCACGGTCAGCAGAGTGGGTCCCCCCGGACCATATTGCACAGTATGTGGCTAAACGCCTGCATACACCCCTCTCCAAGGAGGGTCGCAACAAGTTGCGTGCCGAATGCCCTAGACCCTCTCTCCCGGGCTCGGCCTGTAAGACTCCGGATATTGACCCCCAAATCGCCCAGTTCATGAATAAATCAGGCTGGAAGCCCAAGAAGGGTTTGGATTACTCCCTCAAGGGATGCCAAGATAAGATATTGGATACCCTGGGCCCTCTGTCTAAACTATACGAGCTGCTGGATGCTGCTAGGGCTGGAGACTCGATTATGGATATCGATGTGGCCATTGGGTGGGTCCAGAGGGCGATCTGCCTCTTGGGGAACGCTAATACCGCCATGTCTTCGGAGAGGCGTAAGGCGATTCTCCTTAAGATCGATCCCAAATTGGCTGCCATGACGGTAGCGGAACCTGACCCCTCTGACGAGGGTTTACTGTTTGGAACCTCTTTCGTGAAGGACCTTGGTTCCTATGTTAAGACCTTTACGGCCATTGACAAGGCCCAGGCGAATATGAAGCGCATGTTCGCGCCCAAGGTTTTCGGAGGGGCCGGGCGTAGCAGGAACCGTCCACCCGGCCGGGGCTTCCGTGGCTCGTTCAGGGCCTCCAGAGGTTCCTTCTTTCCTTCAGGATACGAGGTCGCCTCCCTTCTTCCCAGCCAGAGGGAGATCCTGGGGCTCCAGGTATCCCCGTGGTGCCGCTTCGGGCAGACGTCCTTATGGTGAGTACCCATTTTTCCCCTCTCGATCATGTACGGGTGGCAGGGAGGCTAGCCTTATTCTACCAGGGGTGGACAGATATAACCTCAGATGCTTGGGTTTTGCAATGTGTAAAGGGTTATCACCTGGAGTTCGTTTCTATGCCTGTCCAGGTTCGCACCCCCAGAGAGTTGTCCCTCCCACGGGATCAGGACGACATGATTTCCACGGAAGTAGGGGAGATGCTCACGAAAGGTGCCATAGAAGAGATGCCGTTGGCCTCTCCGGGCTTCACGAGCAATCTTTTTCTGGTGCCAAAGAAAGGGGGCGGGGTTCGTCCCGTGATAAATCTTCGTCCCCTCAACGCATTTCTCCACTACCAACATTTCCAGATGGAGGGTATACACTGCCTCAGAGACCTCCTTCGGCAATCGGATTGGTTGGCCAAGTTGGATCTGAAGGACGCATACTTTACAGTCCCCATCGCGTTGGGCTGCAGGGATTACCTCCACTTCACGTGGCACGGCCGACGCTGGCGCTTCACTTGCCTGCCGTTCGGCCTCTCGTCGGCCCCTTGGTGTTTCACCAAACTCATGAAGCCGGTAATGGCTTTCCTTCGTACCCGTGGGGTGCGACTGATTGTTTACCTGGACGACATATTGATCATGTCCCAATCCAAGGAATCTCTGCTGTTACATTTGGGTTGGACAATCAACCTTCTCCAAAATTTGGGTTTTCTGATCAACTGGGACAAGTCGGTCATGATCCCTACCCAGTCTATAGAATTCTTGGGTTTCCAAGTGGACTCCATCAGGCAATTCCTGTACTTGCCGGAGTCCAAGATGAAGGCCATTCAGAAGGAGCTCCGAAGGGCTCTTCGGGTGCCGGATATGTCCGTCAGGCAACTGGCAAGGATTATCGGCCTTCTGGCGGCTTCGATTCAGGCGATCTTTCCGGGCCCGCTACACTACCGTGCCCTCCAACGACTCAAGGGTTCACACCTGCGTTCGGGTCGCTCTTACGAGTCCCGGATACGTCTGGACGACGAGTCCAGAGACGAGTTGGTATGGTGGTTGGCACACATGGAGGCCTGGAACGGACGGGCCATCTTCGGTTCGATCCCGGATGTCGTGATAGAATCCGATGCCAGCTTACACGGCTGGGGTGCTCGTTGTGGAGACGTTTCCACCGGAGGCAGATGGTCCGACATAGAGAGGTCCCTACACATCAATTGTCTGGAACTGCTGGCGGGGGCCTTCGCGATACGCAGTCTGACCCCAGGCTGTGCAGACTGTTGCGTTCTCCTCAAGATGGACAATGTGTCGGCAGTCCGGTACATAAATCATCTTGGGGGTACCAAGTCCAGAATGTTGGCACTATTGGCGAAGGACTTCTGGCAATTTTGTCTCCTCAACAACGTCTCGGTGCAGGCGGAACACATCCCGGGCCTGGACAATTCGGGAGCGGATTGGAACTCCAGGCACTTAAGAGACTCGGGAGATTGGCACTTGCACGTTTCGGTTTTCCGAGGTCTGGACAGTCTCTGGGGACGCTTCGAGTTGGACCTGTTCGCTTCACGTCTGAACACTCACCTCCCGGCGTTTTACAGCTGGAGGCCAGACCCGGCAGCAGTAGCGACGGACGCCTTTCTCCAAGACTGGCCTCCGGGACGCCTGTATGCCTTCCCACCGTTCAACATGATCGCTCGCACGATATCGAAGTTGATCCGGCACGATTGCTGCCTGGTACTGATCGCACCTCTTTGGAGGTCCCGTCCATGGTTCCCACGCTTGATGGAATTGTCGATAGACTACCCCAGACTGATTCCAAGCTTCCAGGATCTTCTCCTGGATCCGGATGGGAACTCGCACGAGCTGGTGCTCCGACATCAGTTACCTCTGATGGCGTGGCTCCTTTCAGGGGTACCTGGGTTGTCCCGAACGTTTCGCGGACGACTCTACAACTCCTCGATAACGCCTGGGCTCCAGGTACGCGATCGGCCTACCGCTCTTCATGGGGCTCATGGTCTAGTTGGTGCATGGAACGGGCAGTGGATCCCGTATCTGCCCCTCTCCATCTGATTCTGGAATACCTCACTTTTCTGTTTGATTCGGGCAAGGCGTATCGAACTATCAACCTTTTTCGTTCCGCTATATCGGCTGGACATGTTGGTTTGTATGGTTCGCCCGTGGGCAGACACCCCTTCGTGTGTCGCCTGCTCAAGGGCATTCGCCTCGCCCGTCCGCCCAAGGCTCGTTTTGCTGCCTTTTGGGACGTTAACATTATGCTTCAGTTTCTGTCTTCCTGGTACCCGAACCAGGGGCTGACCCTTAAGCAACTGTCTTCCAAGTTGGTCATGTTGCTTTGTTTGGTTTCATGTAAAAGGGTTTCTGACGTTAGGGCCCTTGATTGGGACGCCGTTACCTTCTCCCCTGAGGGTGTGACTTTTAACATTTCCAGACGGACTAAATCTGCATCAAGGTCTTTCGTATACCCTAGATTCCAAGGGTGTCCGGCGCTCTGTCCAGTGGAGTGTTTGAAGGTCTATATGGAGGTGACTCGGCCTCTTCGCTCACCAGATCTACGACCTTTGCTCATTTCTTTTCGTACACCGCATCGACCTGTGGCGACACCGACCCTGGCACGTTGGGTGCGTTGGCTTTTGTCTGCGGCTGGTATAGACACGTCTATCTTTACACCCCATTCGGTGAGGGGTGCTATGGCTTCCAAGGCTTCGACAGTCGGCTGTCGTCTGGAGGACATCATGCGTGCGGCGGATTGGTCTCGAGAGTCGACCTTCCGTGACTTCTACTTCAGACCTATTGAGCACATCGCATCTCAGGTGATAGCACAGCTTTGAACTTGCATAATATGAGCCTCCGTGTCTTTAATAAAATTCCCAGATTTTACTATTAACATGACGTAAAGTCATGATTTTATTAAAGACACGGAGGCGAGTATTATTCCCTCCCGCCCTCCCGGTGTGGGGTATGGAGCGAGATGCGATTGGCGTATTCAGGTATGCTGAGTTTGACCTGCCTTGGATGTACTTCATGTGGTGTATTGCATATACTAATTAATTATGTTTATTATATTTTTCAGATTTCATTCCTTAACCTTATGACAGGTCGCTAGTTTTGTATTGGTAAGTCCACAGTTTGGAGTTTGGTTATTACCATATTTCTCTTTCTTTTTTAGCTTGAAATTGTCGGATTGTTCCAGTTCCCGGTTTTGGCCAAGCAGGATATCGTTCTTCTTATCTGGTCTTCGGTTTTCGCAAGAAAGAGGGGGATTGTGGGAGACACAGGCCTTATATAGTCACTTCCTCTGTTATGTGATTGGTTGCCTGTGCATCTATACAGTTTTTTCTTTCATTTTTGATATATTTATATTCCTCTATCTTTGCTGCTGAGGAAATAAAGAAAGAGTTGTGCATAATACTCGCCTCCGTGTCTTTAATAAAATCATGACTTTACGTCATGTTAATAGTAAAATCTGGGAATTAATAACTGAAAGAAGTAGTATGGGCATATGCAAAAAAATGTAGGACTTGCCTAATGTGTCTTCAAGGGTCAACACAAATGCTACTGCAAGATGGTGAAATAGGAGTTTCCTTTCTCCTTGCTCACTTAAAGGAACACTTCAAACACCATAACCACTACAACATGTAGTGGCTATGGTGCCAGGAGTGACCTGGCACCGTTCTAGTGTAATATGTGTAATAAACTATTCTAAAACGGGTTGTCAAATTACAGTGGGATGGTGCCAGGACACTTCAAGCTCTAAAACCACTATATCAGCCTGTGGTTGTTATGGTACTTGAAGTGTTCCTTTAACTGGCCCTCTGATATATAAAATATCTGGATTTCACAAGGAGTGCCAAAGTAATGCACTACAGAGCCTATACCAACCTCTCTTCTGACACACCAAGATCTTACCATCAGATGCCTGTAAACTGTATGTAAGTCCCAGAGCTAAGTATCCTTTGGCCTTAAATTCAGAGCTTTTGTCCGCACAGTCAACAACCATTTTGGCAAATCTCTCTGCTTCATCCATCTGAAAATGTTGGAAACAAAAGAAACAATCTACAAGCTAATCTTAATGGAAAAATGGATTAAAACAATAGCAGCTACCAAAATACCACTTGGTATCAACTTCTAGGTGGGTATCATTTCCATCATTGAGGTAAATGGGCACACAGGTAGTATGTAAACACTTTAAATCAAAACTCTCCTAGAACCTCTAGCTGAGCAGCATTTAAAGATAAATCTTTGCAAAGCAGGGGTTTATGGGAAATTCCATTAAAGGAACACTATAGTCACCTAAATTACTTTAGCTAAATAAAGTAGTTTTAGTGTGTAGATCAATCCCCTGCAATTTCACTGCTCAATTCACTGTCATTTAGGAGTTAAATCACTTTGTTTCTGTTTATGCAGCCCTAGCCACACCTCCCCTGGCTATGATTGACAGAGCCTGCATGAAAAAAAAAAACTGGTTTCACTTTCAAACAGATGTAATTTACCTCAAATAATTGTATCTCAGTCTCTAAATTGAACTTTAATCACATACAGGAGGCTCTTACAGGGTCTAGCAAGCTATTAACATGACAGGGGATAAGAAAATCTTAATTAAACAGAACTTATAAATAGGACTCTCTTTACAGGAAGTGTTTATTGAAGGCTGTGCAAGTCACATGCAGGAAGGTGTGACTAGGATTCATAAACAAATGGATTTAACTCCTAAAAGGATTGAGCAGTGAGGCTGCAGGGGCATGTTCTATATACCAAAACTACTTCATTAAGCTAAAGTTGTTCAGGTGACTATAGTGTCCCTTTAAAAAAATATGGGCGAACTAGGGTTGGGTGAGAAATCTCAGTCCCTGCAGATGATGCAGGTCTTTAAAAAAAAAAAAAAAAAGACAGAATTACGAGCTTGTTTTTTTCAATCATTGATCTTTATATTTGTTTTCAATGCCGTATATCCAACATGCATTAAAAGAATAAGTGCATCTCTAACCTGGATTGTTCATATTATCCAGGGGGAAAAAAACAATTAAAGTCTGCCTGCCATGGAATAAACAACATTACTCTATGATAATTTAAAGCAGATGTTTAGATTTCCATAAATCTATATAGACATATGGTCTCTCCATCTCCTGTCAATTAATTTTTGTCATTAAGTCAGTATAGTCCTCTACACTGAGATTTGAGTGAGAGCACGAAAATCTACCACAATGTGTGGTCAATTTTATTTGGAGGGGGGCTCTATAAGTGACAGTATAAGCAATGGCGAGAAGGTAAATAATGTAGGGTTTGAAAGGGCTTATCAGGCACATTTCAAATCTTTACAAACAAAAACTCCAAAAACAAAACAAACAAGAATGTTCTGCAGAATGCTGCATCACAAACTTGCTTCCTTAGCCACGGCCTCGCACTCCAGAAAAAGACTTCCTTATCAAATGTATGTACACACTTCAGCCACGGACAGAGAAAGGCTTTCGGTGCAGCATTCAGCAAAACATATTTCTATTTGTGCAAAAGCTATAAAAATTTAAACATGCCAAAAACCGCATTTTCCGGGTGAAACTCCTAGTACTGCCATTCCGAGCGCCACGTCACTGGAGCCACTCACGCCCAATCACAGACTTCTCAAGAAGAAGTGATTGGACAAATTTGCCAGCTCAGAGCGCATTTGTGTGCTCTGGGCCAGCGAGAGGAGGCTGGGAGACATAGTGAGGTCTTGGGGAGGGAGAGTTTATATAAACAATAGAGCGACAGAGGGAGGCGGAAGGGAGAAGAGATGTATCTTCCCCTTGCAGGTACTCTGCCTGCAAGTGGAACATTTTCATTACTGTGCACACTGACAACAGATGTAATTTATGCAGAGAATTGCCATTAGGCAATCCAGAATTTTGGGGTACCTAAGTCACTTGTGCTGGTGGTGCAACTAGCCCAAACACACAATTAAAAATATCTTAATATGTGCCAAGCTGAAACACTGCACATACAGACTCCTACCACTATGAACACTTCAAATAACTGAAGTGATCATGGCTGTTGGAGTGTTCCTATCAAGTGCATTAAAGTTGTTTGGTGCCTGGCATGTTCCTTTAAGGAGATATCATTACTTAAAGTGAACCTACAATCAGGGAAGAGATATCTCATCTCTCTCCATCCACTACCAACTTTCCCCCTAACCACACTTCAGCTGTCCTATGCTCATTTGCACATGTTACAGCAGAAGAGGTTTCTACTCTGCTTCGTTCCTCCCGCCCCACCACCTGTTCCCTTGATCTTATTCCCTCGCATCTCATCTGCAATTTTGTCTCCTTCTCTTGCTCTGCCTCTCACTAAAATTTTCAATCTCTCCCTCTCTTCTGGCACATTTCCTCTAACCTTTAAACATGCAACCGTAACCCCGATCCTGAAAAAGCCCAACCTTGACCCTAATTTCCTATCCAACTACCGCCCTATCTCACTACTGCCGTTTGTCTCCAAGATCCTTGAGAGAGTTATATACGCGAGATTGACAGACTTCCTTGAATCCAACTCTGCTTGACCCGCTTAAATCTGGATTCCGCACTCATCACTCTGTTGAAACAGCTGTGACCAAAGTATACAATGATCTTATCACTGCTAAATCCCATGGCCACTACTCTATCCTAATTCTCCACGACCTTTCTGCTGCATTTGACACTGTTGACCATCAAAAGCTGCTACTCTGTAATCCCGGTCTACGAGATACCGCTCTCTGCTGTAGCTCTCCCAGTGCTCAGTGTTTTTTTTCTCTGGCTGCCTCTTCTCCACAATCCCTCTCTGTTGGTGTCTGTCAGGGTCCTTGGTCCTCTATTGTTCTCAATCTACACTGCCTCCCTTGGTAAACTCATCAGCTCTTTTGACATCCAGTATCATTTCTATGCGGATGACACACAAACGTATCTGTCCTCTTGTGATTTCTTACCACCCCTCTTGACTCGTGTCTCTGTCTTTGCTATTTCCAACTGGATGGCTGCTCATTTCCTTAAACTGAACCTGTCCAAAACAGAACTGCTGGTCTTCCCTTCCTCAAGTATGGCTACTCCCTTTTCTGTGTCCCTTCAAATCAATGGCGCTACCATCCGCTCTACCTTTAAGGCTCGCTGCCTTGGTGTTCTCTTTGACTCTGACCTCTCCTTCACCCCTCACGTCCAATCAATCGCCAAATCCTGCCGCTTCCAACTCAAAAACATTGCACAAATCCAACCCTATTTAACGCCTCATATGGCAAAGGTATCCTCTCTCGCCTTGACTACTGTAATCCGCTTCTCAGTGGTCTCCCAACTTGCCCCGTTACAGTCTATAATGAATGCAGAGTTGGCGAGGCTCATCTTCCTGTCCGCCCGCACCTCCCACGCCTCCCCTCTTTGTCAGTCCCTACATTGGCTTCCTGTAACATATAGGACTCAATTTAAGATCCTGATACTTGCTTAAAAATCTCTACACAATGCTGCTCCGACCTACTTATCCTCACTAATACACAAATATGCCCCGTCTAGGCCCCTACGCTCTGCCGGAGACCTATGTCTAACCTCTGTTCGTACTCCTACCTCTGGTGCTCGCTTTAAAGACTTCTCTAGGGCTGCACCATTCCTATGGAACACCCTTCTCTTCTCTGTTAGACTTTCACCCAATCTCCAGTCCTTCAAAAAATCTTTGAAAACTTACTACTTTAGAAAAGCATATCAATTGAACTGTGTCTTGTTACAAATATGTGTCTGTTAGTCCATCCATTGTATGGAATTGTTGGCGCTTTAAAAATAATAATAATATCCTAGGACAAGAAAAAGATGCTTAGTGCAAGAAAAAATAATCAAAGTGGCTCTTTCATTAAATTTACCTTATGTTCTCCATCATTTCTATGGCTCCCCCGACGCCCTAATGATATTTAGTGGCACCAGGACTACTGCAACCTCTATTCACGTTGTGCTGGTTTCACCGGGTATTCATCCTTCTCCTCTGCCCTTCCTAGGCTGTGCACGTGAAAGCACATGCATGCTTGGTGATGACCTCTGGTGGCTTCCAGCACTGTGCTGACTCTCGGGATACCGCCAGAGTCAACACAGAGAATGGATGATGCAATGCTTCTGGAAGTGAATTGACGCTGGACAGAGGGGAGTACTAAGTGGCCAGCCAATGGCAACCTTGACAAAGTACACAGAGCTTGAATTAAGCTCCATCCTTTTCCAACTTTAAAGCTGTAAATAAGGAAAAGTAGTCCACTACTTTACCTTATGTATAACATTTAAAATAATAATTTTGGAAAAAAAGAAAACAAAACTGGGCTGGCCCAGGGGGAAATAGAAAACAAGATTTTTAATTAATTTTTTTTTTTTTAAAGAGTGGCTTTAATTAAAACCAAAAACAGCACAATGTGATTGCTCAATTAACAATATGTTAGCAGTAAAAAGGGTAACCCACTACCTGCCGGAACGGCTCCATAAACTTACCCAATGCAATGAACCCATGCAGAGTTTGGCAGCAAGCAGCGGAATGGTGGCGTCCTCTGGTTTTAAGCGTATACATTCCTTTAAAACCTTTACAGCTCGGGCAGACTGGACAGGTATACAGAAAGAGAGATACAAGGTCAGTTATTAGGCATAAGATAATTATCTCACATGAGACTCATGGCCTTGGAGTGTGTGATTAGCTTCAAGGTTTCATTAACCTAGACAGGTGTTTATTTATTATTATTTTATTTAATACTAAGGTTTAATGGATTTTACATTGCAATGTGCATCTCAACATTTGGTGGGTTTAGTTTACAGCACCAAAATAATAACTATTAATAGGAAAAAATACCTATACACCTCCTAGACTGTTGCCACCTGAAGTTAAAGAAACAGTATAGCATTAGGAATACAAATATGCATTTCGAAAACAATAGTGCCCTAATCACCGTTTTGGTGACTGAGCCAGCTGCAGATTCAAAATTGCCATCCCTAAGCTGTTGAAAACATTTTTGATGTAAGGGTGCTGGGACACTGAATAGTGGGAGAGTGAGGATAATTAATTACCTTCCCTGCAGCCATCAGCGAGAGGGCAAATTGATACCATAGGTGGAACTCTTCAAAAGCAAATTTCATGGCTCTCTCCAAACACTGGTTCAAGAGAAAAAGGACAGGTTTCCAGTTAAAACATAGAGACAAATGTACACACAAATAAACAATATATATGTACACACATACTGCTGAGCAGCAATGTTGGCAAACAGAATGTGGCTCATTTAATTGCCAAGTGCTTTTTTCCCCTTTGATCCCCCATATACACTTATTAAAACTGTTCAATATTGGTGTTGATTCGGGGAAATAATAATCAGTAAAACCAATGGTGTGGGAATTTGTAGAGAATGTCCATTAAACAGGTCCATCCTGTATTCTCTATTAGGAATCTGACTGGTAGCTAGAAAAATCAATTCACACCAAAAATGCGATAAGTTTTGTTTGCTATGAAACTTTTTTATTTGATTTGCACTGCACATTATTGTGAGTTTTATTGCCGTGGAGACTTGCGATATACTGCTCCACACATCATGTTACTGTGAATTTCACTGCTATATTCTCATCCACAGATCCAGAATATTGGGATTTCCCAGTGGTTCATTTGGACTAAGTAAATATAAAGGATATAGAGATTTGCTGGGTATAGCAATAATAAGACAGCTTCCAGAGCAAAAATTCCAGGTTGATTTTCATGAAAACTCAAATCATTATCCTATTTTATACTCGTACATTACCTAAGAGCAAAAGTCTTAACATATTATGGACCAGAACTGTATTTGCATGTTGCAAACAGGTTTTGAAGGCCTATACCTTACGGTGGAAAAAGAGATTGTGGCACTGATCTGTGCACTGCAAGCACAAGGAAAAAGTGGAATAGTAAGGATCAGTCCCGTAACCTGCCTTTAGGGAATAGATGGATGTTCCTCGAGGGCAGAAAAAGACAGCAGTAACACTCAGCAAACAAAGACAGCATTCACAACAATCATGAGGGTGAGGGAGTACTAATTTATCTCTAGCATTGCAAATCCCCAACTCCCCAAATTGCAGCAAAGGGCAAGTGAAATTGGCCATAACCTACTGCAGTCCTGCTCTGACAGACAGATCACAGGCAGAATTCAGCCTTGCTATGGTGTCAGGCTTGTCACGTTACAAGCCTACAATATCTATGGGGTGAAATCTGAAATATGTTAGATGGGGGCACAGGTAAGATGTGGAATGATAGTGGCATATGGAAACATTGGGTGACATATATGGCATACGGGACAATGGGGGTGAAATAGCAGTTCATTGTGGGATCAAGATGTGAAATATGATTATTGGGTATAATGGCATGAACTAAGATTTACACATTGTGTAACAAAAAGATGAATTTCCCCTCTGGTCCTGCTGCTCTCTGGTCCTGCTTCTTCTCTTTCTTGTGACTCATGCCACTCCCCATGTCAATCTTTACACCAACGTCTTAATTGGGATAAAATGCAAAATCCTATTTTCTCATTTAAGTAAGAAACCTTTAGAAATATTTGAAACCCATTTGACACATGATCAGCGCTATTATGTGCTGCAACACCTCCTGTGCATGCAAATTATTATATTGCATGCTGATGTGCATCTATAGTATATCAATTATGCCAAAGAACACATAGAGAATATATATTTTTTTGTTAATATTCAAATGTTCCAGACCTGATTATTATATAAAATGAGAGAAAAGGAGAGGCATAGTTTGATGACAGGCAAGTAATGCATCCCAAGATTTCAAGAAATGGTCATAAAATGGAGACACAAGGTCAAATCTGGAAAAAAAAAAAAAAAAAGGTACAAAAATAATCCCATTTTATGTTCTGCGTTCTTATTTTCTTATATTTTAAGACAGAAAGATTTTTATAAAAAGAGAATATGTCCATCAGTTCTGCTTCGGTGTGCACAGCTCTTAAACCCAACTCATTAGAATTCCTACAAGTAACTCAGAGCAAGCCTTTGGGAAGAACGTGCCTAAATACAATGTATTATTAACGGAAACAATCGCTTCACGTTTCTTACAGTCTTCAAAATCTCTAGTGTTAAAATCTGAGATGCGTGAAATCCGAATCTCCGAACGTAGTGACAGTGACTGGTATAAAACAAACGTTCTTCCAGTAAATTAATTTGAAACCAAATTGTACCCTTTGTGGCTCCATAACAGAAGAAACATCTATTTATCTCCTTATTCTGCCCACGGAATCATGCCATATCACAGCAAAATACTGACAGTTTATACATGACTATAATGCCTTCTTGAGCACAATACATCTATATATCACAGACAGACAGTTTGTCATGCTAAATCCACGAGCACTTATAATGACCAAAGGCATGGGTATCCTTGTGGTATTTTCTTTGATTAACCTCATAGATTCACACCCACATCATCAGCTATATATGGTTTCTGTACATGTTAAAAGGATTCCAGCTGGGTTCAGATGTCACCTGCATGACAATATAAGAGGTTTTATTGTTAATTTAAAAGCAGGGCCAATGCGATACCTTTAATGGCTGAGAACGTTATTTTTCTTAAGACTACTTGTAAATATTGCATTATATACCATTTTTTTCAAAGCGAGACATCAGAAGAAATTTAACAAAATGTTTGATTAACCGGCCAAAAACACATGTCCTCTATTTCAAGTGAGTTGGCCACTAAAAGGTATGAAGCTGAATGTGTGGGTAGTAAACTGAAAAATAGAAATGACCTCCAAGAGTAGGGAGATCTAAAGCTGGCAAAAATGTAAATAGGCAACGGTAGTAGAATGATACCTAAGGACTCTTTGTAGTTATGGTATATTTACCAGTGGGGGAACATGGACAACGTTTGATTGTATTAACTAGTGCCCTTATGGAACAAAGTAAAATTGTTGACATATGTCTTTATTGGATCCTTACTAAGTAACAGAGGAACACTAACTTCGCTCCCCCTTAATGGCCAAAAATGGTACTTAAATTTACCTTTATTGATAATGCCAAGGGCAGCGAGAAAAATTCTCTCCAAATCTATGGATGTAGGCAGAGAGTGAAAATCTAAATGTCCTAGTATATACAGAGACAAGATGATACAGAGTGATAAATATACTATAAACAGACTGCAACCCTTTCTCATCATTTGTTCCCAAAGGTGCTGGGCTGGTGAGTGGATAGTGATAATCCGAAAGAAAGACTCTCTAAACCAATCCTCTTTTCTAACCCTTAATCTCCTCCAACACCTTCGTTCAAAGCTAAACTCACTCTAAGCGATTGAAACTGCCTAGTCTGCCATAGCCATAACTAACTAAAAGCCAACACTATAAAAAACTAAGAATGGGTCTAAATACCCATATTGTGCAGTGAAATATCCCTAATATAAACTGTGAAGTGAAAAGAAACAAACGAGCTACAAACGAGCTAACGCCCGACGCGCGTTTCGGTGTATGGGAACACCTTCGTCAGGGGCTAAGGAATGTGTGGGTACTGTTTTAATGGTTAACATACTGTGGTTATTTTAAGTCACATATTTGCTCTTTAGTTTATTTTATTTATTGGCCCTTTGGGAAAGCAAATTTCTCATTAAATGTGCCACTGAATATTTAACTGCTAAAAAACATTCCTTAGTTTACAGCAATCCTCGCTTATATCACATGTCTGTTTTTAGCTAAATCACGTCCCTACTAAGAAGCAGAAAAAGGGCTAAGTTATGGCCCCATTACATAGCTGTTGTGGAGTTACATCCTAGACCCATTATATAACTGATCTCAAATTACATAACCAAACTCGCATTATATCAAGGGTCTATTACACACCGCATCTTAAGACACATCATTATCCTCTTATATACTCATTTTCTAGTTATATCATATCTCTATTTTATACTGATTCGCAAATCATTCCCCTAATAAACTTTATAGATCCATCATGCACCTGTTTTATGACGTATATTGATTTACAACTTGTCCCTGTTATATACCTGATAGATGAATTTGTATTGCATTTACATAATGGTACTAATATATATATATATATATATATATATATATATATATATATACACACACACACACATATATATATATACAGGGAGTGCAGAATTATTAGGCAAATTAGTATTTTGACCACATCATCCTCTTTATGCATGTTGTCTTACTCCAAGCTGTATAGGCCCGAAAGCCTACTACCAATTAAGCATATTAGGTGATGTGCATCTCTGTAATGAGAAGGGGTGTGGTCTAATGACATCAACACCCTATATCAGGTGTGCATAATTATTAGGCAACTTCCTTTCCTTTGGCAAAATGGGTCAAAAGAAGGACTTGACAGGCTCAGAAAAGTTAAAAAATAGTGAGATATCTTGCAGAGGGATGCAGCACTCTTAAAATTGCAAAGCTTCTGAAGCGTGATCATCGAACAATCAAGCGTTTCATTCAAAATAGTCAACAGGGTCGCAAGAAGCGTGTGGAAAAACCAAGGCGCAAAATAACTGCCCATGAACTGAGAAAAGTCAAGCGTGCAGCTGCCACGATGCCACTTGCCACCAGTTTGGCCATATTTCAGAGCTGCAACATCACTGGAGTGCCCAAAAGCACAAGGTGTGCAATACTCAGAGACATGGCCAAGGTAAGAAAGGCTGAAAGACGACCACCACTGAACAAGACACACAAGCTGAAACGTCAAGACTGGGCCAAGAAATATCTCAAGACTGATTTTTCTAAGGTTTTATGGACTGATGAAATGAGAGTGAGTCTTGATGGGCCAGATGGATGGGCCCGTGGCTGGATTGGTAAAGGGCAGAGAGCTCCAGTCCGACTCAGACGCCAGCAAGGTGGAGGTGGAGTACTGGTTTGGGCTGGTATAATCAAAGATGAGCTTGTGGGGCCTTTTCGGGTTGAGGATGGAGTCAAGCTCAACTCCCAGTCCTACTGCCAGTTCCTGGAAGACACCTTCTTCAAGCAGTGGTACAGGAAGAAGTCTGCATCCTTCAAGAAAAACATGATTTTCATGCAGGACAATGCTCCATCACACGCGTCCAAGTACTCCACAGCGTGGCTGGCAAGAAAGGGTATAAAAGAAGAAAATCTAATGACATGGCCTCCTTGTTCACCTGATCTGAACCCCATTGAGAACCTGTGGTCCATCATCAAATGTGAGATTTACAAGGAGGGAAAACAGTACACCTCTCTGAACAGTGTCTGGGAGGCTGTGGTTGCTGCTGCACGCAATGTTGATGGTGAACAGATCAAAACACTGACAGAATCCATGGATGGCAGGCTTTTGAGTGTCCTTGCAAAGAAAGGTGGCTATATTGGTCACTGATTTGTTTTTGTTTTGTTTTTGAATGTCAGAAATGTATATTTGTGAATGTTGAGATGTTATATTGGTTTCACTGGTAATAATAAATAATTGAAATGGGTATATATTTGTTTTTTGTTAAGTTGCCTAATAATTATGCACAGTAATAGTCACCTGCACACACAGATATCCCCCTAACATAGCTAAAACTAAAAACAAACTAAAAACTACTTCCAAAAATATTCAGCTTTGATATTAATGAGTTTTTTGGGTTCATTGAGAACATGGTTGTTGTTCAATAATAAAATTAATCCTCAAAAATACAACTTGCCTAATAATTCTGCACTCCCTGTATATATATATACACACTCAATTTTGGGTTGTATAACTTCCCTAATATATAAATGATCTTAGGTCACTGCCTTGATACATACCAGTTCTCAGCTTACACTATGGTCACTCCTTCCGTATAAGGGCGGCCTCCACAGCCAACAAACCAGTACATATTATAAAATCACTGGGGCGATGGAAATCTTCCGCTTACATAAGTTACATACCCAAACCAGTACAGGAAATGAGAAATGCATTTAAGGAAATGTCTGGTTAATTTGTATGTATTTGTTGACTGAATGAAATCTTTGATTATTCACTTTTGCCCTTTTTATTTACAAGCCTACCGTATCGTCGGTCCCGGCACACCACAACCTACTTGCTCTTTTATACTATCCTACGCTTAAACTGGAACCTTACTCCATATACGGCTATTTGTCCCTAACACATATACACACACACATATATATATATAAGTAGAGATTGTAGCCGTATTAGTCCAGTGATGTAGATGTAAAAAAAAAAAAAAAGATATAATCTGTATCTAGTAATGATATATATATATATATATATATATATATATATATATATATATATTCTCACCCCTCCTGGGTGGTATGTTTATTCCTCATTCTCGGGCCTGGGAGTCTGAGGGTTCTGCACAGTATCTTAGCTGTTCCTAGAACTGCACTTTTCTGGACAGCGATCTCAGGTGTCCCACCTGGAATCTGTTGAAGCCACTCCCCCAACTTGGGAATCACAGCCCCAAGTGCTCCTATCACAACTGGGATTGCTACTGCATTTACTTTCCACATCCTTTTTAGTTGGTATTTCTCCACCATCTCATGTTCCTTCTTCCTGTTATAGTCACTGGTTATTGCCACATCCACCACGACTGAGGTCTTCCGTTCCTTTTCTACCACCACGATGTCGGGTTGGTTGGCCAGCACTTGCTTGTCTGTCTGGATCTTGAAGTCCCACAGGATCTTAGCCCTATAATTCTCAACTACCCTTTGTGGTATCTCACATATGGACTTAGGCAGTACCAGCCCATATTCTGTGCAGATGTCTCGGTACACAATCTCCGTGTGTGCTGTTCCTGCTAACATCTTGCATCCGTATACTGGGTGCTGGATTGTGAATATACCTATTCTCAAATTACAGTATAGCCCTATTATATACCTGATCTTTATTATTGTTCCAATATATGCTGTAATAGGCAAAATTGTAAAACAAAATAAATAATTTAATTGTAAATTAGTGCATCATATTTGATGCCCGTTTTCTAGAAAACGGATACGCAATGTAGCTGGCCTGCTCTAAATCATAAAAGATTTAAATGTCACACTAAGCCACATGTCCCCTGTCATGGCATTCTTGTCACATATTTATCCGCTTACAAAAATGTGGTTAATGACATTTACTGTCCACACAGGAAAAGTTGTGCCGAGCAACAACCAAATCCACAGAAGGGTTAATGCTGAGCAGTAATTATGCAAATGAGATCTGGTAACTGCCTTTGGGGTCAAAGGCCGGTTACAGCCTATCAGACCTAGAGGAGGGGTATTTAGGCCCAGTTCTCATCCTGCTCAGTGCTCTGTCGTGGTTTCCCTTGTGGTTGTCCGAGAGCGTGTTATTGATTCTGGTTATTTGACTTTGGCATTGTTTTTGACTTCCCTGTTTTCTGGCATCTCTGACTCCAGGCTTTTCCTTATCGATGTGTCTCTTTCTGTTTCCCTTGACCTCGGCTATTCCTGACTATTCTTTGGTAAGTTAGTCCGGCCATTCTAAGGTCCGGTATACGTTACCTATCAGTCCTCTGTGTTACACAGTTCTACGTGCTGGATCATTCTGTAATCCTGACAATTCTACAGTGTCATGGCTGCTCCACAGGGGATTAAACTATTCTCTGTGACTCATCACATGCAGCTTCTGAGGCAGACATACGTTCTCAGGAACTATGTGAAAAAGGTAACTATCTGGAGTCCTGGGTGTCAGGTTCAAGAAAGGAGCGGAAAAAAAAGTTTTCAAAAGGGGGGCGGAGCCAGCAGCCATCCTGAGCAGACGTGCATCTCAGGAGCTCCTGGAGAAACTGCACTTAACTGCTAAAAAACTAGGTCATTCATTGTCCCAATACTCCCAAACAACGGGGAAGGGCTGCTTAAACGATGGGCCGCAAAAACAAAAAATACAAACTGGAAAAACCACCGGCATCTACCGATATTAGAGAACTATTTAGAGGGACGCAAAATCAACAGAGACCTGTCATGGCGTCTCCCTCCGATGGGCCCTTATGATCCTTCAGTGAGGCTTCCCTGGACGACTTGGGGACTATGACACCCGACTCACTGCCCTGGAGCACACAGTACAGGGTTTACAACGCGACCATGGCATCTCTCAAGACCGCGTGGCGGTAGTAGAGGTGGAACAATGTGAAGGTGAGAGGCACATTACCGCTGCCGAAATACCTCACTTTTTCAGAACCTCTTCCTTGCCAAACAGGCTAAAACTATTCATGGCTGTCGTACGCAACAAGTCTCCATATCGGTTTGAAGACCACAACCTAACATTCTATCTGGACCTATCCAAATTGACACTGGACTGGAGAAGACCTCTGACTAAGGAACTCTCTGCTAACAACAAATCATACAAGTGGGGTACCCCAGATTGCCTGATAATCACCAGTGACACTGGGACTTACAAAGATATGCAAGCATCGGAAATAGCAAGCACCCTTCAGCACCTTGGTCTGAAGACCAGACCTGGGAAACTACACCCTACACAGACAACGTTACAGCAGACACCCTGGAACCAAGACAGAATCCAACAGTTTGTTCCTGCCGCACAGAAGGAAAATCCAGCAAGAGCAACAATACCGTGAGCAAACAGCTTGCATTCTGTCTTTTCACACAGTTCATATGCCTTATGTTATATTGCTTTATTTCTGTGTTCTTTTTCACTACTGTTTCTTTAATGAACAAATATAGGGTGTCCACAGATGCTCCCTTTAATACATGGCTTAGGCGTAAATCCTGGCAAGTGGGACTTACAACCCCACATATTCCTCACCCCTCAGCCCACTAATGGCCTGCACCACTTTGCTATCTTCCCCCCGACTAAGTGGGTGCCAGCCTCTGACCACTGTAAACCGGTATAAGTGCCATTGACCCTATCCGAAGTCTACAGAGGCAGCTCGCATTCTCTACTCAGAAACATTACATAGCTATATCCATAACTCACAATATATGAGAGAGATGCAAATTCACTACGTTAGACCCTGCGTTACTTATATTTTATTGTTTATCTTTTATACTTTCTTACATGTACACCTTATATAAAAATATTCTGGCAATGCAAGGGCATCCTTGCCCACAGCAACTTACTATAGCTATGAACCTATTGTATGTTGGAATGCTATACTACTATGTCGTAATCTCATGTCTCCAATTTTATTGCTGTAACCTTAAAGGGACACACTAGTCACTAGAACAACTTCAGCTTATTGAATTTGTTCTGGTGAGTAGAATCATTACCTTCAGGCTTTTTGCTGTAATCACTGTATTTTCAGAGAAAATGCAGTGTTTACATTACAGCCTAGTGATAACTTTACTGGCCATTCCTCAGATAGCTGTTAGAGATCCTTCCTGGATCATGGCTGCCTAAAATACATCCAAACATTCAGTATCTCCTCCCTCTGCATGCAGACACTGAACTTTCCTCATTGAGATTCATTGTTTCAATTCATCTCTATGAGGAGATGCTGATTGGCCAGGGCTGTGTTTGAATCATGCTGGCTCTGCCCCTGATCTGCCTCTTTGTCAGTCTCAGCCAATCCTACGGTGAAGCACTGTGATTGGATCAGGTCACCACTTCTGCTGATGTCAGCAGACTGTTTGTTTTTCTGAGTCTAACGCAGAGTTACAGCTTCAGGCATGAATACAGTAAGATTTTTACTATATTTATGGAGGCATGAGGGGCCCAGGGGGGCTAGATGGCGGTTTTAACTCTATAGGGTCAGGAATACATGTTTCTGTTCCTGACACTATAGTGATCTTTAAAACTTGCCTCAATAAAACAAAGATTGACAAAAAAAGAGAAAAGTTCCAAAGAGACCCAATATACACGAGAAAAACTAGAGAAATAAATAAATAACTATACTGAACAGGAGTCTAGTTTTTACTTCCAAAATCTAGAATTCGTACATGTATATTCACAGACTAAAGTACATCCATTCATATATGGACACAATTAAAAAGCTTAAAACAAAAGGCTTTCAAAAGTCCAAAGATTTTTAGTTTCTCCTAGAACATCCTTGTAGTCTCATTATTATTGTGTGTTCAGGAAACAATTGGTAAAAATTAGAGGGCTTATTCTGTAGGTTTAAAACCCTGTCTCTCCCATCTTGTTTTTAGAACTCTGGGGTTCCCCTCCCATAGTTTGGGTAGGTATCCCAACACGGCTACCTCCCTTGCTTTTTATAAACATTCTGCACTCAAACAAAACAGGAGAGACGGTTTATATTTCATCTTCTAAATGCTTTATAACCTGGACACTGGAGAGCTGCTCAGAAGTTAAAAAAAAAAAACAACCCTATAATATGGGCATTTTAAAAATTTTTTAAAGGAGTACTGTTCCTTTACGAACAATACCATTTTAGTACTGAATGCAAACCTGGCTATGAAACATAGCTATACAGTTGAGAAATTAGCATCAATGTCAGACATACCTCTGACAGCATCTCATACTGCCCCCTCCTTCCCAGTGCTATGGTCAGTAAATCATATACGACAGACGCACTCTGAAGACTGATAATCCGATCGTTTTTATGCTCCGGAATACGACTTAGCACTGCATCTCTGTTGGCCTGAAATAAAAGCACACCGACACAAAATTTAAGATCAGGATTACCGTGTACCCTTGGAGAATGAATAATGCAGGCTGTCCCCTCTTAAGCACTCAAACTGTTATATTTACAGATGTTTAAACAAAAGATAATCAATGACACACAGTGATCTTAGAGAAATTAGTTCCCTTGTTAATAAAACATAGACAAATCTTCAGGGAAGAGGGGAGCCTGTAAAGGACAAATGGCTATTTTTTATTTGTGAATACATAAAAAGATATAAAGGTCTGACCCCTGCATTGTTAAACTGCGCAGTAGCAAAGAATGCAGCGGGACTGCTTTGAGTTGACATAGATACATTTTAATGTATCCCCAGAAATGTACAAGGACGCACATTAAAACAAGCCTAATTCTTTTATCATGCATGAAGGAAAAAAATGCTTAACACAGAGCCAGCAGAAATCCAACAATTCTAAAACCCTGTGTGCCAAACATTGCATTTGTGTGAATTGAGAACCAAGCAGACATTTGCTCATCGGGAATGCTCTGCAGGCCCCTCAGGCATCACTGATAAACAAAGGTCTCCAGCGGATACGCTGGCTGGAAACCAGGTAACAGATGCCGTGACAGCTGTTATGCTGCTGCTGTCGAATGCCAATGGGAGGACCTCGTTCCATGGGAGGGTCTGAGCCCCAAGCCAAGGAACTCTTCTGCCCTGTCTAAAGTATATGGCACTTCCTGACACCACAAATGCAGTACAGCATTAGGCATGAGTGGGTACTTCTGCTTCTGTGCAGCCAACATTTCTGACCATATAGTAAAGAATGTTATGAAGCAACAGAGACAATGAGTTACCAGGACGCAAAAAGACAATACCACCGACATCCAGCAAAGTATTTGGCAGGTACTAAAGCTGCAGGGTTTATTTACTAGCAGTGTTCATTAACTAACCGTGAGCAGTGTGGCGTTGACAAGTTTCAAACTTTACCTTAAACTAACCTTAGTTCTGCTCTTTTGAGATCAATGATATAAGAGATTACATATGTTATAGCCTCTTTGTGTAGTGTTATTAATACATACATATAACATGGTACCTACTTTTAGTGCATCTCCTGATTTATGCTTACTCCACGGGGCAGCCATCTTTAAATCCACTTTGGTCAGAAGCACAACTTATCCTCCAAGAGAAAGAACTATTTAAACAGCTGAAAATGAGATAGCCAGCATCTGCACGCAAGAACTCACACTGCCTCACTAACTGAATTGCCTTAGCTCGGATAAGAGTTGCTTGTAACTAAAGATGGCTGCACTCATGGACAAATCTTATGCACTGAATATAGTATTTACCTGTATGTATGTATTACAAATGTATACACACGGAGGTTGTAAACTTCTGTAATCTTATTTTAACCACTTAAGGTCACAGCTTCAAAAGTAAAGGGCCAGCATGACGGAAATGTCCTTAATGTGTTAATAGTTTTCCTTTAAGAGTCCGCTATTCCACTGTCACCATTAGCAACAATAAACATGTCATCAGTATAAATAGCCAGAGGAGGTCTGTGCATCGCACACAGTCACAGTACTGATTAGGGCGTATTGCCAAGTAGAGTGCTGGTAATAATGTCTCTTACCATGGACTCACTGATCAGCAGCAGCAGGAGGGCCTCTTCGGTGTTTTCTTGAGGGCAGAAAATGCTGAATAGGAGATATAAAAGGCTAACTAAGTAGTAGTATGGTAAATAATTGCAAACAATGAGAACAATGGGGTTACCCTGTGATAGAAATTACAGACCTGATGAAATCCCTCTAAACATTAAACATAGGTAACGCAGAATGGAAGGCCTAATAAATGTAGACAGGTTTCTTAAACCCTTATGGACTGAGCTTAAATGTTTTTTCACTTAAAGGGACACTATAGTTAC
Source organism: Pelobates cultripes (assembly GCA_933207985.1). Taxonomy (NCBI): domain Eukaryota; kingdom Metazoa; phylum Chordata; class Amphibia; order Anura; family Pelobatidae; genus Pelobates; species Pelobates cultripes. The sequence goes on from OW240924.1 coordinate 57,285,575, forward strand.
CCAGACCACTTCAGCTCAATGAAGTGGTCTGGGTGCAATGTCCCTCAGGTTTTAACCCTTCACATGTAAACATAGCAGTTTCAGAGAAACTGCAATTTTTGCATTTATGCTATGTGTGCTATTATTTTTGCCATTTATATAGCGCCAACAGATTCCGTAGCGCTTCACCCTCAATTTTCATCTTTCTTATTTACTGCACCATCATAAATGATAAAGGGCTTTAAAGAGATACTCCACTGCTCAAATGCAAAATAAATGTAAAATTACTGTTAAGCAGATATACTGCAAATTAAAACTTGCATGTATTTAATTGTGCATCGTTTCATTGGAAGTATATATTAAAACAGCTTACAAAACCTGCAGATCTTTAGTCTGCTGCCTCTGCAAACCCTCCACGTCTAACCCAGCCCCGACTTTCTCTGACTGTCCAATCACAGACTTCCTTCCCAATGCAGCTCTATGAGAAGTCTTTGCAAGCCAGGTGATCTGGGCAATCGCTGTCTCTTGAGTTCAGAGTAAATAAGCTAACCAAACCAGGAAGTAACAGGATCTGTTGTCTGCTTGAAAAGCCAGGGGGGCGTTACCAGTATAAGTTATAAAAGCGTACATTTCTATTGAAATTTGCACTTTTCCCCCCCAAAAAAAACAAACCAAAAAAAAACCAAATAGGACACACTATTTACACATAAAGAGCTTTTCAGCTAGCTAAAGTACTTTAGGGGTCTGGAGCGTGACATATACACATATATATTCTCACTTATTATTAAAAAAAAATAAAAAAAAAATCCATAAAAATATGAAAAACAAACAAACATGCTTCTCCGTAGATTTGGCAATGTTAATTGTGTGCATAATTAGCTCAGCTTAATAAAAGAAATTCAAAATGAATTACAGAGTATATGTCTAGAATTTCAGTTTATTTTTGGTAATTCAACTGTTCATTTCTGAATTATATGTGTCACTGTGATCACCCCCCTAATATCCCCAAATGCCTTTACCACTAATTTGCAAAGTTAGAGAAATCAAAGAGAAATATGGACAGCATTCATGACAAGTTGATGTGGAATGTAAAAATAAGGAAAGAAGAAAAACAAAAACTCAAAATGTAAATAGGAAGAAAGCGAGGAGCCTGGAGTAAAACAACATCATAATAATGCAATGATTTAAAAAAATAAATAAATAAATAAATAATAATAATAAAAAAATAATAAAAAAAAAAAAAAAAAAAAAAAAAAAAAAAAAAAAAAAAAAAAAAAAAAAAAAAAAAAAAAATATATATATATATATATATATATATATATATATTGGAAGAAATAGGAGTGACAGGTAAATGGGGACATTGGCAAAGTAAGCACAAAGGGAGACAATGTAGTGACAAATAAAAAGGAATCCCAATAAGGATTGTAGGGAAAAGGAACAGTAAAGTACAATGGGTAATATAAAAAATGGGTTTTAAAAAACACTATAACAGAGAAAAGGATGGAAGCATGGGGATTGTCCCAGAAATGTAAAAGTGTACCAGGCCTCAAATTTTCCCATTTTGGCCCTGTTAACCAATTCTGATCAGATGGGGGAAATCTGCATAACTGGGACATTTGTTTGGAAGTTTAAGAATTGGGTTCATAAACAACAATTACTTCCAACACCTAAAAATCTGTTGATTAACCCATTGTTAAGGAAATCCGTCCATTTATTCTTTATAGTGCACACGAGGGTTCGTTAAACATTTCTACACACGGAAGGTATTTCTATTTATGTACCATTACAGGGAAACATGCTGGGATTTAAAACTACAGGAAGGAAACTAGTTTCACAAATAGAGAAGCAGCAAAGTAAAAGTTCTGATTCTTGGAAAGTATAAAGACTTGTTATGCTTCCTCCAAATTAGGGCATAAACCTTCTCCCATAACCCAGAGCTTCACTCTCAGGGACTTTACCGACAATCCTTTATTTGATGAGCTCTGATATCTGTATCATACGGATTGTGACTTTGTTCATAACGTAAAGAATTAAGGAGAAGACCAGATGCAGAGATGTGATGTCTAAACCGGTTAGACATCTTACCATAGGACAGCTCCAGGACACTCTAGGCACCATAATCACTACACTGGGTTGTCGTAGTTAGGATGCTTGGTTTTGTTCCTTTAACGAGTCTTAGATTAAAATCTCCACATTTGCTAGCATTTCCTCCACAATATGTAAGAGGGTGTTGGCATGATGAAAGGATGCAGGAGCAACTTTGTATCGCTTAGCTATATTGTTTTTATGTGTGATACAAAATTACAACCTAATAATCCTTCTGTGTATTCTCCTCACTGTCATTGCTGACTATTTCTGACTCTGCTTCTGCTTCTGCCTGTTAATTACGATTAACCTCAGCCTACTACTACCACCATTCACTAAAGCCTGCTATATTGTGCTATAACTAAGCTATTAGAGCTGTCTCTAGCGCCCTCTGCTCTTCTTGATATCCAATATTTAAATATATATATATATATATATATATATATATTATTATTATTATATAAGATGAGACAAAAATGAGGGCACTCAATGGATTTCCAAATCATATCATATATATATTATTATATTTATATAGCGCCAACAAATTTTGCAGTGCTTTACAATGGGTGGACTAACAAACATGTAGTTGTAACCAGACAAATTTGACGCACAGAAACAGTGAGTTGGCATGCTAGAGGGAGTGGGGTAAAGTGACACAAGAGGTAAGGATAGTATTAGGGAAGTAGATTGGTAGGTTCAATTGATTTGCTTTTGTGAAAAAGTGAGTTGTTAATGATTTTTTTGAAGGAGTGGAGACTGGGTACGCGTCTAACAGAAAAGGGAAGGGAGTTCCACAGGAATGGAGCAGCCTTAGAGAAGTCTTGAAGGCGAACATCAGAGATGTGAGTATGAACAGAGGATAGACGCAGGTCTTTGGCAGAGAGTAGGGGCCTGGACGGGAAATACTAGAGTATTAGGGAGGATAGATAAGAGGGAGTAGCATTATGAAGAGATTTGAAAGCAAGAACCAGAATATAGAACAGTAACTTTTAAGGTGGACTCCAACTCCCATTACTACAAGCCTTCTGCTACATTCACTGGTCTACTAATGGACTTTATCCTTGGCTCTGAAGTCACTATTGTGTATTTAAACCATACGATACAATTCTCTGCATAGCCTGCAACTCTCTTGTAGTGGTTCTGATGTCTATAGTGTTCTCTGCAAGCTTTTTAATGTAAACACTGCCTTTTTTAGAGACATTATTTACAAGTTACCCCTCTAGTGACAGTCACTCAGATGACCACAAAAGGTGCTTCCTATAAGAGTGCTGCACAATGACGTTCAGCAACTACCCGCTCTACATTTAAACGCTGAACGATCCCCATAGAGATGCATTGATTCAATGCAATTCTATGAGGAGATTCTAACTGATGCAGCCACAGTGAGTCCGGCGCCGTATGGGAGAAAAGGTAAGTTTAAGCACCTTTCCCATGCGATGCTAGGAGGGCATAAGGACCTAAATAAATAGTTTAACACTATAGTGTCAGGAATACATGTTTGTGGTCCTTTAAGCAAGAATACATAAGCAAAACTGTGCAGCATAGAAGGTTTCACAAAATATAATGATATTTGGGGGGCAAATTAGCTTCTCCTCAATCTTTATATTCTACTTCTTCTTACCGCAACAACCTGCTCAGGAAATGCAAAGGAAAACACCTTTAAGAACTGATAAGCCAAGAAGGCAAAAAAAAAAAAAACCCCTGCAAATCATGGTTTCAACCATAGCTTTCTGATTCCAGTACCAGGAGTTTATATAACTGAGAAGCAGGCACTTACTTTTCTGCCATGTACACGCGTGGCCTCCTGCTAAGTGCATAGCATTTGGTGTTCAGTCCTTGGCGAAGAGGATCGTCTAAGGGGGACTGGTTAGGAGGGTCCTCCAAGGGATTCCAATAACTTTGTTCACACATCCCTCTGAGTAGTATCTCTGCCAACTGCCTGGCTATCGTCTGCAAGATTTAAAGGAAGAAGAATAGAGTGCACATTATTTCACAACCCCTAATGCTCAACAGACACCGAGACACGGACCAGAAATACTACCAAGGCTATTCACTTAACTCAAAATTGTAGTGAATTCAAATGTGAATGGTAAAAGTTAGGCAAAAATAACTGACCTGGAAAAAAATTAAACTCATCTATAGTCACAGCTTTGCTATTTTAGCCTCAGTTTTACAATTTGGCTTTTAATGGCTACAATTCAGAGTTTATTGACTAACCCTGGCCTTTTCCTGGTTTTGGGTTAGCATGCATATGTTATGTAGCAAAGAAACGGTCCATCTTTCAAGACTGATTATCTGTGCACTAATCATATAACATGTGTCTGTTTATCCTCTGCCAAGAACTACAGCTAGATGTGATTCTCTGGAAGGCCATAGCTTTCTCAATAAGATCAATGAGAGTGTTCATATATGAACCATGCAATGCTCTAAACGTAGCACAATCAACATGGAAACCAATGTAATATTGCGGATGATGGCTTCATGTTTAGAACATTCTTCCTCAATATATCTGTATATAAGACTTCACAGCAATGTAACATGGTAACCAATGTAACACTAATAACCACCTTTCTCTCCCTTCAATTATTAATAAAGTAGTAGAATCCTGTTACTACCACCTGCTGATTGTTACCAATGACAAATGGCTCCTCTGATATCATTTCCCAATTTTGCTCGTGTCGACTGGCTCTCACGCCACTTTCTTCTTTAGGTTATTTAACTCTGCCCATCCCGAGACTACTACTACTAAAGCTCTGTTGCCTATTGCGGCTCAGTTACTCCAAATAGATTCCTGGTGTAAGCTTAGAAGCAGGGGTACCATCTGACCCCTTTATTCCTAGATTATTAGCACATGGCTAGAGTCTCCTTAGCTCCTACTGTATCATTCAAGATGAAATCAGAAAATGTGAAATCACTTTGTGAGTTCCCACATTCCTAGTTTAGTAAATAAACACATTTATGAAAAAATCTTTCAGTTAAGCAAACCTATATAGTAAAGTGCTACGGAATAAGTTAGCGTTTAAAGAAAGACCTGAGGGACCATAACCACTTTAGCTTAATTCTCCCTGTGCTCTTTTTTGACTAATTTGTCCAAATGACAAAATAGGACTTAAAAGTGTAGCCTGCTAGGGAGCTCAGAATTACAATGCCAGGCCAATGCACCAACTCATGTCAATAAGTTCATATTGCTGAAAAGAAGGGACTTGCAGATGCTGCTTCGCTGGAGAAGGTGCTTGAAAGCCCAAACACTGTCCCTGCCTTTGTGCATCCAACACCAATCATCCCTGATCATTCTTCTAACCTAATCAAGCTGCATTTAAATGGCAGCGCACAGGAAGGTAACGACGTGGGAGTTGACTGTTTTCATTTAAATCTTAATGGTAAAATAGGATTCTATGTAGACATTTGCTATTAGGTTGCCTTACACAAAAAAAGTCATCCTCTATTTTATGGTGTCAAGGTTAGCCATCACTGCTCTGTAACATGACACTACATAATGACATGTGCACGATCAGTAAGAAGGGTATAGTGTTCACATTTGATTGAAGGACATTTATGAATTCTGCTCAGAATGGCTTGAAAAAGCTACTGATGGAATGTGGAATTCATGTGCACCCTGTCATATAGTGGATTAAGGCAATTTCTTAGGTATCCAGGTCATGATTAATTAACTTCACACTGGTAGCATGTGAATTCCATAGACTGCCGTTAGAACAGAAAGCAGAGAGATGCAAAAATATGGGGGAGTGAAAACACATTTTCTTTACAGTTTCACTTTAAATGAACACATCAAGCACTATAGCCACCAGTGGGCAGTAGTGTAATTTCCCTAGGGTCTGCTGGGCACCAGTCACCTTCATATTAAGACCCAGTGGTTCTCTGCTGTGAGCTGGCCCGGCAGTGCAGGGTTAAGCTCATTGGTTGAGAATAGTCAGCTGATACTCTCAGCCATTGAGAGGGCCTACATGAAAGGAACTCAAAGTAGGAAGTGATTGGCACTCTTAGGACCAAGTGGTTTGACTACTTACACAATAACTATAGCGTTCTGTAGTGGTTATTGTGCTTGCAGTGTTTTATTTAAGACAGAAATTTGGGGAGGGGGAGGGGGAGGCAATAATGAATCACATTATGTTATAAGAGCTTATTTAGTATAAATATGGTGAGAGCACTTACCATCCTCAGGTTCTGAGTTGTTCTGGTCTCCACTGCCCTCAATATCTCTCTGAATCTCCCGACTCCCCTTGTAAGGTTCCTGGGTGCATTAAACATGCAGAGTTATTCCTGTACTTTTGGTTCCATTCAATTTTATAACAATGCTGACGTTTATTCACAGAAACTAGAAGTCAAGAGAAATTATTAAGAACAGCAAACATCTATCAAAATTTTAAACCTGTTCTTGGCACTTTAATCCCTGCAACAAGAGAATATCTTCTAATGCATCTTATATGTGGATCACAGGTATATTTTGTAACCTATAGGTAAAGTCAACTGTCCCAAAGGCCACTAAAAATCATGTCATATTCCAAACTACGTATACCTCACCCCTTCAAAAAGCCTCACACTTGTCCCTACGTGGTATGTGATGCATGTGTAAACAATGAGTGTAGTGTATATCTGCAATGTATGTTATAAAATTTGATGAATATTAAATGTGTACTGTATGCATGTGATGTGAGAGGAGAGAATTAAGAGAAGTGATGCTCCGTTAAAAAGCCAAAATATGGCAAATGTGGGTAGAGACACCATAGCTAGACAGAGAGACATGTGGCAGGAGATCCCATCACACAATAACTGTGCTCACTGATTCCTTCACGAAATAACAGCTCCCACAGTTGCCACCCGTAAGTACCCGCGCCCACAGATTTCACCCATAAGGACAATATATGAACATCCTACTAATCATAGAGTTCAGATGTTTTAGCCTCACCCATTGCAAACAGGTATTATTCAATCCAGCACATATTCAAACATTGGTTGTACAGTGGGTCAAACTGATGTGCACAGTGCCTTTAAACATGGCACTGTCATGACACCTTGCATGAAGGCAAGAGAGCTGAAGATCTTAAAAATTCCCTTTTAAGTGCTACATCAATCACTACAGAATTCCAAACATCTTCTTAAAGCAGCAAAAAACAGCAGAACAAGAATTATGCATTAGGAGATTCGTGAGATGGATTTTATTGCTGAGCAGCTGTACACAACTCACGCAATGCCAACCATCAGCTGGAGTGGTCTAAAGCACATCATTACTGGTTTTTGGAGAGGTGGATACCTGATCTTTGGAGTGATGAACTCGGATTCACTAATTAGCAGCCTGATTTAAGAAAATGTGTGTGGCAAATTCCAGGAGAATGTTACCTACCAAAAAGCACAGTGCTACCTGTAAAGTTTGGTGTAGGAGGTATAATGCCCTTGGGCTGTGTATCAGAGTTTGGTCTAGGCCCCTTAGTTCTAGTGAAGATTCAACTGCTACAAGTTACAATGCCAGTCAGGTGAAGATTCAACTGCTACAAGATACAATGCCAGTCAGGTGGCTGCAACTTTGTGGCAACATTTTGAGGAAGGCCATTCCACAAAGCAAGGTCCATGAAGACATGGTTTTACGAGTTTGGTTTAGAGGCCTGCACAGAGCCGTGACCTCAACCATACTGAAGTAATTTGAGATGATTTTGAACTTGGACTGTGAACCAGGCCTTTCCATTCAACAAGAGCACGTGACCTTACAAATTCTCTTTTGGCTGAATGGGCAAAAATTCCGCCACACACAGTCCAAAATCTTGTGGTAAGCCTCCCAAGAACAGTAGAAGCTGTTACAGTGGCAGATGAGGTGGGGGAGACTTTGTATTAACTCCCATGGTTTTGGAATGGAACACCCAACATGCTCATATTGCTAAAATTACCAGGTTTCCACATACTTTTGGTGAAATAGTGTAATGGTGCCCATAGACCCACCCCTTAGTAACTGCAGTCATAGATTGTATCCATATGTGATGGCCCCCACAGATCTCACTCTTGAGTAACTACCATCATACACTATACCCCTAAGTAACTGCTACCATAGAGTCCATTCGAAAGTCAATGTCACCATGGATTTCATAACTAATTAAATTAAGCCATATTTTTCATCCCAGTAAATATGCCCGCAAAATTCATCACTAAGTAACTATGAATGCAAATTCCATCCCTAAGAAGTTGCAGTTTCAGGTTCTGCACATAGGATCTACTTACCTTTGCAAAAATAATAATCTGAAATTGATGCTGTTGTTTTTAATGAGAACAGATTCTCTGAAAACACAGTAAACAGCAAATCCTATATGCAGTCCCCAACAGAGACCAGCAGATCTCTCCTTACATATCAAATAACGGGAAATAGCTCAGCCATAAAATGCATTTGCCTTTACATGTCCGAGATGTCGGCAATGTAGGTACAACTGACCTCTGCCCTGATATGAAGCAGGGTAATGCTATTTACTCCAGTCCATTATCTGGCAAAATATACTCCAGGGAGTAATGAATGTGTGATTTTGGCAGTAACTTCACAGTTTCATTTCCTTTGTTTGCTCCAAGTAACAATTGCATACCAGAGGAAGATCTGGACAAAATATAACATCTATAGCAATAACAATAGATGTTCATCACCACTTTAATATTCCATTATATTATTCCCTTAATGCACTGAATAACCTCCATCTCCCCCCAAACAATGCATGCTTACTTTTATAAAATGTTTAAGCTGTATTTAATATTCATTTATTTGCTTTCTCCACTGTCTATTGAATGGGTGTCTACATAACCAGTGAATAGGGAATTTATGATGAAATGACTCCATTGGGAACCCATTTTTTATTTTTTGATCTTGCAAAGGGAGAGATATGATAACATGCTACCTTGAACCACAAATCTGGTCTTACACTGAGTAGGTCATGCAACGATATTCAACGATATTTTCCCCCCTTTTATTTTTAATGCTTTTTTTATTTTTCTAGCCCTAACAGAACAGTCAGGTCAAACCAAATCGAAAATGCCAGAGAATCACAAAAAAAAAAAAAAATCAAGAAAGCGTTACTGGAACAATAGACCATAAAAGGGCACTGAACACTGGCTAGACTAAAGTATTTATTTGAGATGGGGATGTGACACCATTAGCATCCCTTCCATGCCCCCAGAACCGAATTGTGTGCTGAAAATGACGTGATTGATCATCATGTGCACTGCGTCATAAATAGAAGCAAAATTAAGTGTAAAGATCATTGCCAGAGCATGATGGAGGACTGAATGCAGGATGTCAGAACACCGCGCAAGTGCGAGGAATAGCAGGAGAGGGCAGACATCGTTACAATATCTATATGAAAAAAAGCAATATAATACACCCTGTACGTGCACATAAACTCAAGGATTATTACAGCATAGGCATGTGCCGTTAGTGCATGTGCAGTCTGACAGCTAGCAGTCTGAACAGACAATTACACCTTTTGATCATCTATGGACATTTCTAGTAATGGAAAAGTTACAGACAGTCTCTAAAACAGACCTCCCAAACTGCTTCGATATCAGTAGGGACAGTCCATGGTGATTACTTCACTTATAGTCCGTTGCCCTTCCAAAATTCTAGGGTAATATTCTACAAGTGAAGTAATCACTATGGAAACCATGGAATGTCCCTAAGGATAGCTCCACTTTTAAAACTTTGTCTCAGAATTCTCTTTAAAACAGAACCCCCCAACGTACACACAGGATGATGAAAACATTTCAAGTTTAAATTTTCTCTTGCCCTCTTTTTACTAAATACCACATCAAAACAAGCTGTAAAAAAACATAAAATACAAAGGTGTCTCAAAAAGACAGTCATTTAATTTAAACCTGTTCATCTGTTGATCCCCATATTTGCATGAAATCCTGCAAAGTTAAAGGATTTAAACACACTACATTGGCCCTGCAAACACTATTTGAGTTACCGGGTTCCTTAAACCCTCTCATGGTATACGTTTGTGATGTATTTTTACCGTCTACACGAGACAGAATGATTATAGCAAAGTTATTGTGATTTACGGCTTTGCATTTACCCTACAATACTTCATGTAACCACATCACAGATCACTATAAATCAGTTTACTCAAAGCAACAATGGAAAAGTGAAAACTAATTACATTTCTGCTCATAAAAGTTGCATTGTTTTCGTCTTGCCTGCAAACAGCAACAGATCCGTTATATCGTAAAAGACAAAAATGTTTGTAAGTGCCTCTAAGTTACAATCAGCTTTGAATTTGTGTGGAGCGGATCTTGTAAATACAGGAATGCATCATCCAACTGATTACACAACCTTAAAGGCAGTGAAAATCCGTTTATAGATCAGATCGGATGCTTTAACCCTTTGTTAACAAATGGGGAAATTTGCGTGCTGATGTAAGTGCTCCCTTAAATGTGGGTATTGATGAATTATAAGCAGGGTTGGCAATGAACAGGTTAAGAAGGCTTATAGCACAATCTGCATCAAACACAGATTTCAAAGACTTCCAGTCAACAGTGCTAGCTCAGAGCTTTATCAAAGTGCTTAATGCTGCTCTTGACACAATGTCAAGCTGATAACCATTAGGAGAACAGGACTTGGTTACAGAGATGGTGAAAGAAATTTCTTGCCGCTGACCTACATTCAGCCTCTGTTAGTGCTGCTCAGCAGATCAGAACTCCTGAATCATGCTGCAGACCTGGGTACAGTGAGGCCTACCAGTTCTCCTGATACCCTGGGCACACGCTACACTTTACATAGAGAATCTGAAGAGATCTAACCTTTAACTCAGGCGATTACTGCAATGCTCCTAATTACCACAGTGGTGAAGGATGCATATGTAATAAGACATTAGTAACAAATAAGAGCATGGTGAAATCACTGGCTTGTGATTCAGCCTATTACACACTTAAAAAACAGCTACTTAATAGACATCAAATTTAACATTCTATCCAATGGAAAAATAACCAATGCACTCACTTTTTAAATCAGCTATGTGAGGCTCTCTTGGGACAATCCAACTCAGCGTTAGATTAACGTACAACTGTAGAAAATGCCTCACCCTGGAATCACCACATTAATCTCAATACAATGGAATTGTACAAAGCTATGTTGCAGAAAATATCTGGCCCATTTGACAATCATGCTGGAGTATGGTCTGGCTGGAAAGAGTATTGAATGAGTGGCTAAGGGTATTTCTCAGGACCCTAGCTGTGTCATAAGCTGAATATTTGCTGTTTCATTTTTTTATAGCCTTGCAGAAAAGTGCAATAAAACTGTGGCTTCCGAAACTGTTTTATTTTTTTTTTAAAGTAAAGACTGCAGTATGTGTGAACCAGGAATTTAAATTGAATCCGAGAGGATACAGGGAGATGGCAGAATAATCAATATGTGTTCTCATGTTCTTCAGGTGCACCTGAAGAACATAGATTTTACTGTGAAACGCGTACACAGGAGTGAGCAGTCCGCAATGGATAGTGGGACTGAACGAGCTAGCAGATCCCAGACAAGCTGTCCCGTACAAACCCACTATGGCAAAGTCTTACATTCTGATGCATGACATCTTTAAATTAATTTTGCTAATGTGTGCCTACCTTGTATAAACAATCATTTTAAAAATACAGACAGCCACGACAATCCTTTGAACGTAAACCACCTAAAAGATAGAATGGCATCCAACAAGAGGTGACTACCAACACACAACACAACAGCAGATTAAAATTTCACTACCCAACAGGAACCTTTTGATTATTTTCATATTGCACTTCTTCATTGTATTTGATTGGATTATCCTACTTAACTAAACAGAATCTGAGACACTAGACAAGAAAGAGTTACTCACTAAATTGAGAATTTGAATTGGGAGATTCAAACAGAATTTATCATTTACGGCCAAGATGATCAAACTAAAAAAAAATGTCCAAGTCAACTATGCTTCCGGTTTGGCTTTTTTGACCTTAAATTTAAATTCCCAACAATTCACCCTTTAGTGAATAACCCTGTAGGTTATTTCGCCAAATTCACTACTGTGAAAGTAAAAGGGTAAAAACTATAATGACACGAAGACAATGAGCCTGCCAGGGATGATGGTAGCATCGTATATCCAAACAGTGAGGGTACGTGGTGCAAGGAGAAAGCGTTCTGTTTAGGATAGATACAGTTGTTAGAAATGACAAGTCATGTGGTTACTGACCATGAAGAAACCGTTATGAGACACAATTCATGAACGAAGGAGAAATATCAGCATAACAAAAAGGATTATTGTACTCTAGTTGTTAACACAATCAAAACCAATATTGTCAGGGGAGTCCGTATAATGCATAAACAGAAGGGGGCTCAGAGAACATGAGATGTTCAAAGAGAAAGAGTGGGGAAATGTCAAAGAAAACAGAAAGGTCAAGAAGCAATTTAAATTATTAGCAACTTAGCTCATTTTTATCTGTCTGGGTAACTTTCTCTATTCCTTTTCTTTGCTTCACCCATTTCAATTTAATCTATTTAAAACCAACACTACAAGCACCATAATCACTATATGTTGCTGCAGTGGTTATGGTATCAGGCCCTAGTACCCTCCAGGGTACATTGTCAAACCACCGCCTCTCTTTGATCTGCTATGGTCACGCTATTGGCTGAGAATATGACTGCGGCCCTGCATGACAGGGCTTAGGTAAGTGGAGCATTGAATGAGCTTTCCTCAGTAGGGGAGACAGCAACAGGTGTCTGGTGGAACCCAGGTAATTTTTCAAAATGTTCCTAAATGTTTTGACTACTTGCTCTGTGAGGCTGTCAGGCTCTAGTGGTTATGGTGCTCCTTTAACTTGATAAAGGCCTCTGTGTAGGTTGAAACGATGCACTTTCTGTTCCAATAAACCTGCCTTTTTGCAGGTGCCTGGACCTAATTTATTTTATCTACTAAACTGGGCTTTGCCAACCCTGATAAGCAGCTGGATTCCAAAGTGTGAGTGCGGTATCCTCTGTTTGTGAATTACTATGGTGCTCCTTTAAGGCAGAATTTGTCGGAGCTATGTGCCCCATTTACATGTATATGGGCACAGTACAGTATGAAAAGTTCCAGATCGAAACAGGATTGACCTTTAACTCCCATCTGGTTTCCCAGAGTTTACACTTTTCTTTCTGATAAGCATAATGTTTGTCCAGCCTTGCGATGCTGCACACTCCCAACAGTGTCCCCATAAAACATTATTAAGCAGCCAAGTCCAGTTTATATAGTTACTCTTGCCTCATATTTTATGCAGGAAGACAGTTTAACAATACTTTAATTTGTGACTTGTGGCCTCGTATACCAGTAGTTATTCAATCTGGGAATTTTTTTTTAATACATATTTAATTTTGGAAGCAATTTCTGGCCAGATGCCCGTACATCTCTGCAATCACAATTACAGGAAGACACGTTTACCTTGAAAATGTTGTGCAACTTCTTTTGAAACCACTACAGATTGGAACCTGTTCTCTAACTCTAAATCATTTGATTTAATAATTACCTGGATGTAAGTACATGACATTTAATAACATATAACAATATTGACTGATGTCATAATATGTAATCCATGTAATTAGTACTTAATGTTAAACAATAAAGGTTCTCGGGTAATAACTATCTAGGTGTTCAACATTCCAAGTCAATCACTGCCGAACAACTACATCGATAATGGAAAAGTGGGAATTCCACATGATCCATGTCGCTTACTACGGGTGGTCTCCAGCTTGCTGCTGCTGTTGTTGAATTTTTACCCTAATGGAGGGATAATAGGGTAGCTGGAACTATGGGGATACACTGTATGTCATATACAAGGTATGCAGTAACTGCACAGGAATACTAAATTCCCAAGAAATTGAAGATTTGTTTTATTTTCAAATACATAAAAAATAAGGTTCTGTTTTCTGATTTAGACTTCTATATTTTATTTTACAGCTATACCTATGTTTGTCCGTTTCCTCGGTGTGTAAATGTGTGTGTGTATCAGTGTCATCTGTGTGTAAATGTGTGTCAGTTTCCTGTGTGTCAGTTTCCTCTGTGTGTACATGTGTCTGTGTGTAAATGTGTGTGTGTGTCAGTGTCCAGTGTGTATAAATGTGTGTCAGTTTCCTCTGTGTGTAAATGTGTGTCAGTTTCCTCTGTGTGTAAATATGTGTGTGCCAGTGTCATGTGTGTGTAAATGTGTCAGTTTCCTCTTTGTGTAAATGTGTGCGTCAGTGTCCTCTGTGTGTAAATGTGTGTCAGTTTTCTCTGTGTGTAAATGTGTGTCAGTTTTCTTTGTGTGTAAGTTTCCTCTGTGTGTTTTCTCTGTGTGTAAATATGTGTGTCAGTGTCCTCTGTGTGTAAATGTGTGTCAGTTTTCTCTGTGTGTAAATGTGTGTCAGTTTTCTCTGTGTGTAAGTTTCCTCTGTGTGTGTGTGTCAGTTTCCTCTGTGTGTGCCAGTGTTATGTGTGTGTGCAAATATGTCAGTTTCCTCTTTGTGTAAATGTGCGCATCAGTGTCCTCTGTGTGTTAATGTGTTTGTGTCAGTGTCCTCTGTGTGTTAATGTGTGCGTCAGTGTCCTCTGTGTGTAAATGTGTGCGTCAGTGTCCTCTGTGTGTAAATGTGTGCGTCAGTGTCCTCTGTGTGTAAATGTGTGCGTCAGTGTCCTGTGTGTAAATGTGTGCGTCAGTGTCCTCTGTGTGTAAATGTGTGTCAGTTTTCTCTGTGTGTAAATGTGTGTCAGTTTTCTTTGTGTGTAAGTTTCCTCTGTGTGTTTTCTCTGTGTGTAAATATGTGTGTCAGTGTCCTCTGTGTGTAAATGTGTGTCAGTTTTCTCTGTGTGTAAATGTGTGTCAGTTTTCTCTGTGTGTAAGTTTCCTCTGTGTGTGTGTGTCAGTTTCCTGTGTGTGCCAGTGTTGTGTGTGTGTGCAAATGTGTCAGTTTCCTCTTTGTGTAAATGTGCGCGTCAGTGTCCTCTGTGTGTTAATGTGTTTGTGTCTGTTTTCTCTGCGAGTTAATATGTGTGTCAGTTTTCTCTGTGTGTAAATGTGTGTGTCAGTTTTCTCTGTGTGTAAATGTGTGTGCCAGTTTTCTCTGTGTGTAAATGTGTGTGTCAGTGTCCTCTGTGTGTAAATGTGTGTGTCAGTGTCCTCTGTGTGTAAATGTGTGTCAGTTTTCTCTGTGTGTAAATGTGTGTGTCAGTGTTCTCTGTTGTGTGTGTATTACATTTTCATTTTGTGATTTTTTTATACTTCAGTTTAATAGTTCATACACTCCTCCTTGCATACACAATATTCACATTATGCCATACTTATTTTAAACATATTCTTTATTACCTTCAATCACACTTATTCTCCAATATGTAACTAACTTGAATTTTAGTGTCTACACATTTTGATTTGGAATTCTAATCAATAGAAATTACTTTCTCAAGGCAGGGGCACTCAGGATTTTTTTTTACAGCTACTTAAACAGTTAAGAAACACTGGTTTAGAAAGTCCCTGAAAGTAAACAAATTTTAAAAATTTCAAAAACACGGGATGACGTGATCGTCCCAAGATGCTCTGGGAGAATTCTGGAGCTCTAGCAACTGTTGAAAAATGCTGTACGAAGCACTACCTTCCCTGGCAGCAGGCATACAATGTAAATTAAAATATAAATAATAAAAAAAAGCAATGGACTACATCTCCTATGACCCTCTTCCAAAAGCAATTTGGGAAAAGCATCATGGGAGATACAGAACATACAAGCTACATTGGCAAAGGTTGGCTTCCCCCCTGCTAAACAGCAAAAGTAAAGTAGAAAGATCTGCTGGGACTCACTAAATTGAACAGTTCATTTATGTGTTTTCAGAGGCACAGGGAAAAGATTGTCAATTCTCTGATGATGAAGCTTTTTAATTTTTAGATGCCCGAAAGCTATAAATGCTCTCGTTTATCAAAGTTACACAATAGCAATGATTTTTAGAACGCTACAGTACTGTGTTAGTGATGGAAATCCATTTGACCTTCATTAACTAACAGAATATTATGTTCCCCTCTCGAAACCATAACACAGAACTGAAGATAAGAGTTGATGGAGGCCAAAAACACCAGTTAATCACTGCATGAAAAAAATTATGATTTAAGTTGGTATTTATTCTTTAGATGCCAATGACTTACATCAGAACTGGCAAACCAGTAAATGACAAGGTATGCTTCATTGATGCATTAACCTGCAGTGAATCTGTCAGTAAAGGCATAGATTAAATGCCTTACTTGTGTGACATTTCAATCAGGATCTGCTCAATTAAATAGGTGCTTACATCAGGGCTCAAAATTTCCTATCACCCCTAGCCCTTGGCAAGTGAAATTTCAGCCCTGGCAAGAAGTTTACTATTGATGAGAATACCATGGACCATCTAGTCTTGTAGTGGTAACTATATGGTTACTAGAGGCATCGGACTTGGAATTTTGAGGACGACTTGTATTTATGCAATTCTCCTGTTGGTTTTCAATTTGATGGTGTATGTTTTGACCACATCCTAAAACACCTCAAGTAAATAGATAGCCTCCATAAGGCAGAGAAGGAGGAGGTTACTAGGGTACAGAAAAAAATGTTAGGAGTTAAGGAAAAGAATCAGGACTTGGGTTCGGGGGTTTAGAAATAGGATGGATCGAGTAGTTACATAACAGGGATGACCCATGCTCATCATGAAATCACACAGGCAGGGTACCTCGTTTTCTGCTGCAATACCGGAGTGGAACAGATTCAGATCCAACCCCCACCAAAAAAAATAAAATAATAATTAACCAATGACCTGCTCAGTTGTAAGAAGCATTCTTTAGGCACACCTGATTAAAAGTAGTGGTTGATTTGATTCAGATTTTAGGGGTTTTACAGGGACTTTTTAAAAGTTAAATTGACCAAGACAGTTTCCTTGCACCATAACCACTACAATAAGCTTTAGATTAATAGCTCCTTTGTGCACAGCACATAATACTTCTTTCTGAATTTACTTGTATATCTCATCCACTCGCTGTACAGAGCTGTAAAATATGCTGGCACTTCATGAATAATATGCTGAAATTGTTATAGTGATTTAAAAGTCCCTTTAAGTATACAAGAAACACCGACACTTTGAACAAAATACAGTATTTGCAGGGTTTTTTTTTAAATCTGAAAACAGATATATCAATTTTAACTATTCCCTTTCCTAAAGAACATTACATCATTGCAAACACATTGCATTGTACGCTTCGATTTTCCATATTTGAATTGCAAATGAACGCACACAGTTTTAACCCTGTAACTGCCAAAGTCAGAAGAACCTTTTGCAGAAAATACAGATTTAATAGGCGTTTTCAGGTGTCCAGAACGTGAATAATGAAATCTAAATGATGACACTAAGGATTGAAGATTACACAATGCCTTTTTTGACATAGTTCAAAACTTGGATACGCATGTGGCAAATAACTTGTTGCAGAAAATGCGGTTCTATATTTTGGAGGTGGCTTTGTGGATAACTATAATGTAATATTATAAATAAATGTATCCCACAAAATAAAGCCACATTTAGATTACACTCTGTCAGCTCAAACTGCCACTCTAGGTGTGATGGACTGCAACTCTCATTACGCAGGGCCTCTCAGGGGTCCATTACGAATGACCCATGCTCACCATGTAATGTTTGCAGAAACATCACTTTCACTCATTTGTATGAATCTCAGACGCTCCAAGTTTTGAAGTTCATTAAAATGAATACAGAAGTCGTGTTCTTTATTCATTTTCTTGATTGATGATGAAAGCACACAATCTAGAATTTAAGCTTCCAACTTTCAGCTAAACGTTTGCTGTGGTCGGTTCTAAATTTTTCTGTTTTAATTTCAAATTAAAAAAAAAAAAACATTATTGGGGAGAAGAGGAATAATATGGTCTCATGCACAGAGCTACAGGTTCTCTACATGGCGGAAAGAGAATGGTTTGCACTGTATACATACTGTTCATCTCCGTGAAAATGTATCCTGCAGCATAATGTTATAAATACACAGACAGGTAAATGATAAACAGACAAGAACACGCACACTGAAAAAGAAAATCACAGAAATAGAAAAAGACAGACAATGTCGGCCTCTTACGCTCAAACCATAAAAGGACTGCAACTCCCATGATGCAAGACCTGGCCTATCTCTGTAGGGTTGCGCCAGGATCCGCCTATAGGATAGAAGGTGCCTAATGGTCTTAGACTTAGAGGAACAATCTAAGCTTCAAATAGCTCAGTGAAGTGATAGTGCTACCAATGGTCTTTAGGCAATGGTTTGCTTTATGTCAACTGTTTAGAAGTGTTTTGTTGCAAACTGGGTTTTTTCCCGACGTTAGAGTCTGCCGCCTGTTGCCTCATGGTTAATATGGAATTTACAAGTTCTCAATGTCAATTTCATCCAACCAGGATGGCACTGTAAGGCCCTGGGCTAACCAACCCAAAGGTTGAATTTTTTTTTACAATCATAAAAATTACAAACGTAAAAGAATTCTGCACTATCGATGCAGCTAAGAAGGGGGCGGCTTATGGCTTCTCGGGAGAGCTCAAGTTTCTGTCAAACTGTTTCTAAAGGATTTGAAATAAAACTTGGGGACTAGGCCCAAAGGATCTCAACACCAAACTATGGCCTCAATTTAATATTTTTGGATATGCTTTTTAAAATAATTATATATCCCTGGATAAACTTTTACAGTTATTTAATATTTTGAAAAATAGTATAATGTGTTTGTAAGTATTGATTTTTACATATATATTGATTGTTTAATCATATCCAAAATTATTAAATAATTTTAAAATCTTAGCCAAAAATATTAAAATTGAGGCATATATTGGTTAGAGTTTCCCCTTTTCAAGAACAATTTAATCTAAAGATTATATTTTATATTTAAATATAAATATTAAGCTTAAAGGACCACTCTAGGCACCCAGACCACTTCAGCTTAGTGAAGTGGTCTGGGTGCCAGGTCCAGCTAGGGTTAATCCATTTTTTTATAAACATAGCAGAGAAACTGCTATGTTTATAAATGGGTTAATCCAGCCCTCAAATCCTCCAGTGGCTGTCTCATTGACAGCCGCTAGAGACGCTTGCGTGATTCTCACTGTGAAAATCACAGTGAGAACACGCAAGCATCCATAGGAAAGCATTGTAAATGCTTTCCTATGAGACCGGCTGAATGCGCGCGCAGCTCTTGCCGCGCGTGCGCATTCAGCCGAAAGGGAGGAGAGGAGGAGGATCGGAGGCGGAGAGCTCCCCGCCCGGTGCTGGACAAAGGTAAGTTTTAACCCCTTTCCTCTCCCCAGAGCCCGGCGGGAGGGGGACCCTGAGGGTGGGGGCACCCTCAGTGCACTATAGTGCCAGGAAAACGAGTGTGTTTTCCTGGCACTATAGTGGTCCTTTAACACAGATGTGTAAACTAATAATATGGCCACTGCAGTGGATACACGCACATCAGGGCACCAGTCACAACATGAATCATACACTAGGCCAGGGGTAGGCAATCTTTTACACTCCAGATGTGGACTACATCTCCCATAGTGCTCTGGCAAAGCATCGGGGAGATGTAGTCCACAACATCTAGAGTTCCCAGAGTTGCCTACCCCTGAACTAGGCAGATACGATGATATGATGCTCAGCATTGGAGTGCGTGGACTCACATGTGTCTTCCACAAAAGACCAGGTAGAATGCTTCTGGGAAGCAGATTTTTAGATCTTAAAATCTACACATTTGCTTGAGACAGTGTATAGATTACATTTTTAAACATGTCTGAAGCAGACCTTGTGATTCACACACCTAGCTATAGAGCTGCATATACTGCCAAACAAGAGAGCATGAGCCTGGACAGAAAGGTGACAAACCTTAAAGCAACACTCCAAGCACCATAACCAACACAACACTATGTAGTAGTTATGGTGCTAGGAGTGACGCCTGCCACTGATTGCTAGGAGTGACGCCTGCCACTACAGGGCTTAGCTCAGGACAGGCTCTCCACCGTTAGCAGTGATAGCAGGAAGTGACTCCTGGCGGATCCCAAGTAAGAAGTCAAACCTCCTCCTGCGAAGTCATCATTACTGATAGCTTGTGTCGAATCAGAAGCTTTTTATAGAGAAGCCTCTATGAAATACCAACAATGCTAATCGAAAGGAACACTGTAGAATTAGGAATACAAACATGTATTCCTAATACTATAGTGTCTCCTCACTATTTAGATTAGAGTTCCCCTAACTTAAATTAAAAAAAGAAAAAAAGATTTCATTCAAAGCAAGTTAGAAAGGAATCTCTACCTGCTGTCTGAATGATTGGGGGAGGTGTGTCTAAGGGGATTTATAAAAGTGCAGATTTTGCTTGAAATCAAAATACTTGTAGTAAAAACCTCAGGGGACATGCACTTAACCTCTAAAGGTATTTGAGCCAGCAGATGTGCTTCAGGAAATCCATTTGTGAAGAATGTGTTCTCTTTTTTTTTTTCATTTTACAAAAAGTAGAAACCAGCACTTTTATAAATAAACCTTGTCACACCACCATGGCTGTCTATCAGGTAATCGGTCCTGTTATTTCCTGGCAGGCAATGGCCCAGAGTATGTACCTGCCTTGTAAAGACTTCTCATTGAGCTGCATTGGGAAGTCTGTGATTGGACAGCCACAGAAAGTCTGGAGGGAGTTAGAAGGGGAGGGATTGCAAAAATAGCAGACAAGAGAACTGCATTTTCTGATAAATGCATAATGAAAAAAATGCAACACGTGTAGGGTTTATTTACGAAATAGGGATGTTTGTATTTGGGGAGTGTCCCTTTAACAAAAATGGGAACGGGTATGAGATGACCAGGGAATTATTTTAAGCCAAAATGGCAAAAAAAATATCCAAACGATTTTCTTTTTCAACTACTTTGACATAAAATGTGATTCAGAGATCAGAAAAAAACCCGGCATGTGCTTTTACAATCTGTACAAACTTAATAACACAGAGTCATCATATTTAAGGTCTGTTCTCACACACCCAAATTGTGGTTACACTCATAAAAATAATTTCTAATTATATCTCAATAGGAATTGCTAGGAAGAATAACTCATTCCTAAAAAGTAATTTGTTTCTTTAATGGATACATTATTCACCCTCAAGGGGTAATAATCATATATAAAATAATGTTGCTGCCAAGCAGCACTTACTGGTTACAAGCCACAGCAATTCATTACAAACATGCTAATGAATGAACGGTTTTCATAAATGCAGGAATTGCCATGAAACTCCTTTAACTTGTGTATAAAGGGAACCTGGAGTTTCCAAACGGAGGCAGTCTGACAAAATGCAGATGTATAGATTGTAAAGAGGGTACAGCTCAGGCAGATTTCAGTTTCAGCACTGACATGATCAATCTATTATGAGTGCTGGACCATAAAGGACATCCCGAAATCTCCTGGCATCATGCACCTTATCTGACACATAACTGGCAGTGAAGGATGAGACAGGAATGGCAATCGGCAGCCCTGATTGGTATACCGCGTGCTAATAATACATTCTGTGGCACCACAAGCGACCGCCATGTGTGATGGTCCACTGAGATCGCATAGCCTGCCATTATACTGGATAATATTATGTAGCTCACCCGTTCTTGAAGTATATAACATGCGCGCGCTGGAGTCCAGTCTCAAGAAAGAAGCTGAGCTCCTGATCGGGTGCAGCAGGACCTGGTTTGGGACTTCTGTTTTGGATATTGGCTGCTTGAACCTGATAAGCAAAACACATCGTAAGGCATAGAAGCACACATTATGCAATAAAATATCTCCTGAATGTTACGTTTTCTTAAACATAATCACATCAACCTGACAGTTCCTCTTAAAAGGTTATACTTTCTCTTCTGGACATATATATAATAGTAATCAAAAAGTTTTGCTGCACTCACAGTCTTGTCATAATAGGTATTCCTTTATTCCAAATACATAAGCTCCATATAGATCGAGGTTTCAGTCCACACAGGGACTTTTATCAGGATCAAGATACTGAATATCTGAAAGTCACTGTGTGGACTGAAACGTCGATCTATATGGAGCTTATGTATTTGGAATAAAGGAATACCTATTATGACAAGACTGTGAGTGCAGCAATACTTTTTGATTACTATTGTATCACTAAAGTCTTATGGGCTGGCACCCAGCATATATATTTATGCCGGGTGCCAGCCCCTTATGGGCTGGCACCTGGTATGTGTGTGTGTGTATGTGTGTATATATATATATATATATATATATACACACACACACACACACATACATACATACATATACACACACATACACACACACACAACAAAAGTGGTCAAATATCTTGCTGATAGGTTAGGTTTTTAGGAAAACAGATTCCCATAGTGTCAGCAAAATGCAAAACATTAACCGTTCATGAATTTTTTTTACCCACAAAGGCACGCTGGTGCCAGGAACAGCCTTGCACTATTGCAACTTAATTCCAATAAAGTTGTTATGGTGTCCAGAGTATCACTTTTATTTTATTTTTCACAACTCACAAGTATATATTTGTTATATAAAGGGATAAGTAAGCATAATATTAAGAAATTCAGGACAGTTCCCCTTTAACCAAGCATACCTCCAAATTCACTGTGCCAAAATACCACAAAAAGGCGTTTACATGCGTTGTAACCCTTGTATTCTTTAACATTTGTATTACGCTTTAAACAATCTAATTACTTAAGGCACAAAACTGCTCAATTTTCCATCTCCCATGGCCTTAAAAACCTCATCTGCACCTTTCACATCAAATCAATATGAATATATTAGTGGTCATTATTTCTGCAAGCGATGCAAATGCTACTTGCTATCAAACTGGATATTTTCACTGTTTTATAAAATTAATTATTTTGCTGCTAGCACAATAAACCCCGCAACAGGATGTGTGCTAGAAATACTACTGCCAATGGTATTTGTGTATCCAGAATTGTCAAGAGACTGGAGCTCGTAATTTGGAGAGAGAAAAAAAAAATAGCCTGTATTGATCTTGATTGCAGTGCGGAATAAGAAAGATGTCCCTAGTGTGAATGTGTTTAGAATAGGCGAGAGATGTATTTAGCTGCACATATATGACACAGCAAACTGAGTGCCAGGATACCTGCCGCAAAAATTAAATGTTTAAATGCCAGAAACTGCACTTTATGAGTATTTATATCTAAATCTGACGAACTGAGCCTCGTCATGTGTTCTTGGAGGGGCCTGCTGGCCAGCCTCTTACCAAAAGTCTATGAGGCCTTTAAAAAAACTATGTGAACAGACTTGGTTCGTGGGATTTTATATTAGGTTCAGGAACCAAACAGCGGCACGAACCGGAGACCACCCTGGAGCTTGTTAAGCCTAATTGCTACTTTGTAAGTGTTCGTCTGAGTGGCCGCAATTCCTAAGGACGACCACGAGGTGGTGGCCATCTTGTTCGCATGAATGCACCTGCAGCGGTGTTTGGGCATGAATCTCATGCAACTGAAAACGGACACAGAAACTCCTGAACACTGCTGGACTTCCAGCATCGCCTGCTGTCGGTTCCACAACACTTGGAAAAGCGCTGTTCAGTGGAAACGTTCTCACGAACAAGGGGATCAAGCTCCAGGGTAAGACTATTGACTCTGTTCGGTAGTTTGTTCATTTTTTAACTACCGAACTAGACTGACCTAAAGCCCAGATTCTCTGGAACAGTTTTGGGCATGGGACCATGTGGGCGGTCGGTCAAAACTAAGACTTCCAGGAAATTCCTGAACGCCTGAACTGATCTGTGTGATTTTTGGATAAGTTGGTCACCCAGATCAGGGCTATCAGGTGATGTTACCTTTAGAGGTTTTAAGGTATTTTGGGGGGGGGGGGTTTGTAAAAATGTATGTTTTTTCTGTCCTTGGAGATAATTGGATTATATTAGTACAGTTCCTGATCCAATTATCTTCCAGGCACAGAGGAGGGATTATCTGATTTTGTATGGGTGTGTCCTGGACCTGTGAGCCAATGTGATTGTGTATTTTTTTCTACTGTGGTTTATTCTCAGGTCCAGTGGGGAGTGCCGCATGGGAACTGTCATAAAAGGCCAGTTGTGGCTACCACTAAACTGGGATTTGTTCTACCCATCATGAAGTCTAGGCTCACGTTTAGGGGATTGAAGAGCTATATTCACACTATACTCCCTTTGATCACAACACTTGCTCTTATAAGAGCTTCACTCTCTGGACTAGGAGAGGTCTACCCACTGGAAGGTGTATCCTGGTCTTGGGTCCAGGGTGGGTGGAGGAAAGCGAGACCCCAACCAAGCTACAGCGGTTTGTGATGTTTACGGTGGTTATGGTGTTCCGTGCGGTACTTATGGTACTCAAGGATTACTAGGAAGCAGCGACTGACTGAGGTACCCGGTAGGGGTGCCAGGCGGTCCATCGCACTGGCGTTTTACATCGATAGACAGTTAGTATGTAAATATAAAAGCTTGTAGTAGGGATTAGAGAGCTGTGATTGCATGCACATGCATACGTCGACCGCTAAGCATTGTGTCTTCAGGTATGTTCTGCCTATCTAGACGTAACCAGGTTCTTGGAGGGATTGACAAGTTTTTTATTACAAATAACCTATTAGCTATATTGTTTCTTTAGTATTTTCTTAAACAGCCTGGAAGGCTAATCAAGCCTCTTCTATACGTAAAATATTAAGATTTACAAGTCTCCACCATCTATCTACTTGTCCAGTGCATACAAATGTTTGAGACAACGAGTGAGCATGCAAGGTATGTGATCACTTGTACAAACGCAGGAAGAAGTTGCGTTGTAGTCAGTCATTTCATGGGAACATCAACAGAGGACTGTTTTGTATTTTCGCACAGAAATACAGTGGTGAAGGACTTGGGCCTGTCAAATGTTACGGAGAGAAGATGGCAGTACAGAAGCAGATGTTCTGCTTGGGAATTTGAAATAAGTTATAGTATTTATTTCCCAGATTTTAAATAATATCATGGATGCCACCTGTGTGCATCGCATCTAAAAAAATATTTGAAAATACACGGACTGCTTTAAAATGCTCTCGCTTATTAAAGTACTTTAAACCTGTTAAACATGTTGACCAATTTCAAGTTTGTTTAGCGGTTTGAGTTTACAAAAACACAATCCTCCTTTAGCTGCAGCTAAATGCTGAGTTCCCAAGAGAAGTAGAAACCAAATAACCTTTGTTGGGAGTAACGCAGAAAATTACAGATTCTGAATGGCTTCCAGCTACATGTGCTTACTGCAGGCTTTTTACCACCATCAGTAATGGATGGTCAATAAGGGCTTAATAACTTTGATCCGATTACAAGATGGCGACCTCAACACTTAACTATAAATAATGTTATTAGTTTGTTTAATTATCGCATAATCATCATGTCGAGACCTTACTACACACCAAGACTCCATAGGAATTCCTGAATATCCATGTGTGCCATTTTCAGGAGATAAGTGGCCCCTCTAGGGGCAAGGCTAATTTGCACAAAATATTCTTTTTTTGTGCCATTTTAAATTGTGAGTGTGTTATTTTTGGTTGTGTCTTATATTGTTATAATAAATACTGCACTATAAGTTTTTTCTTTTTCTTCCTTCCTTCCATTTTATTGTTACCATACTACGGAGTACCTGAACTTGTATATTGTTCATCTATACTTCTACTCCAGGTAACACCAATGACACCGGCTCACTATAAGGTGGTGTTGTGTGACTGCACTATTTGATATTATTGATTTGTGCCTAAGACATAGCTTATACATTGTTTACCGTTTTTCTCTGCATATTATATCTGTGAAACCATAAGAGGGGGTTTTGTCTTTTAGGCTGCACTATTTATCACTTATTTAGATTGCACCTTTTTTTTTTGTTATATCGTCATGTTTTTAACCCGGTTTATTTAAGAAACAGTACAACAACACAGAACAATGAGTACAGGCCCCAATGCATCAAGCTCACCCTCTCCGTCTCTTGAAGGTAAAGTAGAGCTATATCGCCGGCTTTCTCGTAGCATGTGATGATTTCCTGGTCACGGTCCACGTGGAGACTGTTAGTAGAAGACGACAATGGCAGCTTCTCCAAACAGAGACCTAAAAATAAACATATTTAGTGAGCTTTCAATATAGCAATGATTTATGTACAGACCATATTTAACCTTACATAGAACAAAAAAAAAAGAAAAAGAGTTGGGGGCACAGGCGGAACCTGCATTTCTCAACATTAAGTGCAATTTCTTGTACTTAAACATTGCCGTAAAAACCAAAATGTATACAAAATACAAATTAAATAGTGCTAGTACAAAATTAACTTTGATTAATCTATTGTAGTAGCATTGTAAATATATATTGTGGAACATGACACTAAACAATTTAAGTAATAGTGCTTTGATGTACATACTCACAAAGCATATCCTATATCTGCTCTATATCAAATTAAAAGTGATATCAAATTGACAATACTATCCAAAACCTCCCCAAATTTATACTTTCCTGTGGTCCACTCCAAAGCATCTGAAACGCTTCCCACCTTAAAACTAGTTTAGGAGCTACCGATAATGGGGTACTTTGGCACAGAGGTGGGCTTAACACAATATGGTCATATGGCAGAACTGGATCCCCATATTTGTTTGCTGAGATAGGAGATTTTAAGTAGTCTTGTAATATGTAAAACTATATGTTTGTGTGTGTGCTGTTCCGTAATCTGTATTCTCCATTAGCCTGAATCAGATCAGCAAGTATTACTAACTAATAAGTACTGGCTTTGTCAAATATAAAAACACGGGCAATAAAATAATTAAATCAGAAGAACTGACTTATTTTAGAATAGAGATCAGGGCTTTAAAGAAAAGGAAGTTAAAGCAGAACCATGAGATTTTTGTACAACTCAATAGCGAAGTAACAGTTTTTAATGGGTTGTGCCAGCATTAGCCAGGGCAAACCGTTCAAATAAAATGAACACTTTGGAATGCTGTATGACTGTGTGAAGGCAAACGTGCATTATGAGACATTTCTCTATAGATACCCAGGCGCGCATGACCGCACATAGAGCATCATGGGATGAAACAGAAGTACCACAGCACCCTGTATCACTACTCACAGCAGTAAGTGCTTCAGCTTTCAGAAGTGATAGATCTGCCTTAAATATATTTTTTCCTTTTAAATCTGTAAAAGAAATTTACTTGCCCCAATTCTTAAATATTTATATTTGGGCGATATGGTTTTCTAGAACAACAAATTCCAACATAGGAAGAAGCTGTTTTTTGCACTGTATGAATGCATGAACTAACCCACCTATACGGTAGCATGTGCCTTATTGTAGGAAAGGACTGACCCGGAGCGATGATGCAAGGAGTGTAGAAGTGAGGCAGACACACTATCTGTTTATGAAATGAAGGGGGTTCACTGTCTACCTTGAAAAATAAATTTAAAAAAACAGATTTACAAAAAAATGAAATGAAGGGGTCAAACCCTGATCTTCGGACATGTCTGAATGGTCTCTCTGAACATTATCACCACATCCTCTCAGTCTTACCAGAGGAAGCAGATATGAAAAGCTCATGTTCTGTCTTGTCCAATTAATCCTAATAATCAGAGTACACAGACAGCGGAATAAACCCAGCAATTAGAAAAATAAATTCCCATCAATGGCAAGTGAAAGTTCAGGGAACGTTATGCATCCAACATTCAGCTACTCCGTCAATGTGTATACTGCCCCCTTCTGCCCCTTCTAAATAAAGCATGTAAAAAAAACAAATTAGACTCTAACTATGCACAGTATCTCCTTCTAAGCAAAACATGTATTCTGTCTTTATCCAATGCTCCTACAACATGGATACTGCTTCTTTCCAATGCACTCCAATAAAACCTTTACAGTGTTTCTAAATTAACATTGTATACTGCTTTTCAACAGAACATATATACTGTATTACTGTTCCTTTCTAATAGTCCCAAATAAAATATGTTCCTTGAAATAGAACCTGTATACTGCCCTGTCCCAGTGATCTCAAAGCATTTCCTGCAAATTGAATTGTCCATTTTCTTTCTATATGAGCACGCAATGCATTTGGGGGCACATCATGGCCATTGCATTCGTTTCCTATGAGCAAATGCGGTTGGACTAGCATCACATTTATTTAAACACATAAGTGGAAAACGTGGCAGGTGTTAATTTGCATTGCGCAATGAATGCTCTGCTGTTAATACACTGAGCCGGGAAACCTAAATCCGTGAGAATCACCCTTTCCCCAAGGGTGGCAATAAGGGAGAATCACAGCCACTACAAATTTGCAACTACCATCCCTGCTTTAGAGAATAATTGCATTTGCTTAAATTAAAGCTAAAATAAAACATTTGTTTTAGGTCTTTTTTTTTTTTTTTGCATCATTTATTTTATACATGTGTGTTACAAATAAACACTTGTGCTAATAAAATTTAATCTGAAGAATCTATTGTATATTCTGTGTTTCATTCCAGTTGCACAACGTTGCAGAATATGTTGGCCCTATGTAAATAAAATGAACAATGAGTTGTGGAGGCCAACAAATTAACACATTAAAGCATTGAATTTCCCTAAGGGGATATAGTAAAGACATACAGCCTCTCTAGTCTCCCACGTGTCCTAGCTATAAAGCCAAACTGCATATCCCAATAAATGGCACTGTGCAATGAGCACAGCTTCCTGCTCCACGCACCTCCTGGCTGAACATCAGAGAGCGGGTAACTGGAAGCTTAATGCGTAGGAAAAATCATTTCATTCTCCCTAATGCATGGGATTAGTGGGGGGTTTAAGGCAGTTAGCGCTTGGTAAATGCCAGGCACGAGGGGAGTGGTTGCGTTGGTATGCACAGAGAGATTCTGGGCAAGAGCCGAATGCCAGAAGGAAATTCTTAAGCAAACTGAATCAAGTAAAGCATTCACACATTCAAATAGGGTAAGCCAATTAGCAAATACCTGCAGATTAATTAACCCCCCTTGCGGCTATGGCACTCTAAGGGTTAAACAGCACCAGGACTGCGTTAAGACACGGCATTCTCGTGCTCCATTTAATAGAACTGAATCAGTTACCACTATATTTTTTGCTGTGGTCTCAGAAAGAGTACATTTTCTGTGTCTGATAACCACCTGCACGGCTCCAGATACTTCCCTGGTAGTGGTAGCAAGCAGTCTGCCCCTTTGCTTTTTGTAATTATTTTAATGGAAGCGATTAGGTGCACCGTAGCATTAATATATATTTCCGATTGAAGCCCAACGGCTGATAAATCCGTAACAAATGTACCAGGGAGAAAAAAGGAAACACTAAAAATGGCATATTATGAAAAGGTGAAACCTTAAAAATTGACCCCCAATGAAAAATAAAATGGACAGTCTTGTTAGTGCTGCAAGATGCCATGAATTTCCTAGAACTAAGCAAGCAATGAGCGATCCTGTAAATCACATTTAAAATAACAGAAGAAAGCCAGACTAGCCAACAGGCTTATATGTCACCCTACGTATCCAGGGGGCATGGGAGTCTCCAACGTGCTTTCATATTTAAGGGCCACAATTGTCAAACAATCGCAAACCATGCTCCTAAACACTCTTTACAATGGGTCGATATGGAGATCAACTCTACCGCCTCGTGGCCTTCGCTGCCCCTGCTACACACAATTCTCACTTTTTTCTACCACGACACTTTGTCACTACATGGGTCTATGTTATGCTTAAACTAGGCTCCCACACGTTAAACTCCCTAGTGGCACCGATAGAAGCTGTACAGGTAGCCAATTTGGACTTGCCTACATTTTGCAAGTGATAGACAGTGGGGGAGTGATACCTTTGATATGGTACCTTACAAAACACTTTTTCATTACCTTTCTGATATATATATTCTATTACCTCCAACTCAAAAGTGTCCTTTTAAAACATGGTAATTTGGAATCGCATGGTCAGAGGCTACAACACCCCTGACTGCAACAACTCTTCTATAGATTTTGTCCTGCTCCCCTCAAACCTACTTAAAGCTTTAACGGTTTGCCATCCGGCTCTCATGGCTGAAACGAAGGGGGACAAACCTGGGGATATGCTGCAATGGGAACAGGATTGTGGGGTGGTAGACGAAATCAATGAATGGATCATGCTACTTAATGGTGTGAAGGGCTTCATTTAGTGTTACAATCACATAGAGGCGCATAGAAAATGGTTCTAGCGATGGTATTGGACACTGCATAGAACACAAAAATCTTTTACAAAAACTCCAATCCTGCCTGTTGGAGGTGTTGCCAGGAGAGGGGCACGCCTATTAATAACAGGTAGGCTTGTCCCCTTCTCCAACCATTCTGGATGAGGACCATTAATTCCTTATGTCACTCAACGTACCAATGGTAGCAGAAACCTATATGTGCTTAGCTTTTCCATTCTCCTTTTCCTTCTACCAGAGAGCCTTGGCAAACCACGCGATTGAGGCAGCGAAAAACCTGATCGCTTTCAGGTGTAAAAGCCACAAGGTTCCCTGTCTCCAGGAATTAGAGGAAAAGCTGCACACCAATTGTAAATATGAACTGGTGGTCACTTTCACTGTGTCTCAGCAATTAAACGTAGAGAAGATCTGGAACGCCACCCCCGATCCTGAAGCGTACACCCGATTGTTTAATTAATTAGGCCTATCTGCTTACTCGCTTACCTTATGGGACAATTTTCCAGTAACACTAACAAAGACTATGACATTGCTCCACTCAAAAATGGCAAGGTATTGCCTTTTATGTAATCCAAACCATTTGTGAGAAAGAGGTGATAAATGATAGCCGATGCACATTAAAATTGTGTACTAGAATGGGTTCTATGTAGGCCTGATACACCACTCCTTTTTAATTGTAGCTCCTCACATTCATGTTTTATAAACTATGTTTTTTTTGTTAAATTGTTAACTTTCGTTCGTTGTCATTTTCCTTATTTCACATGCACGGCTTTAATACAATGATTCTTATGTTTATACATATTGCAAACCAATAAACTTTGATTTGGAAAAGAAAAAAGAGGTTTTATATCAGGGTTGTATTCTGATTGGCTGCTTAGAGGCTTCAGGCAATCAGAACCCAACTTTTGTAGCCAGAAAATATGAAGAAGAAAAAAAAAAAAAAGAAGAAAAAATAAATAAAGTTCTGAACAAACAAATGGCTTCCTCTAGTCTGCTATGACATGCAGACTTCCTAGATGAAGAGAAAAAACAAAACATGGAAACAGGAAAGTCTAACTTAGAAACTGCTATATCTAAACAAGTAATGTCTAACTCATGTGATAACAATTGGGAAACAATGCATTCAACATCCACAGCTGAAATTGTGTCACACTGCTCCAAGCACCTGATCTGCCAACTAACAGATAATTAACTGTTTTGTGGCCAGACTAAACAACATACCTTCTTGTTTTTTGCTTAGTGTCAGGTTAGGTAACTGTGGTGAATGGTTAGTAAATGGTGGTAATATTGTTTATAGAGAGCCAATAGCATATTTAGGTAAGTTGATAATAAGCAATACCAATTGTCGCTTTAACATATATGTGCATTGATTGTTGATGTACAGAATACTCTTGTGCATAACTACAGCATATTCAAATTTGGTGTCATTATCACTCTACCCATACTTTTAATGTTAATGCCATATAAATCTAATGGGCTAGGGTCTCAATGTAGTGGTTATGGTGCCGGGAGCGCCCTGGCATCCCCACATTGTACCTAGCCAAACCATTTAGAACGGTTTCATGGAGTTCGCTGGGTGCCGCTCACTGCTTCCACTACCAACGCTGGAGAGACGGAAGCTCCTACATAGGAAGTGCTGCTAGTTCTTTAGAGCTAAGCTTTACAAAACAAGAATAACCGACGGTTCTTGGGGTGTATCAGGAGGTTCAGCACCTTTCCATTGGGCTTCCAGACCTAATTTCCAACATCCTAACTGTAATCTCCAACAACCCAACCATTGTCCCAAGCCTCTAAAAGTTGGCTTTATTAATCTACTCCTGACCCCAAGCCCTAAACACTTAAAAATGCTCTCCTAACTCTTAGCACTAAAAGGGACATTATAGTCATCAAAACTACTATGTTAATGAAGCAATTTGGTGTGTACATCATGCACCTGCTGTCTCACTGCTCAATTCTCTGCCATTGAGGAGTTAAAGGGACACTATAGTCATCAGAACAACTACAGCTTAATGTAGTTGTTCTGGTGAGTATAATCATTTTCATGCATTTTCAGAGAAAAGGCAGTGTTTGCATTGCCCCTAGGTACACCTCCAAGTGGCCACTCCTCAGATGGCCACTGGAGGTGCTTCCTGACTCAGTGCTGCACAGTATTGGCCAAAACGGTGATTGGCCCCACCCCATCCCACCTCCTTGCCGATTTTAGCCAATCCAATGCTTTCCCTTTGGCTAAAAATAGTCAATTCTGA
Source organism: Pelobates cultripes (assembly GCA_933207985.1). Lineage (NCBI taxonomy): Eukaryota > Metazoa > Chordata > Amphibia > Anura > Pelobatidae > Pelobates > Pelobates cultripes. The sequence goes on from OW240924.1 coordinate 57,318,064, forward strand.
TTAGGTCATCAAGGAGGCAGATCAGGGGTGGGGCCAGTGCCTGCTGACCCGCGCGGCGCTGGAAATAAGGTGAGTTTTTTTTTCCTTTTTGAGGGGGGCTAAGTGGGGGCAAGCCACCAAAATGGTGGGTTTAGCTCTATAGGTTCAGGAATACATGTTTGTGTTTCTGACCCTATAGGGTTCCTTTAAATCACTAGTCATTTCTCCCTGCATGTGACTTACACAGCCTTCATAAACACTTCTGGAAAGAGTCATCTAATGTTTACACTTCCTTCATTGCAAATTATGTTTCATTTAGAATTTCTTATCTCCTGCTTGCTAGACCCTGCAGGAGTCTCCTGTATGTAATTAAAGTTCAATTTACAGAGCAGGAGACAAAAAAGTAAGTAACAACTGATTGAAAATTAAACCATTTTTTTTCATGCAGGCTGTGTCGGTCACAGCCAGGGGATTTAGGTTGTAAAACACATCTGTTTTACAACCTAAATGGATGAGAATTGAGCAATGAGACTGCTGGGACATGATCTGTACATAAAAACTACTTCATTTTTCTTTGATTAAACTAAAGTTGTTTTGGTGACTATAGTGTGCCTTTAATTCTGAGTGACTATTCCATAAACCACAATAGATAACAGAAATTCACATTCTATGAATGTATACGGACACCATAGGAGTGAGGCTACTAAAATTCAATCATTCTAAATACAGTCACTCCAGGGGAAGTAGGCAAACAGCTTTGAGACTGTTTTAGAACTAAATCTGCCACGTTATAGCTGCTGAAGGATCTTGGGAGTTGTAGTTTGTCGTCCATGTCTCTTCATAAACCAGATTTAGTACAAAGTAGAGAGCTGGCAGAGGGTTAAGGCTGAGATGAAAACTTTCTGCAGTAAACATGCCAAGGGAATAATCACACTTGTTCCAGACTGAAAGTCTCTCATTTAAAGCCTAATCTTTAGTGCAATTACTGCCTTAACTGTATTAATCACATAACAGCATTAATGGCCTGGCTTAGAAATGACTGTCACTTAGCCACAAATATCACTGGGAGGAATGTACTCTCTCCACATCCACACACATCATGTTTAATTACACAGCGCCCTCTGCTGACAGTTTTTTTGAATTCCTACACAGGTATTTATAAAGTGTTTTACCACAAAAGATACATTGTTTAGCATTGCGTTTTCAAATATTTAATGACCTTTTTTTTTATTTTTTTATTTCAACAAAAGTGATAAATTGTTACAAACACAGTGTTATACAGTGTTGCACAATTTATTAAAAATAGATCAAGGGTATGTATAAATGTATCAGTGTGCTCACTTTCTACACACTGGATAATGGGTAGCAGACCTCCATTTCTACTCTTTGAATATTGGTCGGGCTCCCTTTCTACACAGTGAATATTGGTCAGGGAGCTCACTTTCTACACAGTGAATATTGGTTGGGGAGCTCACTTTCTACACAGTGAATATTGGTCAGGGAGCTCACTTTCTACACAGTGAATATTGGTTGGGGTCATTTCTACACAGTGAATATTGGTCAGGGGGCACACTTTTTACACAGTGAATATTGGTTCGGGGGCTCACTTTCTACACAGTGAATATTGGTCGGGGAGCTCACTTTCTACACAGTGAATATTGGTCAGGGAGCTCACTTTCTACACAGTGAATATTGGTCGTGGGGTTCACTTTCTACACAGTGAATATTGGTCGGGGAGCTCACTTTCTACACAGTGAATATTGGTCGTGGGGTTCACTTTCTACACAGTGAATATTGGATGGGAGGGGCTCACTTTCTACACAGTGAATATTGGTCGGGAGGGGCTCACTTTCTACACAGTGAATATTGGTTGGGGTCATTTCTATACAGTGAATATTGGTCAGGGGAGCTCACTTTCTACACAGTGAATATTGGTCGTGGGGTTCACTTTCTAAACAGTGAATATTGGTCGGGGGCTCACTTTCTACACAGTGAATATTGGTCGGGGAGCTCACTTTCTACACAGTGAATATTGGTCGTGGGGTTCACTTTCTACACAGTGAATATTGGACGGGAGGGGCTCACTTTCTACACAGTGAATATTGGTCGGGGGCTCACTTTCTACACAGTGAATATTGGACGGGAGGGGCTCACTTTCTACACAGTGAATATTGGACGGGAGGGGCTCACTTTCTACACAGTGAATATTGGTCGGGGGCTCACTTTCTACACAGTGAATATTGGTTGGTGTCTTACTTTCTACACAGTGAATATTGGTTGGGGTCTTCTCTCTACACAGTGAATATTGGTCGGGGGGCTCACTTTCTACACAGTGAATATTGGTTGGGGTCTTCTCTCTACACAGTGAATATTGGTTGGGGTCTTACTTTCTACACAGTGAATATTGGTCGGGGGGCTCACTTTCTACACAGCGAATATTGGTTGGGGTCTTACTTTCTACACAGTGAATATTGGTTGGGGTCTTCTCTCTACACAGTGAATATTGGTTGGGGTCTTACTTTCTACAAACTGAAAATTGGTCAGGGGGCTCTCTTTCTACACTGTGAATAGTGGTCAGGGGTGATCATTTTTTTCTGGTGTTGGGAGCACACCACAGCCTATAGACAAGGTACACACCAATCCTGGTGTTCACGGCAAAGAGTGAGTAGAGATCTTTCTATTTGATGTACAATATATATGAGTGTTTATTCAATGTTATTTTGCTCTGGTGAAACCTTCTAATGTAATCTGAAATGTTGACCATAATAATAGTAATCTAAGCTGCAATTTATCCCTGGAGTGCTGTTCGTATGTGCATATTATGCTTTGCTGAAAAATTTATTGTCCTTGAGTAAGATTTGTGGTTTTATGTAAAAAAAAAAACAACAAAAAAACTGCCAAACATTGCATGCATTACAGAGCATGCATGGATGCCATCACCACGTATGCACACACTTTTCCTTCACTAATTCCTATAGAGTATTTTCAGCAATCCATAAAAAGTACTGCAGCTGGGATGCAGCAACCATCGGACCTCAGGCAATAAGTCAAACTATTTTAAAATGGTATGATACATTACAATAGGGTAAGAGTACTCTTGGCACCATAACCACTACAGTGCACTTGAGTGTTCTTTAAACAAGGTACATCCTATAGCCAAGATAAGGCGATAAAATAATCTCTTCAGGTCTAGTAGAGCGATTAACAAATAATAAGGCTATCTTGGCTCCCTTCGCACTCCAATCGGTGTCACACTATTCTTATACCGATTCATTGCAGGTTAATGATTCTTTCCTGGATATTTGCAGTACTCCTCTTTTTCTTCAACTTTCTTTAACTTGATATGTTCAATGCACCTGACTGCGGGTCACTGTCCTTCCATAAATAGAACTAATTAACGGTCCACCACTTAGCTCATCCAACACATTAAATTTAAAGCGGGGTTAGTGGGGGTCGGCCTGGCTCACCTTACTGCGCCCGTATCATCTAAATATAAACACCAACACCCAGCCAAAACCTGAGATGCCAGTTTGTTTACATGGGCACAAAAGATCTTGCTGCAAATGTATGACCTCACTGGATCCAGAGATAGAGAACTGCAACATAATCCCGGGTGCTGCTAATTCTGCAGCCATCAGTCAAACCGAGTCATTCATACAGGGAAGGGATGTCAGCTTTGCTATGTAATTATGGAGTTGAACGAGGTAAGCACTCTACAAAGGATCTAAACAGAAAAAAGCCACTTCTCCAGGTAATTAAAACCCATAAGACATGTACAACAGAATGTAAGCTATGACCATAACTGCATCAGTGATTTTCAGGGTAATGTGGGGTGGGGAACTTAAAGATGCACAACATTTCAAAGGACCACAGAACGACAATTATTTTAGTGGGTCAAACTGCAGCAGGGGCCTAGGCTACTTTAGAATGTTTCAAGAATCTTCATAAAATGCCACAAAATGCAGCCAGACCTCTTCATCTCAATGAAGTGGTGTGGGTGCAGTAACCCTGCAATGCATCTCATCTCCAACGTCATGAGAGGCGGAGAAGGCAGCAGCACCAAGGAAGTCTCATCGACAGATAAAGAGATAAGTTAAAAACAATTACTCATTTTTATTGAACACAGGGCACCAATTAGGAACTAGGGCACTATACTGTTAGAAATACAGGCTTGTGTTCATAACGATATAGTGCTCCTTTAACCGCTGTCATTCATGTAATGAAGAAAAAAAAAACAATTATAATGTTACATACAAAAATGAACATTTATAATATAGTTTAAGAGACAATACTGTGAGTTTTATTGATAAGGAACTCCATTATACATGAAAAAAATTTCTATCTTTACACCACAAAATAAAATATTGAAATTCACCTATAACCTATGTTAAAGCAGCTCGGTCATTTTTTAATATATCATAAATATATACTATATTATGAAATACTGGTGCTTACTGCTTTGGAATGCAATCCAAAGATCCCATCAGAAAAAGTAAGGATTACTTTGTCTTATGGTAAAGACTGAGTTTGACAAAATGGCAGGACTCCGCTGTCCACTTTTGCCCGATTCCAGAAGCAGTCATAAGTAAAGACTGTGGGATTCAGGCATGATATCACTCATCATAAGAAATGATCTATAGAGGCCTCTGAGGCCTTGCAAGATCCACCAAAGACCTCAGTTTTGTACTCTTGTGGCTCCTGGCAAACGATTCATCAGGAGGTAAAGATATACAGGAATGAGAGCAGCCGTGAGGGATAACGTTAGGTAAGTAAACCTACCTTCCACTCCAACAGTATCCTAACTGGAGACAGTGTGGGGTCTTTGCAAAATATGACCGTTTCCCATGAGGACAAGTCTGCTTTAAAGCGATACTGTCACCGTCTGGGGACTTTGCCTAATCTAGTGGCCTGTCGGGGGTCAGGAACAGGTGAGATTCACTTACCTGTACCTGTCCTCATGGACGCCTCCATCTTCGTTGGTCTGCTCCTCTTCAACGCCAGGAGCTGACATCACTGCTGTACTCTCGCATATGCGCGAGAGTATAGTATTAAGGTCTAAGGAGGATCCCACATAGACAAAACGTTTGGGATTAATACTTAGACGCCACCTAAGTCTAATATAGTCAGGAGAAGGAAATATACAGGGACACAGAAGCCCCTACTTTGTCTCCGTACATCTCTCGACTGGTTTGGAAAATCAGTGAAATCCCAACACACTTAAAATGAGTATTTCATAAAACTTCTATGTTCTTTATCATGGGGGGGGAGGGGAGGGGGGGTTTGCCAGTGCTGCTTTCTGTCTGTCTGTCTTCATGTGATGCTCAGTTTTCTTTTAAAAGTACATGAAAATTTTAACACTTGACATCACAATCCAGTTTAGTCCTCTATGCAGAATACCATTTATAACAATGACTGAAGGGTAGCCATGATGGAAGTGTTCAGTTCTAGAACACAGGTAAAGAACACAGTATAGATTTCAATATGTAATTTTAATTATGCAGACCTCACAAAAACATATTTATTAAATATGGGGAAAGGACAATAGATAAATGTCCTGGGACCTTGCAGTTTACATGCAAGATAGAAAAGAGGGACAGAAGGATTTGGAACACTAAAAGGGTTCCTGCATCCTAAGGAAGGTTTGGATATAAAAATGTGCATTTAGATTTGAGGGTCGGTGGTACAGATAGTAATTTACAAAGTGCAATTACAGGGCAAATTAAACATCCCACCATGGAACCAAATTGAATGTTCCACTCAATAGCTCAACTTTCAGCACTTTGGCCAGACATGCTTGTTATAGTTAGTCTGCAAGTCTTGTCATAATCTGGCTCATGTGCTAGAATTGGGGAGCAGGCATCCAAGGGGAATAAAATTATAGATCAGGGTGGTGCAGTAGACATTGCTTACCTAGATTTCAGTAAGGCTTTTGACACTGTTGCACATAGAAGGCTTATCAATAAACTGCAATCTTTAAGTTTGGATTCCAATATTGTTGAATGGGTAAGGCAGTGGCTGAGTGACAGGCAACAGAGGGTTGTAGTTAATGGAATATATTCGAAGCTTGGACTTGTCACCAGTGGGGTACCTCAGGGATCTGTACTTGGACCTATTCTCTTTAATATTTTTATTAGTGATATTGCAGAAGGTCTTGATGGTAAGGTATGTCTTTTTGCTGATGATACTAAGATATGTAACAGGGTTGATGTTCCAGGAGGGATAAGCCAAATGGCAAATGATTTAGGTAAACTAGAAAAATCGTCAGAATTGTGGCAACTGACATTTAATGTGGATAAGTGCAAGATAATGAATCTTGGACGTAAAAACCCAAGAGCAGAGTACAGAATATTTGATAGAGTCCTAACCTCAACATATGAGGAAAGGGATTTAGGGGTGATTATTTCTGATGACTTAAAGGTAGGCAGACAATGTAATAGAGCAGCTGGAAATGCTAGCAGAATGCTTGGTTGTATAGGGAGAGGTATTAGCAGTAGAAAGAGGAAAGTGCTCATGCCATTGTACAGAACAATGGTGAGACCTCACTTGGGGTATTGTACACAGTACTGGAGACCGTATCTTCAGAAGGGTATTGATACCTTAGAGAGGGTTCAGAGAAGGGCTACTAAACTGGTTCATGGATTGTGGGATAAAACTTACCAGGAAAGGATAAAGGATCTTAACATGTATAGCTTGGAGGAAAGACGAGACAGGGGGGATATGATAGAAACATTTAAATATATAAAGGAAATCAACACAGTAAAGGAGGAGACTATATTTAAAAGAAGAAAAACTACCACAACAAGAGGACATAGTCTTAAATTAGAGGGACAAAGGTTTAAAAATAATATCTGGAAGTATTACTTTACTGAGAGGGTAGTGGATGCATGGAATAGCCTTCCAGCTGAAGTGGTAGAGGTTAACACAGTAAAGGAGTTTAAGCATGCGTGGGATAGGCATAAGGCTATCCTAACTATAAGATAAGGCTAGGGACTAATGAAAGTATTTAGAAAATTGGGCAGACTAGATGGGCCGAATGGTTCTTATCTGCCGTCACATTCTATGTTTCTATGTTTAATAATGGGAAAAGAGGGATTGTTTTCCACTAAATTCAATGACAGTTTGAAATGGGACTAGAAAGTACGTTTTCCTACCTTTAGTGGCAAAGGCTTCAGCTATCATCCTCAGCTTGTATGGAGGAGCGGCAACCAGCTGCAAGTCATCCAGCCCTACTCGATTATACACATTGAGTGCTTCCTGGTAGTCGCCTTCCACATAGTTCAGCTTGGCCATTATCATGTTGGCTTCTTGCATAAAATCTGGCTGTAAATAAAAGAATGATATCTTAAGATTCACAGTTAATATGTGCACTGCACAGCTGTTCTAGATTTAGGGTTTATCAGTTAATAAACCTCGATATGAACAATATATTACTCCCGTACGGTTTCACAGCGTCCATTGTTGACTTTGTTTGTTCTGTAAACTAATTTTCAGCTTCCTTAGACAGGGCAAGTAAACTTATCAAATACTAGTGGAACACCTGAACCTCTCCTGAAAGCCCAAGGGCCCTTTCAAGTCTGTTTATCTTTGAAACTTCTATACAGTCTTGCAGTCGTTAAATGAGAGACCTATTTCAATTTGCAATAGTATTCTTAATAAACAGGTTGTTACAGATTGCCAAGGATCCTTAAAGGGACACTGTAGTCACTATAACTTTCATCTCTTTGAATTGGTTATAGTGCCTGGAGTGCCCTGGCACTGTCCCTCCATTCAGTGTTGCACCATGTTCGTGCAGTATGCCACAAAATAAGAGTCCCTGGACACCCACAGTCCGGCCCCTTCTGTATGTGTAGCTAACACTTCCTTGTTGTTATACCCATTCATACCGTCAGTTGGAGCTCTGACAGGCTAAAATCAGTCTCTCAGCCAATCATAGCTGCCCGTTGCTGCTCAGGCTAATACTTCCTTATTAGCCAAAGCAGCACAGAGGGATGGACTGCATTGGACTCTTGTTTAGCATTAGAACACTAAAAACTGTTTAATGCTGAAAGAAATGATGGTACCAGGGGACTCCAGACACTATAACCAGTTTAATGAGATGAAGCAGATACAGTGCCTACGGTGTCCCTTTAAAGGAACACCACAAATGCTCACTGTCTCCTCATAGCCGGAAGCTGTCTTCATTGAAATAAGCCACATGGTGCAGAATTTGGCTTATTGACTGAAAGAATCAGCATGGAAGATCTTAGCTTAGTTTTATTGAACGGGGCAATCCTAGCACCATAACCAGTACATCACGCTGTAGTGTTTATGGTGCACTGAGTGTTTAAAGGATTTAAACAAACATATGCCGATTTGTCTGCTTCAGATTAACTGCAAGATGGGCTTAGGGTGTAATATTAACTAGTTAATGTTAAAATAGCAGTTGCACAACAGTAAATATTAAATCAGTTTCTCCCCCATCACCGACATAAAACATCATTAGTATCTCCATCAATGCACGGGAAACATTTGCGCACACATGAGTTTTTTATTTTTTTAGACAATAAAAAAAGTACAAAGTATGACCAAGTTTGGACAGCTATAGTTAAATGACCTCTTTTGCTCTAAACCAGGGCTCCTCTCTCCATCGCACAATTATTCACAAACCCTCGGTATTGGCCAGAACACAAGTTATAAGAAACTACCAAACAATTGTATCCAATGTGAATCACTTGATCTCGGATCCTCCAACCAATGTTCCATAGTAAAATGACATCTCTTGGTAGACTTGTTTACTGCCATATGTCGACACTTAAGTAAGGGTTGATATGACCATCTTTGACAGTGGAGACATGAACCATTAGTAACAGAAGTTCAGAGGTCAAGACTGTTTGCGTCCAGCAAAATGCAAGACATTATATATATTAATCCTTAGAGCCCCTTTCCATCATCAAAGTAATTATTTAACAGCGTGCTGGGAAATATTATACTAAGTATTAACGGAGCAGATCTAGACATAGCTCATTCCCAAGCAAGCAGTGGGTTCGGGAAACTGATAGCTGTGCATCTGTTTGGAGTCATTATGGTATTAACCAACTGGCCTCATACCAAATCACAAACTCATTAAACTAATTGTATTTTACATGGCAGACTGGGACAATCACTCATTAACTCATTGTAATCTAACAGTATATGTGCGGGTAGTGAGTGAGGTAACAGCAGTGACTTGCAGAGCTGTTTAACCTCTTCATTGCAAATGTAAGCAGTCTAATCTAAATTCAGTGTATATCAGGAATGTATACAGTGCATTATGTTATAATTAATACAAGTAAAAATAACTTATTATAGTCTCTCTTGGTTTATCCTTAGTGCCTCTCTTGGCAGCCATCTAATTGCACACAATATGTAGATTAGCTCTACTGGTTTGGTCTGGAAACCTGATGTGTCATGAGAAAAACACCCTAACATGCAGAATTTAGGTCAGAGACTAGAATAAAATGAATTACAGCAATTTAGAGTGGCTGGGCTTAAAGAGATACTATAGGCATCAAAATACATTTATCTTAATTCAGCGGTTTTGGTGTATACATCATGCCCCAGCAATCTCACTGCGCAATTCTCTGCCATCTAGGAGTGAAATCACTTTTGTTTTGGTTCATGCAGCCCTAGCCACACCTCCCTGGCTGTGACTGACAACCTGCAAGAAAAGAATGATGTAATTTTCAAATCAGACATTAACTTGCTTTAGAATTTTTTCCTGGCTAATCGTGGCATCATTTAACATATGGAGGGTTAGCAGAAATTAACAAATAATCAATAAAGACAGGCTACAAATAGGACCTATACAATTTCAGGGCCCCCGTTGTTTTTGCTGTCCTCCAGCTCTAGGGCAGCAAAAATGTAAACAACATTTTTCTTTAAGGTCACCAACCACATCAACATTGGTGGTGTTTCCCTGAGAGGTCAGCCTCCCTTTTCAGGACGTTTCAGGTACTAGTAGCCCACTTCTTGCAATTGGGATCCCCTGAAATACCACTGGGCTTAGAGACCCTCCGGTGATCTCCTACTTATGGATCCAGCTGGATTACACTACTGCCAGAAGTGTTCTTTCGGGGTTCAGGGTCATTTTGCGCACGCAGACGCAACAGCAGATGCTCACGCAACACATCAGGTCTTTGTGAGAGACTCTCTGTTGGCCATTGGTTAAGATGGCGGTTTGGGCACTCACATTCCTTCTAAACAGGCATGGCCTTGGAGGGCCACTTTGATGTCATCCAGCCACAAAGGTTTAAAGGTAAGATGCTTCTGGCTCAGTATTTTAGAGTTCCATGGCATATAGCTCTGTTTTTTTTTTACTTCCTCTGCAGGTATGTTTAGTTCAACCTTTATTTGGAAGATTTTAGGTTTCATAGGAATGGAATATTTGCATTTATCTTCTCAGCTTATCATAGATCCTTTACCTGCTTTGGTAAAATATACTGCAATAGTTCATAGATGAGCATTAATTATTTTTCTCTATTTTCACACACAAAGAGTGCATAAAATGAGGCATACAATCTCTTATGACCTCTGTATTTTGGCCAGGCCCTAAATCTCCATAGAGGAAAAAAGAAAAGCCGGTAGCCTGACTAGGTTGTTGATCCAGACTTGAAAGAAATATTTGATACTAGCAGGAGATGTGAACAATGCAATACACCCAAGCCTTCAACTTAATCCTAGGAGATTATATCCTGGATTAATCACAGAATCCCCAAAAGGCAAGAGATCTAGATCAGAAGCCTTCAGCTGGGATTCAGGCTTCCTGTAAGAAGACGTCAGAAGAAAATCAAGCTCCATGGATTTGGAACCCATCTCTTCTAGTGATGAAAAATCAGACTGTTTAATGTCTTCTGGATCTAAGGCTATAGAACATTTGATTGCCATGGTAAGAAGAACTATGGAGACTCTGGAAGTACTTCCTCAGACTTCTGCCTTTGACAGACTCATTGGAGATTTGTAGAAGAGGAGACCTTCCTGGTGCACAAGTCTGTTAAGGACCTTATATTAGAAGAATGGATCCTTTCAAGGCAGACTTTCTAAATTAGATCTCATGAGAGATACAGATTCCAGACTTTGGACTAAAGTTTATGCACCTATCATCAAGGTGGCCAGACGTTCGTTCTTCTCTTCTGCTTGATAGTAATGCCTCACTAAGAGATCCTATGGATAAGAAAATAGATGCTGACCCTTGTAAGACCTTGTAATCAACTTAGAAGACGATTTGGACAAGGCCAATGCTATGAGGCTGGCCAGTGAACAGTTTCTGTAACTACTGATCTGATAAAGGCACTGTCCAAGGTAATAACCTTTTCTGCTGCAACTAGAAGGGCAACATGGTTGAGATCCTGGGGTGCTGATATTTCTTCTAAATGTAATTTGTGCTCCTTTTACATTACATGCACTGCTCCTTGGAGTAAATCTGCAGTTGTTTGTCATTCCCTGAGGTTTACGTAATGATGAAGCAATTCAGTTGCCATCTTTCACTCCTGGGCATCAGCGCTATCTCACGCATATACCAGATACAGGGACTTTTTTATATAGGCATTAGAGCTCATTTCACAAGATCTATCTCCACTTCATGGCCGGAGAGGGAGATCTCGGATCTCCCCTCCGGTCCTGCAGAGCCGGCAGGGGAAAGGGAGGCACGGTTCCCAGTGCTATCATCATTGCACCAGGAAAATATCTTGCGGCTCCCCTGTGTGCCTGTCGCCGTTTGGGACTCGCTGAACTAACCTATATGTTAAATGCTGGCAATAATAATAGCCAGGAAAAGAAAATGATGGTATGAATACATTTTCTTTATTAACTTCTGCTGAGTAAACTGAACTTTAATCAGACACACAAGAGGCTCCTGCAGGTTCTAGAAGGGTATTTACAATACAGGAGACAAGAAATTCAAAACGGATTGTGCATTGGGATTTTGGATATTTTATTATAAAGTTACAAAATTATTAATCACTCTATTTAAATTAAAAAAAAAAAAAAAAGTTTCTTTCCAAGCTCTATATTCTCTTGCAGAATAAAGCACAAAGATGCAGTGCACAGCGCCACCACAAATTGAAAGGCTGCGAGAGGTACTGCAAGACACATTTTACAGATAAAATGCTGTAGAATATAACCTCCCATAGGGCCCTGTAGTGCACTCCAAAAAGGATGCACAGATCAGGTACTTAAGTAAAGTATAACAGAATTTTCGACTAACTATTGGTTACAAATGATGGGGCAAGGAGGACAAGAAGAGGACTGAGAAATGCAGAGGTACTCCCTTGATTAGCCCGCTGATGGAATTTGGCTCTGCTGATGCATTGGGTTAGTGTTCTCAGAAAGAACTTGCATTATTTTGTCATTTAATAAAGCGTGTGCTTGTTCTATATGTAAATTATCTCCCTAGTATTAGCAATTTGTTCTCAGGCGCTGTTTCCTGTTGCTGTGTCTGTAATAACCCTATCTGTGCTTTCTCTGAGATTAAAAAGATCTCTAGCCTTTGGTGTAGGCCACATGCCCCATGAGGCTCAGCAAGCCTTATGGCCATTCAAGGTTAAACCACATCAGTACACATTAACCTGTAGAAGAAATCGAATCAATGTGTATTAACCGCACATTTCATATGAAAGAAAACAGTGTCAAGTTTTATTATTACGATTTAATTAATACCGCAGTGCTTTCTCCGTAATTACCATGAAGTATGTGGGTACAGATTGTACCTCAGTAATTCCCGATTTCTCAAAACCTTGCAGGAGCTACATTAATCATTCACAGCATGGATCAAATGGACTGTGCTGCTCTTCAATTCTGCACACATTTTTGCAGCAGTTAAGAGATTGAAGCATGAAACACATTTCGCCTGGAGCAGAGATGAGATAAGGGTGGCATGATAAAAAATTAAACAGAACTCAAGGAATTTTAGGATGGCAACGTTTTCCATAGAAGCAGGCTTACCAGACATCAATATCTGTGTTTCAATGTTTCCATAATAAATTTAAATAAAAATGAATGCAAACACTGCAAGTAGATGAATAGAATGCTTACTAAAGGAACACTCTGGATCCCATCAGCCCTTGATCTCTTTGAAATGGTTTTGGTGCCGGAGTGTCCCCAAGTTTTCAAGCAGTTCCAGAGAGGATGCCGGACTGGAAGCTGGGGACTTTACATTAGTGTTACACCGCTCGAAAATGGTTTAAGGTATGATAGCGCTGGGGGACTCTGCGTACCATAACCACTTAGAGGGACACTCCAAACATATAAAGCATTTCAGCTGCAGGGTTCCCAAACACTGCCCATTGGGTAGGAGAGGTGCAAAGAAGGGAGTTACTTTAGTGCAACAACCATAACCATTTCATAATGGCGGCACTGTGGGTGGTTAATAAGAAAGGTAAATAATGCATTAACATGTCTTATAGCAATTAATATATATAATTTGCCATTATGACATGTTAATTTCAACAAGGAGGCCAAGTGAAGATGTATTACTTTGCAGGACGGACAGTGGATCCTGGAACATTCTCTACCTACAGAGAGCAACTTATAAATCAGCCATGAGCAATATTTTCCATTGAAGCCGCTGAAAACTCTTTTTAATGTGTTAAATCGCCCTGGGCATTCAAGTATTAATATTCAGACGCTGGTGGGCTGAATCCTATTAAACCATAGAGATTTAAGTCGAGCAGCACAGATTCCCCCTCCCGAATATTCTTTTTTTATTTTCCATACACACACACACCCACGTAACCTTGTTCTGAGCTCAGGGCCGTTCCATTCAAGACTGAATATAAGCCTAGTAATAACGAGGAATCTCATTCCACTGGATTATTCAAATCAACGAATGACCTTCTTTGTATAAATAATACAAATAATAATATCTTAATTTTAAAAAGGCAGCTGCTGATACAATGTCTAATGTTTTAAACCAGAGGTTTAAATCTGTGGTAAAGTAATTACTTTTTTATTTATTTACAGATACAAAATTGCGTGTGAAAGATGTGTATTCTTCTTTCGGCCAGATTGTAGGAGGCTCGAAAACTAAACTCTGTTCGCATATAGAACTGGTTTATCAAGATTCAGTGCAGAGCAGCTGCACAAACCCCTAATGAAAAAAACGAACACACACAAGTGTTGTTAGGTGCACCTGCCAATAAATAAAAGGATGACAACTCCTACCTCAATTATTAGCCCAAACTATTTGCCTCTAACCGTAACCCCAATGCTTAGAACCAACTGCTAACCGTTCCACCCAACTGTAATCTCTTATTCCAAAGCTTAACTACAACTGACACTATAGTCCTGATGTATCATTTTAGGTGACCGGTCCAGCTCTGAGCATGCTGAAAAGATGATTTTACTCACCTTTTCTCACAATGCTGCGCCGGTCTCACCGCACCTCACTCCGCCTCCGTAGTAGAGTTTATGATCTAAACCAATCCAATGCTTCTCTATGTGAAGGCATTGGGAGGGTATTGGGAATGCACGACAAAACCCAGAGCTGCAACAATCAGCATGTCCTCATATAGTTGCATCGAACCAATGCATTTCTTTGGGGAACGTTAAGCGTCTCTATGCAGAGCTTCGGAGACCTTGAAACCCAGTGCTGCAAACAAGAAAGCTCTTCTAGTGGCCGTCTGAGTGACTGCCACTAGAGATGGCACTAGGCTAAAAACAAAAAAAACACCGTTTACATCGAAAAGTCTACAGGGACAAGCTGTAGACACCAGAACTACTACATTAAGTTGTAGTGGCTTTGGTGATTATACTGTCCCTTTAACAGAACCTTAGTACATAGTCCCAACTGCAAACCTCTAAGCCTAACTTCAGCACCGATCCCCAAGTGCTAGCTTCATACCCTAATCTTAATGCCTATCCCCATTTCCTAGCCTCCTTCAATGCATAGCCCAATTTGCTTGCGTCTTAAAAATAATTGTAATGCCTAACGCTAATTGTTAACCCTAACCGCAACGTGGAGCCCCAACTGTTAATCTTTCACCCTAACCTCAATGCCTAGCCCCAATGTTTGGCCCCACCTGCTAAACTTTAACACTTAGCTCCAAATGGTAACTTCTAACCCTAATGCAGAGCTCCAACTGGTAAACTCTATCCCAAACTTCAATGCCGAACCGTAATGCTTTGCCCCAAACGTGTCCTATTGTGTTTTATACCCCACCTCCTATAGACTGTAAGCTTGTTTGAGCAGGGTCCTCTTAACCTATCGTTCCTGTAAGTTTTCTTGTAATTGTCCTATTTGTAGCTAAATCTTATAATGTAAAGAGCTATGGAATCTGTTGGCGCTATATAAATGACAATAATAATAATAATAATGTAGCGACCCAACTGCTAACCTTTCACCCAAACTTCAGCTCCAATGGCTTATATTCAAAACAATGCAGAGAGAGACAACAAAATGTAATTACACAGCTAGGTGCAAACCCTACAAGCACTCCAACTTGTGCCTCAAAACAAGTCTATATATACAAAGATACAGAATGCACACTATAACAGGAACAGATTAAATCCATAAATCCTTTATTGAAACAAATAATGTTGTCAATACATAAAATAAATGGACAAAGCAACCAAAATGCAAATATATATAATACAAAGTAATCACCTAATTTCCACAAGTCTTACAGGACAGAAACACCCTTGAAAAAGGCAGCCAGTTCGTGTCGAAATGCTGGGGGTATTGGTGGCTCGTGTTTCTGTCGAGCGCTGCCCTAAATCCTTATTGAGAAGACACCCGAAAAAGGTGTATGGAAGTCTATCTACCATACTAGTACTGTATACTGTATACTAGTAAATAGCTTGTGAAATGCATTTGTTGTGCATTCATACTCCATAAAACACAATTTGGAAACACGCACTGGTGCATAATTTGACCAGCACAATATACATATAAAAAATTTGGTTTTACCTACACAAGACATAATCTTTGTTTTTATATCATTAAAGGATGGTTTAACACTCTATGGTAAGACAGTTTCATGGTGTTATTTAAAGGGACACTGTAGTCACTATAACCACTTTGTCTCTTTGAATTGGTTATAGTGCCTGGAGTGCCCTGGCACAGTCCCTCCATTCAGTGTTGCACCATGTTTGTGCAGTATGCCACAAAATAAGAGTCCTTGGCCACCCACAGTTCGGCCCTTTCTGTATGTGTAGCTAAGGCAGAGATTACACACTTCCTTGTTGTCATACCCATTCATACCATCAGTTGGAACTCTGACAGGTTAAAAGCAGTCAGCTGACACTCTCAGCCAATCACAGCTGCCCATTGCTGCTCAGGGTAATACTTCCTTATTAGCCAAAGCAGCACAGATGGGATGGACTGCCGTGGTCTCTTGTTTAGCATTAAAACATTACAACATAAAAACTGTTTAATGCTGAAAGAAATGACGGCACCAGGGGACTCCATACACTATAACCAGTTAATGAGATGAAGCAGATACAGTGCCTACGGTTTCCCTTTAAAGGGCCACTCTGGCCCCCTAATGCATGTTACAATGACATCATCATACAAAAATGAACGAATAAATAATACAGTATAATTGCCTGATGATGATGATCAGAATAGCACTATTCCTATTTTACTAGTTTACTATTACTAATTACAGCAGTAGGCACAGCAGTTTAATGATGCTATAGAGGCAATGCAGCCTTTTTAACATTGCACCATTACTACAAGCATGCTTGCAATTTAAAATTGCAGCTTTTCTTCATGGCCAAGAAGACGGCACAAGCCAGCGCATGGAAGGGGGATGCCGCACCCGCCGCGGTGCCGGCAGCCCAAACGGGCTAACGCAGCCACGAAATCTCATGCACACCTGCCACTTCTTCCCCCGACCTTACTACACTCTCCCCCTCCCTGCAAGACCGCAGGCACATTTAGACCACTCAAAAGACACGACAACCGATTCCCAATACTAGACCAAATCAACACCAGACACTAGGACACCAGAGGGAAGACAAAAGAGAGGGAAACCACTGACTACTATAGATAAAGACAGCACACTACACCCCTTGCACTTACATCCCAAATAAGAACAAAAAGAATGACAGATATAAATGGCAAAAAACACAGCGGTACGAGGAAAACCCCCTTCAGAGACGAGAGCGAAACCAGAGACATACAGACTACCCACATAATACGAGTTAGGAGGCAGACAAGGACGGAGATGGGACAACAGGGGACCAGGCACTGACATGGTGAAAACAGACACACTCCCTGGGAGCCAGGACCCAAACCAGCCATGAGGACCCTAACCACTCCACCTTAGCAAAAGAGACAGGGGGGGGGAGGAAGGGGGGTGTAGAGGAGGAGGAGGTAGGAAAAAACAAAGGGACAGATCTAACCTTAGATACACAAAGCACGCAGATACCAATATTGGGAAGGATATCGTCAACCCAAGGGAGACAAAGATTCCGAAAGCCCATTCTCTCCAAGATGCATGGAGCCCCGATACCCACAAAGCCTAAAACTAAACACAGACAAACGCACAATGAAAACCTAAGCATAAGACATATAAACACACACACGCTAGACACACAAGCCCTGACACTGTAACCAAACTAAACTGTCCCTATGACAAAGTTTAAACACAATGATGTAAACCAAACTACAGTGCAATAAAGCTGCGTACAGAGGCAAATTGTACGGTACTGCAACCAAAACTAAAATGTAAAAAGCACACAGAATTTACATTAGGCAGCCTAGACCACAATTAAAAAAATTACTCAAAATATCAAGAACATCTCAGAAAGTGGTTGAGATAACTGGGGACCGAAATAACCCCCTATTTGACGACTTCATAAGCCTTTTAATTATTAAATTAAGATATAATGTTTACCTAGCATTACCCTGTCAAAGACTCAGACACCAATGTTAACACATCAGAAAATAGCTGAATGCACAAGGTTAGGGTTCCTTGATTAATTCAGACGAATACGGAGCGATTAGACCAACCGCATCTCGGGAAGATGATATTACCACTGTTCAAAACGTTTGGGGAACGTAACACTGTTAATGTAACAATATTCGATACACCTCTATTTTGCTTACGTATTTACTCATTCCTTCTGTATTTTGTATTGAAAACGTAACAAACTTTAATAAAAACAAGATTGTCAAAAATAAAATAAAAATTGCAGCTTTTATTGTCACAATTTGTAAAGTGACTCTTGAGTTTAGAAACCTCTTCTGTCACTTACCAGCTTCCAGCGCGGATGTCCCTTGGCGCTGGCTCAGGCTACGCGCCTTCCATGCCAATGTCAGGCGATAGCCACGCTCGCATTAGGACTTCCCTCATAGGAAAGAATTGTATTATGCGAGAGGACGTCTAGCGTCAGACGCCCAAAATACACCTAACAACCTGGAAGTCTGGTATAGAGCCACTAGAGGTGGAGTTAACCCTGCAAGGTAATTATTGCCGTTTATTAAAAACAGCAATAATTACCACTGCATGGTTTAGGGACCTGGGACACTGCACCCAGACCACTTCAATGAGCTTAAGTGGTCTGGTTGCATCTAGTGTCCCTTTAACTAAGGAAAGAAATTGTACGATTCTAGTATGCCATTCATGGTGACTGTAGCTGCAAAGAGTTTTTCATTCACCTGCAGGCTGCCAAACATGACAAAAGCATTTCCACGACATAAACCAACACTGTCTCTGCACCAAACATGGTCATGCACAGTCAAGAGGACCCTGGTCCTGCACTACTATGAAATGAAATTATTGAGCCAGTGATAACAAGACATAGCCAAAAAAAAAATAACAAAAATGAAAACAGAGCCTGTCAGGGTTAAAGCGACACTCCACTGTCCAAATAATTTTCTTTTTTAAATCACAGTTTAGTAGGCATATCCCAAATGGATTTTTTTCATTGAGGTTATGTCTAAAAAAACAGCTTGCAATTTTCTTGTCTGAAGCCTAGGCAAGCCCTCCTCTAACCCTGCCCAGACTTTCTGTGGCTGTTCAATCACAGACTCCAATGCAGCTCAATGAGATGTCCTTGCTCTGGCAATTGCTGCCTCTTGATTTTAACTCGACTGAGCTAACCAAACCAGGAAGCATCATGACCTGTTGTCTGCTTAAAAGCCAGGGGGTTGTAAAAAAGGGTTAATTTTTTTAAGAGCAAAATCTTTTGAAATCTGACCATTTTGTAAAATGAAACAAAGGGGACACACTCTTCACACATAACGCAGTTCAACAAGCTAAAGTGCTTTAGGGGTCCGGAGTGCCCCTTGAAGTCTAGTAATGCTTGAGGAAAAAGATGCTAACATAGCTCACTTGGCAATATGCCAGTCTATACCTTAAGATTGCCTCTGTCCAGAGCCGCTGTCAGGTGCTTACGGATATCGATCAGTTTTGGTCTTGGGCCCCGAGGACTGGCTCCTTGTTTAAAGGGATTATCCTTGAGGTACTGCTCCAGTTTGGCTTCTCCCATCAGCAGCTCAGCCATGTCATCTGCAATTATAGTAGACATAGGATTAGCTCATTTTGTACAATAACCAGAC
Organism: Pelobates cultripes; assembly: GCA_933207985.1. Lineage (NCBI taxonomy): Eukaryota > Metazoa > Chordata > Amphibia > Anura > Pelobatidae > Pelobates > Pelobates cultripes. Next base: position 57,337,562 of record OW240924.1, read on the forward strand.
ATTTACATTTTATCCGATGACCAGCATGTGAGAACCTTAAAATATAAAACAGAAAATAAACAGAAAATACCAAAAAGGTTGAGTTTAAAATGACCAGGCTTTGGGTTATAGGTTATCAGATAGGCCAACAATCTTTATTACAAATATTTGCAGCTGAGTTGATCACAAGCTAATGCCTAGACAAAGCTTTTATTCTTCCATAAGTTATTTAAGAGAACTGGGTGAGCTTATACACTGATCAGCCACAAAATTAAAACCACTTTCCTAATATCATGTAGGTCCCATTATTGCTACCAAAACAGCTCTGGACTCCACAAGACAGGATACTGTGTCTCCTGTGGTATTTGGAACCAAGACATTAGCAGCATATCCTTTAATTACTGCAAGTTGCAAGATAGGGCCTCCATGGATTGGATTTGTTTTTCCAGCACATTCCACAGTTGCTCAATCAGATTAAGATCTGGGGAATTTGGAGGCCAAGGTCACACCTTAAATTCTTTATCATGCTCCTCAAGCCATTCCATGACATTTTTGCAGTGTTGCAGAGTTCATTATCCTACAAAAAGAAGCCATTGCCAACTGGGAACACCATTCCCATGAAGGGGTGTAGGTGGTCTGCAACGATCTCTAGGTAGGTGGTACGTGTCAAGGTAATATCCACATGAATACCAGGATCCAAGGTTTTCCAGTAGAACATTGCCCAGGGCATAATACTGCCTCCGCTAATCTACCTTCTTCCCATAGTGCATGCTGCTGCCAGCTCTTCCTCAGGTAAATGATGCACACGCAGCTGGCCATCCGTCTGATCTAAAAGAAAATGTGATGCATCATGTTACGATTGCCCCCCGTCTAGCAGGAGGGTTGATCGCTTGAATGTCCTGGTTCCCGCTGTAGAGAGTCGAACGGAGATCTTTCGGTAAAAGCTGCAAGTGTAGAATATCCCCGAGCACGAAATAAGCATCAATATCCTGGATCCCTACAACATGAGTCGAGGCTGCAAGTTGAGGGTCAAAACGAACTGGCTTTACTGGCACATAGCATGGCAATTTATGTGATTCCTCAGGTCCAAGGACAGCCCCCTGTGGACCTGATGGAATACAGGTACAGTACAAACAGGTAACCAATCACAGTACAATGTATCATTTGAATTAGTACCCGCCCAGCTTGGAGATAATGAGGCCAACAGTTATACAATCTAATTATCTCCAAGCACACAAAAGACCACGTTTTATTATGTCCCCAAAAACTGTGTAAAAATACATAACTTTCACATTAATAACGGGAAATAGCTCATTCTACCATTCATCTCAAGGCTCGCGTTCGTATATATTAAACCTGCGAATGGCGCTTCAATCCCACGAACAGAAGGGGCTATTACTGCCGTATAAAGTCCGTTCGGCGTATTAGGATTGTAAGGCTCTGTTGGCGGCCATGTTTTTAGACGGTTCAGCGGGCAGCGGGACTTTGCTTCCAACTCCTGGAACTAAACTCGGTAGTAGTTCATGCGAAGTCCCGCTGTCCGTCTGGTAGTGGAACTCGTTCGGGACATGAATGAGGACCACCTGGGAGAATGGTACTTGACCTGCGGTTAACCGCAGAAACCGCAAGTTAATGATCGCCACGCGACCTACTGTAGGGGGTCGCCGTTCGGTTGATTATTCGGCACTTTCATTCGGTACTTTGGGTGCGAACGTCGATTCCCCCAGGCCTATTAATTAGGTTGTGGTTAACCGCAAACCGCAGCCGCCTGGGTGGTTAATGGCTGCCACACGCCGCTGGCCGGGTGGTCGACCATTCGGTAGTTTGCGGGGTGACGGGGTTAAGTGGCGGCACACGCAAGTACTTGGGGGGTCTCTCGTTCGTGTCACGAATGGAGTCTTTATAAGTGTTCGCATAATCCATTCGTGTTTCCCTTCTCATAAACACACACATTGTCAATGGTAGCAATAGGGATTCGAGCCGCAACACAGGTATTAGAGTCTTTGGTAACACTGTATCAATCGGTGTTTAAACAGTAACACCGTCCTTTCCAGTCTTTTGTAACACATCAGACTAGGCAACCTTCTTCCACTGCTCCTTGGACCAGCTCTGACTCTCACATCCCCACTGAAGGAGCTTTTGGTGGTGGACAGGGTCATCATGGGCTTACTGACTGGTCAGCAGCTATGCAGCAAACTACGATGCACTGTGTGTTCTGACACATTTCTATCAAGGCCAGCATTAAGTTTTTCAACAATTTGAGCTACAGTAGCTCTTCTGTGTGATTGGACCAGACGGTCTAGACTTCATCCCCACATGCATAAATGAGCCTTGGGCGCCCGTGACCCAGATGCCTATTCACCAGTTGTCTTTCCTTGCACCACTTTTGGTAAGTAGAAACCACTTCATACCAGGAACACCCCACAAGACTTGACATTTTGGAGATCTTTTCACTTGCCCATTTTTCCTGCTTCCAACAAATAAATTTAAAGAACAGACTGTTCACTTGTTGCCTAATATATCCCACCTCGTGACAGGTGCCATTGTAATAATATAATCAATGTTATTAACTTCACCTGTCACTGGTTTTATTGTTCTGGCTGCTTAGTGTACAAATAGATTTCTAGAGAAAGGGTTCTGAAGTATATGGGGACACAAATATCACATGGTGAATGGTAATTGGGTGAATTTAAAGCACACTATAGTCACCAAAACAACTTTAGCTTAATAAAGCAGTTTTTGAGTACCAATCATGCCTCTGAAGTCTCACTGCTCAATTCTCTGCCATTTAGGAGTTAAATCACTTTTGTTCCTGTTTATGCAGCCTTAACCAACCTTCCCCTTACTGTGACTGACACAGCCTGCCTCAGGAATGCGCAAATCCTATCGCCCAACGCCAAGAACATGCAGTTCCGGGCGTCATTCAGGTTTTTTTTTTTTTTTTAATCCAGCTGCTCGCAAGCAGCAGAGCTAAAATATTCCCTACCCCCCAGGATTCAGATCCCCCGCACAGCTGCAGGGGACTTGTCTCCTCCTTCAAGGCATCCAGGGCCGGCATGTCCATAAGGCGGCATAAACAGCCGCCTCAGGAGTGCAACGGCTCTGGGGGCGCAAGATTCGAATGACCAGCAAGAGGGAAGTGCACAGCACTCCCTCCTGTCAGTCATTCAGTGTAGCGTTGTTGATCGGAGCAGAGGGAACCACAGTACAAGAGCTTCAGTTTCCTGTACCCGGCTGAACTGACAGGAAGTGTTCACTGAGAGCAAAAAAAAAAATCACCTCAGGGGGCGGAGCCAGCTACGGAACAGAGCAGACGCACCTCAGCAGGCTCTGTGCCATAACGAACAAAATAACTTACTTTTGTGGTGAAACCGGGCACTTACCAATCCAATACCTACGCTGCACATTGCAGACCCCATGATGGGCAGAAAAAACAAGAAACCCAGGGCGGATAAAGCTCCTGCTAGCCATGACATCGGCAAACTCCTGCGGAACTCGCAGAAAGCCGCATGGGAGAAAATGGCGCTGGGGGAAGAAGGATTCTCGGACTCCTCTGACGACGGCTATACTGACATGGGAGAGGGATCTTCCCTGAACAGACCCGCGGGGGGCACGACCAAACCACCTCCGCTTGGCGATCCAGTTACTGCAGACCTCCTAAAAAGCATGTTCGCTGAACTCAGGCAGAACTTAGCTATGGATATAGCCTGCTTTAAGGACGCCATAGCGGGCGCAACCACGAGGCTCGACCTCCTCGAGACCACAGCAAGTACTCGGGATACCCGACTAAACACTTTAGAGCAAAAGGTCTCGGACCTCCAAAAGCAGCAAATCCGCACTACTGAGAAAGTGGAAGCCCTGGAGGATTACAGAAGGAAACACAACCTTAAAATCAGAGGGGTGCCTGACACAGTCGGATTACCCGACCTCCCACACTACATTAGACGCTTACTGGCTACACTGCTACAGCCGAAGCAGGCCAAAAACATAAAACTGGACGGGCTATTCCGTTTGCCGAAACCCACAACAGCGCCACCTACGGCAACCGCAGACCTTATCGTGCGGTTTCAGTCACTTCAAGACAAGGCCACTTTGCTAGCAGCGGCCCGGGGGAGGTCCCCACTGATATTTGAGGACTCCCAAATCTCCTTGTTCCCAGACCTAACAAGGAACACTCTTTCATGGCGCAATTCACTCCAACCCCAACTGCAACAACTGCGCGCCAAGAACATCCCATATCGCTGGGGAGGATCACGGATACTCACAATAACTTTTCAAGGGACTACTCACCGGGCGAGGAGCCCACAAGAACTAAATTGTCTTTTTGGCCGGCTAGGCCTCTCGGCCGCTCAGGCAGAGACCCTGACTAACGTATCTCACCTGGATCCCTCCACAGTAGTGGAATTCATCCCAAGGTCACGACGACGACAACCACCACCGGAGGAGGCGGCGGGACTTACCTAAGCTGGAACGAATGCCGGTCCAGTCAGAGGATTGACACACTCTCCACCACCACAAGCAGTGCTTAAACACATAAGTTGATATTGTTATTTTGTTTACTTAACTTTTATGTTTCTACGTTAATCTTATATCTTTTGTGTTATACAAACCTAGCAACGGCAGAGCGGGTGGGTATACACCCCCACTTATAGCTCTTCATACACTTATATGACATATACGCCAGGGACATAGACCTGCAAACCTCGCGGTCACATGCCCGAGTTGTCCTGCCTTAAGCTGGCTCCATTATCTCCCTCCCCACCCCCTCGCATCCACGATGGAGTTAACGTAGAGAGTTTAACCCCGGAGGGGGTGGTACCCCTTGGGGCACATAAGCCCAACGACATAAAATACTCCTGTAATCAAGCTTAACAAACTTGCCCCAGAGGGATACTATCGTAGCAGTTCACCAGTTGAACAAACTTGTTGCTCAAACAAAAACCCTCACTCTGCATATTGTCAAACCTAAGCTACCGAGAACACTGTACTAACTGTTTGCTTAATTGATAGGGCTGTAGCCCACTTGTTGTATTATTAGCATGTAGAGTGCACAAATAGAGTATTAAAACGACACTGTTAAAAGACATAAAACAAAAAATGAGGCATCACTATCATGGAAATGTAGGCCAACTATGTTAGCGTGGTATTACTATGGTATTGTTTATTTGGCTTACACATTTCCCTTTCTTCATTCTGTACCCCATCGCAAATGCCTCAATAAAAGAAAGATTGATAAAAAAAAAAAAAAAAAAAAAAAATCACCTCTTTTTGGGTCTCAAGGGCGACTGCCTTGTCCTACAAAACTTCTGCTATGCTTGTAAAACCCTTACTAAGATACTGTGCAGCCCTGCTGGAAGATTGAGCACCTGGAGCCTGTGGCCTACTCAACAGAGATATGAGGTGGACGGCTGCAGCCTTGCTTACCCTCCAACTGCCGTAGTGTAGCTCCTTAAAGGAACGCTTCCCCGGTCCCGTTTGTCCTTTGGACAAATTGCTTACCGCAATTCATGTTACATAGACGGAGGCCTGTCAAGATGGCAAACTTACCTGCAGCCTGGCTGAGACCATTCCAATGACTCCAGGACTTTTCAACGCTTCTGGATGAAACTGGAGAGGCACATGTTCCCAACACCCAGCCATACTGACAAGATGTTGAATAGGGCTGAGGTCGAGGGGCTGAGATGGCCTCTTCTGATCAACACCTACTCCTACACTAGCCACACACGCTAGGCTGTGGGTCATGAGGAAATTTCCTCTGCAGCATTAACCACCCTGCTGGAAGACTGCCCATCACCTGTGGTGGCAGAACACCTGTGCCTTCCGCTGTGCCCAACATGGAAATGCCCCGAACTCACAGAGCACTCGAGTCAGTGGTGTGCTGATGCCACCCTCTACACAGGCCTGGGGCTGGAGAAGGTGCACGTCCTGCCTGTATCGCGCCGGTACACTCTGTATCCCCGCTCAAATGGTCGCTCGGCCACATATAGGCATTGGCTGACAGCACCTGGTTTGAGGACTCAAAGTTCATTTGCCGCTATAAGAGAGTCACTGTTGAAAATAATCATTTGAGTTTGTTAGCTCCTTTATTTTATGTTTATGTTACTGTGACACTCCTTTGAGAGTGTCTTATAAATTACCTGGTAAATGGTCCAATCAATGAGCTTATCTATGAGAAGCCTTTGATTTGACCTCCGCACAGCTCTCATGACGACACAAGTTGGCTTGCTAAGCAGCGGCAGGAGCTTTGCCTGGCATTGGATTATGGTAAGGAATACTTATTTTATAACAATATTTGGGCATCTTTTAGTGGTTGGACTTAAAGGGATACTGTAGTGCCAGGAATACAAAGCTGTATTCCTGGCACAACTGATCCCTCTGCCTCCCCCTCCCTCACGCCCCCCTCTCCTCCTCAGGTAAATAAAGGTTTAAAATCTCTTTATTTACTTACCTGATCCCATCGCCGCGTGTGCAATAGACCTCCCCTTAAGAAAGCATTATTCAACGCTTTCCTATGGGGATTCTGTTTGAGAGACAGCAGCTAGAGGTGGGACTTGCCCTGTAATCAAAATACTGCGGTTTCTCCAAAACTTGTGGTTTCACCAATGAGCTGAAGTGGTCTGGGTGCCTGGAGTGTCCCTTTAAAGAATAATGTTAATGGGGCATTATTCAAAAAGAAAAGGGATGGGGAGGGGGTTTGGACAAACTATTTAAACTGATATACCAGAGCAGGGGTGGGCAACCTATGGCACAAGTGCCATGCACGGCACTCAAGGTGTCTTTGGACGGCACTCAAGGATGCTAGAGCCAAACAGGCTCAGGCCTATCAGGACTCCCAATGAAACATCAGATATCTGCTAATGTGAAAACACGTAAAGGAAGTAATCTCAGATCACGTCCTCCCAGCACTTGTGAATGGGAATCCACACTGTAGTAGAGCAGCCCGAATTAACCATACACACCAGTGTTAATTTTGGCGACAAATTTCAATTAAGTTTTAGTCGTATTTTAGTCATCAGAATTGTTTTAGTTTTACGACTAAAATCTAATGGGTTTAGTTAAAGCCTCTGTCTCTTTAGTCCCTTCCCCAGCCCCTCTGTGTGTCTTTGTGTACTCCAAACCCCTCTAGGTGTCTCTCTCCCAAGGGGGAGATGGAGAGTCTCCACCTATATAGAGCCTACGCTCATTGCCCGAGGCCATGACTGATGAGTTTTACATTCTGGAAGCAGTTGACCAGCGATTTGCACATTTCTTACATAAACTCTATGCATGCTGGTAACTTCTATCCACCAATGAAAGTTGTCATGGCAGACCTACCCCCTCTGTTTCAAAGAGACCAGGTTGGCAATGCTGCAATTTGCCTGGGAAGATGGAGGAAAGCAACGGGATGTGTAATGTATATTGTTATAAACTTGACTTGTGTCTCTGACTGCCTCTGCTATTTCCAACTGGATGGCTGCTCATTTCCTTAAACTCAACCTGTCCAAATCAGAAGTTCTGGTCTTCCCTCACTCAAGTGTTGCTACTCCCTTGTCTGTCTCCCTCCAAGTCAATGGTGCTACCCTCCGGTCTACCTCCAAGGCTCGCTGCCTAGGTGTTCTCTTTGACTCCAATCTCTCCTTCACCCCTCATGTCCAATCAATCGCCAAATCCTGCTGCTTCCATTTCAAAAACATTGCGCGCATCTGACTCTATTTAACGCCATAGTGCTTGTCCGTGTTGCTTTCCTCTCTCGCCTTGACTACTGTAATCCACTTCTCAGTGGTCTTACATGTTCCCAACTTACCCCGTTATGGTCTATAATGAATGCGGCAGTGAGGCTCATCTTCCTGTCTGCCCGCACCTCCCATACCTCTCCCCTTTGACAGTCCCTACATTGGCTTCCTGTAAGATATATGGCTCAATTTAAGATCCTGATACTTGCCTACAAATCTCTACACAATGCTGCTTCAGCCTATTTTACCTCACCATTACACAAATCTATGACCCCAACGCTCTGCCGGAGACTTACGTCTAACCTCTGTTCGTACTCCTTCCTCTGATGCTCACCTTAAAGACTTCTCTAGGGCTGCACTCAATGGAACGCCCTCCCCTCTCTGTTAGACTTTCACCCAATCCTTCATAAAAAAATCTTTGAAAACGTACTTCTTTAGGAAAGCATATCAATGAAACTGAACAACTTTCCCTCCCCACACCCTGATTCCTCTCTTGCAACTGTCATCATTAAAACATTAAAGGGACTCTCCAGTGCCAGGAAAACAATCCGTTTTCCTGGCACTGCAGGTTCCCTCTCCCTCCCACCTCTCAATCCCCGGTTGCTGAAGGGGTGAAAACCCCTTCAGTGACTTACCTGAGACCCCCGCCGATGGTTTTGGATCGCCGCCGCTCCTCCTCTGCATTATGTCGGCCGGTGGGCGAGACTGATCCCACCTGCTGGCCGGGGAGACCTAATGCGCATGCGCGGCAATGCCGCACATGCGCATTAGAGCTCTCCATAGGAAAGCATTGAAAGTGTAAGGACGTCCAGCGACGCTCTAGCACAAAAAATATGTGCCACAGACACAGAAGAGCCCTCTAGTGCATGTCTAGTAGACAGCCACTAGAGGTGGAGTTAACCCTGCAAGGTAATTATTGCAGTTTATAAAAAAACTGCAATACTTACACTTGCAGGGTTAAGGGTAGTGGGAGTTGGCACCCAGACCACTCCAATGGGCAGAAGTGGTCTGGGTGCCTTGAGTGTCCCTTTAAGCCCTCAGTGAACACTATCCTAGCAACCTACTTTTCTACCCTACCCTTACTCTTACTTTGTGTCACATTACCCCATTCCCTCTAGCATGTAAGCTAATTGAGCAGGGCCCTCAACCCCTCTTTTCCTGTGCGTCCAACTTGTTTGGTTACAAATACGTGTCTGTTAGTCCACCCATTCTACAGTGCTATGGAACTTGTTGGACCTTTTTAAATAATAATATCATACTACATATATGCCAAGATTGCATTTATTTCTATACCTACACAATAAAATTCGTTTTTGATGAATAACAAATGTTTTAATTATTGGTGTATATCTGACAGCAACCCGCACTGCCTTATCACAGGTGCACCCTGACAGCAACCCGCACTGCCTTATCACAGGTGCACCCTGACAGCAACCCGCACTGCCTTATCAGAGGTGCACCCTGACAGCAACCCTCACTGCCTTATCACAGGTGCACCCTTACCTCAATCCACACTGATTTATCACAGGTGCACAATGACCCCAACCCTCACTGCTTTATAACAGGTGCACACTGAAAGCAATCCCCAAGCTTTTTCAGAGGTGCACCCTGACAGCAACCCTCTTGCTTTACCACAGGCGTGTTTTGACAGCAATCCCCACTGCTTTATCACAGGTGCAGCCCCCCCTGTAACAGTCGCACACTGAGTGCAACCTTCCCTGCTTTATCACAGATGCTACCTGACCTGCTCTAAGAGGTGCAGTCTGACAGCTACCCCCCCCTGCTTTATCACAGGTGTAGCCTGACCACAACAAAGTTGCACACTGACTACAATGTCCCTGCTTGACCACAGGTGCAGTTTGACAGTAGCTCTCACTGTAACCCCTCCTGCTTGACCACAGGTGCATACTGACAGCAAGCTCCCCTTGTTTTCTTCGCTGGGGCCCATACTGTGTCAGGAGAGATTGCTGAGCGTGTCCCCCAGCCCCCCAGGGCCCCCCAGGGTCCCCCCCACCATACAGCCTCCCATACAGCCTCCCCCAGGCCGCAGCCGATCCCCGGGCTGTCCTGACTCACCGTTCGAGATGAGTTTGACGGAGAGCTGTTTGACCAGCTCGTGTATCCGCTCCCACTGGCACTCAGAGCGGCAGCGCTCGATCTCCACCTCCAGGCGGGAGCCGGCCTTCTTGGCAGCCATGGCGGCCCTGACAGAGCGACGGGAGGCCGGCACTGCGGCCTCGGAACACAGCAAGGGCAGCGGCCGGGCGGCAGGACACACACAGCGGGGACAGGAGGAACCGCCACCCCCTGGAGAGCCGGGGAAGTGCAGGCACGGCGGCCACCTAGCGGAGAGCCGGGGAACTGCAGGCACTGCGGCCACCCAGCGGAGAGCCGGGGAACTGCAGGCACGGCGGCCACCCAGCGGAGAGCCGGGGAACTGCAGGCACTGCGGCCACCTAGCGGAGAGCCGGGGAACTGCAGGCACTGCGGCCACCCAGCGGAGAGCCGGGGAACTGCAGGCACGGCGGCCACCCAGCGGAGAGCCGGGGAACTGCAGGCACTGCGGCCACCTAGCGGAGAGCCGGGGAACTGCAGGCACGGCGGCCACCCAGCGGAGAGCCGGGGAACTGCAGGCACGGCGGCCACCTAGCGGAGAGCCGGGGAACTGCAGGCACGGCGGCCACCTAGCGGAGAGCCGGGGAACTGCAGGCACGGCGGCCACCCAGCGGAGAGCCGGGGAACTGCAGGCACGGCGGCCACCCAGCGGAGAGCCGGGGAACTGCAACCGCAGCTGTGATGACAGTAATCACTTCTATTAACAATAATTCTTTATTATGAGAGAGTGTGTTGTTTTGTTTTTTTTGCCTCAACCATTTCTTCAGCACTGAGCCCATGATGTAACCCATACTAACAGCCTGCAACCCCCCCCCACTATCAGCCTGTAACCCCCTTACTAACAGCCTGCTAGCAGCCCGTAACCCCCACTAACAGCCTGTAACCTCCACTCACTGCAGCCTGTAAACCCCCACTAACAGCCTGTAACCCCCCCAGCAGCCTGTAACCCCCCCCACACCCACTAACAGCCTGTAACCCCCACAACTGTAACCCCACAGCCTGTAACAGCCTGTCAACAGCCTGTACTAACACCCCCCACTACAGCCTGTAACCCCCCACTAACAGCCTGTAACCCCCACAACAGCCTGTAACCCCCACCAACAGCCTGTAACCCCCACAGCCCGTAACCCCCCACCAACAGCCTGTAACCCCCCACCAACAGCCTGTAACCCCCCACTAACAGCCTGTAACCCCCACTCAACAGCCTGTAACCCCCCCCACACCCCCCAACAGCCTGTAACCCCCCACAACAGCCTGTAACCCCCACTAACAACAGCCTGTAGCCCCACTCAACAGCCTGTAACCCCCCACTAACAGCCTGTAAGCCCCCCACTAACAGCCTGTAAGCCCCCCCCACTAACAGCCTCTATTCTCACAACTTCTAACACCCACAACAGCCCCTTGTCCCTACTAACTCAGCAGACCTGTTCTTAAACTGTTTGACTACTTATTCAGGGAGGGCGCCACGGCAATCCGGCCACTAAAATTACTACACATGGCTGTTTAAGTACATCTGATGCAACTAATCAAGAGCTTCATTAGTTGCACCAGGTGTGCTTGAGCTGGAACACTTGAAATACTTGAGCTGGCTAGGAGTTTGTTGAGTGTAATTTTTTACTACATGTTATAAATATGGCTAAGTCAAAAGAATATTTTCACAAAGTTAAGAGAAGAGATCATGACCCTTCACAAACAAGGAACAGGACACAAAAAGATAGCGAAGGGGGAGTTGCCGACCGAACTGCAGCATAGACGCGTCTCTATTGAGCTCTACTCCAGAAACGCTAAAATGTAACATTTCCAGCACCTTTTGAGCTCTAAGGGGACAAATACCCGATACCTCCCATCAGATGACAATATTCTTATTATTTATATAGCGCCAACAAATTCTGTAGCGCTGTACAATGGGTGAACTAACACATAATTGAGATCAGACCACTGGACGTACAGGAACAGAAGGGGTTGAGGGCCCTGCTCGATGAGTTTACAAGCTAGAGAATATATCCAAGAACTGAAAGTTTTGAGGCTTAGAGAGCCCAAGAATGCCTGACATAAGGCTGGCCTACCCCGCCGGCACCTCCTAAGATGGCACCTGAACCTCGTGAGGAGGAAGAGGCTTCAGAGGAGTCCTACGAAGAGGATGAAATACCTCTCTTGGACTGGGTGAGGACTCCTCTCCTTCCACGAAAGGAGATATTAAAAGGCTTCTGACAGACCTGTGAAGGATGTGGAAGGCCGACCTGAGGGAGACTCAGGAGGAGCTGGGCATCATCCACCTGTAAGTACAGGCGGTAGAGTCCAGGGAGAGCACCTGGGATACCCTGCTGCAAGCCCAAAGGCCAGATGGAGGGTCTAGCTCAGCAAGTGCACAGGCTTAACTGGATGGTCTCTGTGATAGAATCCCACTACAGACGTCGGAATATCAGCCTCAGCGGTATCCCAGAGAAGATAGGTTAAGATGCATTGCTGCCTTTTATTCAGAAGCTAATTGCCACAATGTGCCTCAAGGGGGGAGCTGACTCCATGCTGTTATCCTCAGCATTCAGAGTCTGCAAGGCTGCAGCAGCACCAGCCGGAGCACCTAGAGACACAATTGTAGTCACCAGCGATGTCATGGTTCTCTCTGCCGTCCTGGCCCGCTCCAGAGACATGGGGAACCTCCAGTTTGAGGGCTGAACAGTGGCAATCTACAACAACTTACCATTTTCCGTCCTGCTGGCTCTTATAATTGGTCGCCTATGGGGGACATTCTGTGAAATACCGCTGGGGAGGAGACGGTTAACTGATCGTTCCAAACAGAGATACCACCCTGACCTCCTCTAGACACACACAGGCATTCCTGCGACAACTGCCAGCTATGGCAACTGCAGGGGCAGCAAAGTAAGACAAAGGAACTGAAACCTGAATGATCACGTGACATCAGTGTAATGCCAGGATACCAGCTCCAGTTCAATACCTATGATTTTAGGCTACACTAGTTCTGCTTTATCTAATCTAGCACATGAAGGTTAACACTTCTGTTACCATATGTCTTAATTTGTAAAGTGAAGTCACTATAGTTTACCTAGGAGCGCCTGTCGCACCATACCATTACCACTGTATATCTTCATATCATTTTCCTTTACATATATTGAACAAGATGTGTTCTTGTGTACAAATAAAACTCAAATGAAAAAATAAACTAAGGTGGTGTTGGAATTATTGTGTAGACAGCTGTTTCCACGATGGTACAATGAGGTTGCCCAAAACCATTTTGGATTTACTGTATACAAGGGTAGTGCTCACCCTGGCTCGGTTAGCACCCTTTTTTTTTCGATGAGTGTGGTTCCAGTCCTCTCTGTACAAAAATATTACTGCTGAGTTTCTAGAGAGTTATCTATTTATTAACTTATTACAATCAAATGTGCAATAAATATAACATACAACCTTAAAAAAATAATAAAAAAAGATAGCGAAGGCACTGAATGTTCCTAGAGAGACACCGTTGGAAACATAGTTCGCAAGTTTAAAATCGAAGTAACAGTGGTTACACCAACTGGACGAGGCAGAAAAAGGAAGCTATCAATGGCTGCAAGCAGATTTCTGAGAAGGTTGTGAAAAACCAGCGACGGCAAAAAACCTGCAGCAAGACTTGGTGGCAACAGGCACTGAGCGTGGTTAGACATGTACTAAACGTAGAAGGTTTTCATGCCATAACTCTCAAGACGTACACTACTAGGTCCACTACTGACCCAAAAGCACAAGAAAAGTCAGCTTCAATCTGGTCAAAATCATAGAAATAAGCCACAGAAGTTTTGGTGCTGTGGAGCAATGAAACAAAACTGGAACTTTTCTGCACAATTGTGTCAGCGGTATGTCTGGAGGAAGAAGAAAGGAAGAACACTCTGCCTACAGTTAAGCATGGTTGTGGCTCGGTGATGCTCTAGGGCTGTTTTGCATCCTCTCGCACTGGAGACCTGCAGCATGTGGAGGGAAAGATGCATTTATTGAAGTATCAGGAAATCCTAGGAGAAAACTGAAGTTTGGGCATTATTGGACCTTCCAACAAGACAATCCCAAGCATACATCAAATTCCACCGAGGCCATTTCGTAGGAAGAAGTCCTGGGAAATTCTACAATGGCCATTACAGTCACCTGACTTGAACCACATAAAAAATCTCTGGTGGGATTTAAAGAAGGCAGTTGCAGCACAAGAATACTACTGAACTGGATGCCATTGCTCATGAACAATGGGCTATCATTCCTCAATAAACCTGATTTTCAATTCCCCCCCCCCCCACCCCCCGAATAATTTTTATTACAACTGTAAGTGTGTCTGGCTGTTTGTGTGTATTTGTAGCTGTATTTAACTGTGTATACCTTTGTCTGGCAGTGTGTATATAGCATTGCATAATTTTGTCTGTCTGCCTGTATGTGTGTGGCTGTATATCTCTGTATGTGTGTGTTTTTGTACGTCTCTGTGTGTAAATAACCCTAATAGAAACATTTAGAAAACAGACTAAAGTCCATGAATGTGAAATCATTCTGGTCATTTCAGAGTCAGTTTGGTAAATTATGAAAGTAAATTTTTTTTTTAAATTTTGTATTGTGAACTATGCACTTATCCAATAAATAACCAAAATATCTACTTACAGGGTTATTAACAGAACCCAGAATGTTAGCAAACTAAATTCACGGTGAAATTCCATGTAAAATAGCCAAACTGTGACTTGAGCATAGTTGGAAAAATTTTCCAGAGCCACCATATTTTGCTTAAATTATACGATTATGTTCGGTCAATAAGAGTGTCACCAGAGAGGCAGATGTGTACCGTTCCAATGTAAAGGGACACTTCAAATCGTATAACAACCTATACTTCTCCTTTCATAAGTTAAAAGAACACTATAGTGTAAGGCAGTGGTTCCCAACCTTTTTTCACCTGAGTTCCCCTTAGCAGCCTATTTCCATAAATTGGGCCCCTCATACATTTGAAATAACAGCAACTATAATAATTACAAACATTTCACTTACATATGTTTTTCTCTGCCCCAGTCTCTCCCTGCTCTTCCTCTTTCTCAGGCTCCCCTACCCCAGACTTCCCCTGCTTCTCTTCTGCCGCAAGTAAGTATATGCATGGTAGTCCTCACGTTATGACCTACCTGTTTTACAAAGTCTCGCACTTACGACCAGCTCTTGAGCGTGGGGATTCAAATGATTCTCCACGTTAAGAGAACTGGTCTATGTTCGGGGAATTTTCTCTTAACATAGATTAGAGGGATTCCCTGCTCTGGTGCGTATGTCTACGTTCGGGTAAATTTCCTCGAACAAAGAAAAACGCACCAGAGCAGGAAATCCATCTAATCTATGCTCGGGGAGCATTCCATGAACATAGATTTGAGGGATTCCCTACTTTGCTGCGTTTTTCTTTGTTCAAGAACATTTCCCTGAACATAGACCTGCACGCATCCTCACTTACCGACAGATTTTTTTTACGACCGGGTCGTAAGAACAGAGCACAGTCGGTAAGTGAGGAGCATCTGTATATGTATTGTACATACACACTGACAATCATGCAGAGCCACACATATAAACACTGACATACATGTGGATGCACAGATACAGACACACAGATACACACACGGACATACATGTCGATGCACAGATAAACACTGACATACATACAGATACACACAAAATCACTTAGACACAAATACAAAAATTGACACATCTGCATGTGTGCCAGTGTTTGTATCTGTATGTGTGTCAGTGATTCTGTGTGTCTATGAATCTGCATGTGTGTGTGTGTATCTGCATGTGTTGCAGTGTTTCTATCTCTGTACATCTGTGTCAGTGTATCTGCATGTGTAGCAGTGTGTCTGCGAAACTGTGTCTGTGCATCTGCAATTGTGTCACTGTGTGTATCAAACACTGAATCACAAGTGTGTGTATCAGTGTGCCTGTGCAACTGTATGTGTCAGTATTTGCATCTGCGTATCTGCATGTGTTTGCATTTGTGTGCCTGTACATCTATATGTGTATCAGTGTGTGTGGCAGTGTGTGTCTGTATCTGTGAGAAACACACATTGCCATACCTGCAGATACAGACACACTGCCACACATGTAGATGTACAGGCACACAGATGCAAACACACATGCAGATACGCAGATGCAAATACTGACACATACAGTTGCAAAAAAGTGCAACGTCTCGGCCTACACAGAGGCCTTTATCAAGCCTCTGTGTAGGCTGAAACGTGGCACTTCTTTGTTCCAATAAACCTGCATTTCTGCAGCAATCCTAAATGCCTGGACCTAATTTATTTTATCTACACATACAGATACAAACACACATACAAACAATGCCACACATGCAGATGCACAGACACACATGCAGATACAAACACTACATACATAGACACCCAAAACACGGGCATAGAGGTCACAGTTTTAGCCACCCTCCAGTTTCTTATGGGGTGTAAAAAGGTTGATTTCTAAAGGTGCCAATTTCTGTTGAATCAGAACTATGTAAAATGGGGAAGGGGAAAGTGCTTCAGGCGTCTGAAATATCCACATAAGGCAAGCCAGAGCCTAGGTGAGGTATTGGCAACCTTCGGCACTCCAGATGTTTTGGACTACACCTCCCATGATGCTTTGCTTTATGGGGGGGGGGGGGGTGTAGTCCACAACTTCTGGAGTGCCGAATGTTGCCTACCTCTGGCCTAGGGACTACTGTCCGCAAAACAGCTGCACTAAAGATGAAAGATGTTCCTCTTTCTGAATCACTGGACCTTGATTCATGCAGCTGCTGTGGACCTAGAGTAATGAGAATGGGTTTAAGGTTTTTCTTGCATACAGCACTACAGAAGGAAAGCGCAAGCATGGAGTTGTACAACCTTTCTCTGCATAGGTCACAGTGTATATGCTTACACCTGGAGCATTATGTGGTGGTATCTCCCTGGTCACAGGACCAGATTTAAAAAAACTCCAATACACACAACAGCATTTCAACATGGTTTATTTGGTTAAGGGAATGAGGAGCTGTCAGGACAGTTTTACTAAAAATGGGCACTCTGGGGGAATGGTGCCTGTGATAAGGTGGTTAATATTATCCATAACCAACCATAACTCCACCTTGCATGAGGCCTACTCCCGGACTCGCCACCTTCTGATTTTTGTTTTCCTCACTAGAGCCCTCAGCAACCCTTCCACAAATCCATCACAACCCGAGGTTCCGTCATTAGCTTCCACTGTTGCCATCAAGGAAAATTTTATAAGAGCTGTCTCCACATCAAATAGCCACTTCGTTCACCTGTACCAAGATCTAGCCCCCGCACCACTATGCAGGAGGTGAAAATTGAGGCCTCTAACCGAAGCTCTCCAGCAACAGAGAATACGCTATACCTGGGGCCATCTGTTTAGACTGATGGTTCGAAAGGACAATCAAATGTTCACCCTCCACAGACAGTCTGAAGCACAAAGATTTGCAGAGCAACAGTCCTACCTGAAATCCACCTCAACTTACCTTCTTCCTCTCAAAGTTCGGCTACACTCCAACATCTATGGGAACCACTTCCACCATGGAAACGCAGACCATCCATAACACAGCACTCCTCTCAGCCTTCTTCTACCTGAATACAAGTTGACTCACTTACCATCTTTTGATATCCACTTTGCTGTACTCCTGTGGACTAAGTGGCACCTTCTTTTACCTGGAGCTCTCTGAACACAACCAGCTCTCTTAACTACAGAAACTGCGAAGTACCTGTAATAACTGGCTGTGTTTTTCTATAGTTGAATAGTCTTGTATGTATATATATATATAGATATTTCTTCTTGTCTTCAGTTGATTGATATATATACGTCTTGGGCCAAATGCTCGCCACAATAATATATGTCTATATTATTGAAAAGTACTAATACGCAATCTGACGTTCTTTATAAAAAATTAGTATTTATTCTACATTCAACAGGAAACATAATATACTTAACAGATGTTAATTCTTAACGATGTTACAGAGAGTCGTCTTGACATCAGAGAGGAGAGCATACGGATCGTAGCAGGAAGAGAGCACGTAATCCTTTGTCCTTGACTCTATATACCCCAAATTACGTCATAATGTTTAGTTTAGACCCTGCCATATAAGGAAGTTCCCTATATAAAGACCGCCTCAAATCTCTTATACAGGAAATTCCAGAGACCTCATATTACAGAGTAGCAAACACCATCTGTTCTGTTTAACCCATTAGACAGCCACACCTTAATATGTATTTGAATAGGAACATACAGAATATGCAATATTCTACAGTACCTCTTGTCCATGGTTTCCAAACCAGTCCTCAAAGCATGCCTACCAGTCCGGGATTTAGGTGTTACCTAGTTGTGTCAACTCCTGTAGACATGTTATGACCCAATGTGGTATCAGTAATGATGTTCACCCAATCATGACCTCACCAGCACATTATTAGGGTGCTTAGTTATGTTTGCCCTATGGTTCTCCCTTCTATTGCATGATCATGCAGAACCCCACAGATGCCCTGCCTACTCCTGTCACTCCATCCTGAGTCTTTCCTTCCAAGCACACTACAGTCGTACCACCGAGGGTGCCTATTCATAATTTTTAGCCCTAATTGTGCCTGTTCTCCACTCAGGTAATCCTCCCCTGGCAGGCCTACCCTAGCAACTATATTAACTGGATAGCCTCTCCGTATTGTTTTGCTCCTAGCATGTAGCTTTCTTTCAAATGTTGGATAATGTCCTCCGCAAAATATTGTTTTATTTCTTATATGAGCTTATGTTAAGTTACACCCATAAATGTACCTCTACAGCGAGGATCCCATTTAAGACTATCACTCATACTTTTAGGACCTGAAGCCCAATCAGCCTGTGATTACTACACATTTACTACACAGCAGCCTAACACTTCCATACCTGTCACAACAGCCCATTCTAGATGGGTTGGGACACCAATATGTACCACTTGGTAATATTATAACACTTCTCCCTCTTGCCACCCCAGCAGAGCTGGTGGAAGGCGGACGATTTCTCAGCTCTACAATTGCTGTGCATATCAGCCCCACTCCTACCCCCCCTCTGGACCGGTGGGGTTTATCCCTGTCCCCATTGGACTGTCTTGTTTAATATTCAGGGTACAGAAGAAGGCACATTGTACATAAATGTACACGCCAGCAGAACTCAAAATGGCAGACAGGCCTACTCTGATGGTGCCAACGCTAAAGCAGACACAGAGATCTCACACCCTGCACTATGAGCATAATGACAAGACCGGAAGCAACAATTACCAAATTCTTAGCTATGCTGGAGGAACGACCTGCAGCTACACCTCCCTTATACGTGAAAAAGAGAGCAGGCGAGACAAAATGCGAGGGTCCAGTGAGTTCCCTGGGGCTAAGATATGCTGACAAGGTTCTGCTACTCTCCCATTTCCACCTGACCTAAAAGCTACCCGGGGCCCGATCCCACCACATTCATCACACCAGCAACGGTCAGTTACCAGTCAGACAAGGACCTCAGGCTGTACCCTGATTGGAAAGGACTCAGGCTGTACCCTGATTGGAAAGGACTCAGGCTGTACCCTGATTGGAAAGGACTCAGGCTGTACCCTGATTGGAAAGGACTCAGGCTGTACCCTGATTGGAAAGGACCTCAGGCTGTACCCTGATTGGAAAGGACTCAGGCTGTACCCTGATTGGAAAGGACTCAGGTTCTTTGCAATTTCAAGTCTGCGGACAAGAAATTCGGACCATTGAACATGCCTGGTAATGGATGTCCTTCCTCGACAGAGTCACACTGAACACCCCAGCAGACCTGTTAAATGCCTAATATTCCCACTATGTGTAAAAATCGGATGAAATCTTCACCTAACAAGATTGGATGGTCTATTGGTATTGAGAGGCGCTCCTGAACTATTGGAATTTGCCATTCTGAATTGTTTTGTTTTTCTTGACCTGTTGTCTCATTTAATTTATTTGGTCTTATTGATACCTATCTCACACACATCCTGTTTAAAGTGCCAAATAGACCTTGAGTACAGTACCAGTGGTAATTAACCCTTGCACAATCTGCCTCATAGCAGCCTTGTTTTATGCACCCAGTGCTTTTTTTCTTATACCATATCCAGATATATCCATTGCTTATACTCACAAGCACTGTGCTTTAACTCTCCCCATAAATTATACGGCTGTAAGTTGTAGTTCAGCATGCCTATTTTTAATATAAAATGTGCAGTTTTTTTTCCATGTGCCATGGCAATATAACTACGTGTATATCTGAAAATGCTTGTCCATGCTGTCATGGCATACCAAGCCTGTTTGTATTTTCTTGCACACTACAAATAAAGAATAACACTTAAAAAAAGGCAAACCACTGCCAAAATGGGCAAAATGTACAACTCACTGTGTAGTAGGTATACCCTTAATAATAAATACAAGCATGTATTTTTCATACATACCTGCCATCTTAAAAGAGCTTGCAAAAGCTGCATCTAACATTTGCTTTACATGGAAATAGCCTATGAGAAGCTTCTTACCGAGAATCCTCTGCATCTTCCCTTCGTGTGCGTGCATGCTAATGTCCTACAGCCAAAATGAGATAAGCTGTTTAAATATTATATTTCCCATTGTACAAAGCCTCTAGCTCATGTCTCCCATTGGTCTATGTTTTTGTAACCCAGAAGATAACCTGTATATTGTACATCCAGTAATTTATTGCAGTCAGGTCACTTTCACTCATCAGACATTAGGTCCCTGGAATAGAAATACAGATTTGCAGAAATTAAACACAACACAAAGTGATGGGTTTTATTTTTATATTTATTATATTTGTTCACACCAAGCTTTGCACAATAAAATACCTCCCCCCCATTAGGTTTCCTCTCCCAACCAATAAAGCTACATGCACTTTAAAACTTTAATCAACTCTGTCTGATAAAAATCCTTTTTTTGCTTAGTTTGACAGGTATATAAGTTGATGCAACTCATTCTACAATTCCCTCAACAAAAAAAGGGACAAGGAAATAGTATGGTATAAACATCCGATATATAGCTTTTCTTTAGTTTGTAAAATTACCAAAATCTTTACATTCTCAATAAATATTTCCCAAAAGTTCCCTTGTTTGACTAGTGATCATTAATGAAGACTGCCCTGGACTATATTTCAAAAAACAAAACAAAACATAAAAAACCCTACGACATACATAAGCATCATTGTATCACACAGATTAATCATAAAGCACATAAGACATGTCCCTTTGAAAAACAATCTTGCCGACTACGGCACTGATACTGTAAAAAGTTAGATGGATTTATTCCACACTAGCTACAGAACCAAGAATGGAGATTAACTAGCAAAAGGGAATTGCAAAATTTGAGCTAAGCTGAAAAACTGTTAATAAACCTCCTTTTCAATTTAAATTTGCGATTCCCTTGTTAATTCTCCACAAGGTAAGGTTATGTGAACAAACTCCTGTAGATTAAATGGTTGCGCAAAATCTGCAAACAAACTTAAAGCAAGTAGACTTTCAAAAACGCATTGGTACACACCGCAGACAACAAGCAGAAGGTAATTTTATTGCTAAAAAGACAGCCCTCTTACTCTCTGCAAAACAGCTCATTGCACAACTATTTTCTGGGCAAATGAACATTCATTTGGGTACAAGAATTTCGTTTTATAAAGGAATTTTAAAAAGCTGCATTTACAAGCATTTCAAGAAAGCCTTTTTTTTTTTTTTTTAAATTCCTTAAATTCTCCAACATCGACACACTGCTACTTATAAAAACAAGACAATGAAGATAAGCAGCTGCCCTGAGCCACGTGATAGCCCTTTCTTTCTGTATTGTTAACTGGAATCTGAAAAATTAAGCTTTAGGGCAGGGGTGCCCAAAACATAGATCCACAGATGTTGTAGATCGATAACTCCCATGATGCTTTGCATGCCTTTAGAATGACAAAGCATCATGGAAGTTGTAGTTTTATAACATCTGGGGATCTACCTTTAGGGCATCCCCTGCTTTAGGGAATAGCAAAATTATGTAATATTACAGAATATTAAGTTTCAAGTTCCATCTTTTAAAATGTTACTGCCAGTGCTTGGTATGAAATTATCCATATAAACTAAATACCGGTACTTTAAATGTTTAATCGAGTGTACTTTCAGATAGCCACAATTGCACTTGTTTTCAAAAGATTATCGAAATGAAAACTGAATTAAACACACACAAACCACAAACCTCTTAAGCAAGCTGATAAAAGGGGACACTGCCTTAGTAAGAATTAAAAAAAAATTAAATAAAATCGTAAATGAACATTATACATGGGGCAATTTGATGTGTAAGTTAGACTTTTTTTTTTTACTTCCAATCTCAGGTTTCTGTGTTAACTCCAAAAACTCACTGCTGCGGCAATGCAAGATAGTAAGGAAAAGACCAAAGTAATGTGTAGATATAGCTCCTACCCATTAACGTCGATAAATTACACCTCCAATGATTGTTAGCTACTCTATTGCCGATGTGGAGGTTCTTGCCGCGCATGCACATTCGGTTCCACTTGGGAGCTGACGTCGGAGGGGGAGGAGAGGTCACCAGCGCCGGATAAAGGTAAGTGGGTGGAGGGGTTTTAACTCCTTCAGCCCAGCAGGAAGGGGGGGAACCTAAGGATTATTTAGTGTCAGGAAAAAGAGTTTGTTTTCCTGGCACTATAGTGATCCTTTAATGGGAAGGTATTCCTCTATGACCAGTTTTGACCATTAAAGAGAAGGAAGAAAGATCAAAAAGTATTGAGGATCTGGAGAAATGTGAAAGTAATGGCCTGTAAATCCTATGCGAGACTCAGAACTGTAATTGAAATGCTACATTATTGGTCATTATTAATGGTCAAGAAAGCTACTGGTCTGATTGCCTTTACTTCTATGAAAAAGTGCAATGTCTAACCCTGCCAAGCATTAATACCATTATGTAAGCTAATCTGTTAAATCGTATTCTTTTACGCCCTTTGGTCATGACTGCTATTCCTATGATGCTTTTAGATATTCTTATGTAAATGGGAATGGCACAACAAACCAGCATGCTTCTACTAAACATGCATTATGAATCTTGTCTGACTGTACCTAAACAACTGTTTATCACTAATAGTGCTGTCAGTTAGCATATCCTGTTTAACCCTATGACACGCTGACATATCTACCTAAACAGGATTATCTTGTTAAAGGATCACTATAGGGTCATGAACACAAACCTGTATTCCTGACCCAATAGTGAAAATCCACCATTTAGGTGGCTTACCCCCCCCCCACCTCAAAATGGGTTAAAACTCGCCTTATGATGCTGTATGTCTTCCCTATTAATCCTGTGTACTTACTCATGTTTTATTTATCTTACACAACAGTTTAGCATGTTTATATTTTACCTACGTACTAAAAATTGAGGCATTACCATCCAGGCAATGTTAATTTATGCTGTGATATCCACATCTTGTATACAACGCGTGCATTTCCCTTTCTTCATTCTGTAAACCCGAATCACATGCCTTATTAAAAGAAAGGACAAAAAAAACGAAAAAAAAAAAAACAAGAGCTACGGGTCCTTAGACAGGAGTACCATCAAATTAGGAGATCAATATTAATCACAGGCCCAGCGCTCTATATAATGTCCGGCAAATATAAAAAAAAATAAAAAATAAAAACACATTATTTCCAAAATCCCATTATCTTATTCTAAAACAGCCCAAGTTAAAAATGTAACAGTTCTACAGATATACAAATTTACATGGGTAAATCTGTAGATGAATCAAGGCATTTATATTTTTTTTCTTTCGTTGTCGTTTGTCTTGTCACATCTCACTTTCATACACACACAGAATTATGAGCAAAGCAAAAAACACATACAAACACAAAAAATAAAAAATAAAAACCACAAACCAACCATAAGCTAAAGAAAAAGAAAAAATTAATTCCCTATTCAACATTACTATTATTATATACATTTGTTTTAAGCAAAAATGTTTCTGGAAGAATTAGGGACAGAAACTTAGACATTTCAATCACTTGCAGTCTAATACAGTGGATAATTTTTTTTTTTTGTTTAACCCCTTAAGGACACATGACGTGTGACATGTCATGATTCCCTTTTATTCCAGAAGTTTGGTCCTTAAGGGGTAATTCTATAAATGGCATATGTTTGGTCATCCACTATTGAATTATATATACCGGTATATTATATAAAAAAGAAACCATTTGTATACCACTGATCTAGCTCATTGTTATATAACAGGGCTTGCTGGGAGCCATACAGAACAGAGACTAGCCCAAGATTCTCCATGGAAGAACCCAGCATTCAGTTATAAGTAGTAACTGATTAATGAAAATCAATAGTCACAAAAGGAGTTTTTAAGTTATAACATATCTGTAAAGGGTAATTTCAGATCAGATGGTCCATCAATTGTAAAACCTTTAAAAAAAATTCTTAGGACCACCCCGAGCAGTGATATTCAGGTTGCGGTAAACATCTTTGTCACAAAAGTTTGTCATGTGTCCTTAAGGGGTTAAACAAAAAAACAAAACAAATGACACAAACATGGCAACTGTGGTTAAGCCAAGTAGAATAAAGATGAAAAAAAACAGGGGTTGCAATACCAATACCTACTGGTAATCGCTCAATAAATATATTTAAAAATTGTGAAATAAAAAACTAACAGCCAAGTAACTTATGCTGGACTACTTTGATGGATTAACCCTATAACTATTTAAATTAAAATTCTTGGAACTGCATGATTGATGTTTGGTCACTTATGGTCCATATTGCAGTACATTACAAAGGTCACATATTTTTCACTTTCATATTCACAGATGCCTGCTTTTACTATATTGAGGGTTTGTATAATCTCTGTCAAGTTCTATAAGTGAAGCAATCACAATGAAAAACGGTGAAATGTTCATGCTGATTGGGGGCGGGGAACTTTGTTTTCGCTTATTTCACTATATTTGATTTGATTTCATTTAATTTTCTGTTTGGGTTTAATTCGCAAACTGGTTTATGAACATCACTGGTGAAATCCTAATGAAAACACAGACTCTTTGACTGCTTTCATATAACCGAATATGCAATCTATCGATACCTGCACTGTCCCCAAACATTCTTAATTAAAAAAAAAAAAAAATTAAAAATTTAAAAAACACAAACATACGTTTAAAAAATAATAATCCTAGCAAAAGGCAAATACACACACACAAATTTTGAATAATTAAACCTGTAAAGAAACTCTTTATTCCTTTTTTGACAATCTAGGTTTGCTAGAATATATATAGAAATGGCAAAAGTCCTACAAAAGTGGAGTAATCAGCAGGGACATTAAGTTACCATGGACCACTTTTTGAACTTTGTTCCAGAACTGCTGAGTATTCATGTTAAACCTACCGTCCCCTCCTTCCACCCATTAAAAATCATCTTCATCTGCCTTTCAAGTATTTAAGAAATGTAATAACTAAAAAAAAATATATATCTTTCATAGCTTCAAATGTAGATTCATTCATATAGTCATGGGCCAACTATTTTATCTTTGGAAGAATAGATATGAAACACTTGTCTGCAACGGGAAACATTACAAAGTTCTACAAAGAATACGCGAGTAGGGTGAAGTATATACCCTTTGGGAAAAAGGACCAAATCGAGGACTTTTAAAGAAATTTTTAATGGCCCAGTGGCCATTTACTATTTAAAGAAAATGTCAAGGTGCAACTGCCTTTGTGCACTGGCAGTGAAAACCCACACAAATATCACAATCTTTTAACGCTTTCAAAAATCTGTTTATATATATTTTTTTAAACTAATCTAAATGCTCTGCAAAGAAATCTTGACATCAAGATCTAACAAATGCTTGGCATAAACAGAAGAGCTCAAAGCATTTCAAAAATATAGAATTTGCTGCACTAACAGTAATGTTTTCCACGAAAGCAGAGAGATAGAAACAGTGAGAAATGGACACTGGACCACAGGCTTAGGCTTATTGCTCTGTAGCTACAGGAACAGGCAACAGAATGAAAACAAGCACATTGAAAAACACATTGGAGTGTCACACACCCCACCAAAGACATTAACCTGCTTCACAGTTCTAACGACATGTGCTCACAAGGAGTTGGTGGTGCTCCAGACTCTACTTTATGTACATGGCCAAATCAGGTTAAGCAAAAGAGATACGTCATAAACCAATAGACCAATGGCCTACGTATATTTTTCTTCACAGTAACAGACTCAAAATAGCTTCATATGATGCTGGCCCATGGAATTTCAGAAATTACGCAAGAATAAAAGATTATTTTACATAGCAAGATTAAGTAAATGAATAATCGAACATGATACATGCTAGAATTTTTAAATTTTAATGGCCTCCACTTATCAACACTCAACACTAGCGATGAAAAAATAAATAAAAATAAAATCTTAAGCCTTAAATTATTAATGGGACAACGATCATCAAACATGAATGGATTTGTGGTCCATTTGGGAAACTTGTCATTTGATTAACAGTATATAATCGGTCGATACAAATATTCTTTCAGAGTAATATGTTCAATGTAAAAATTTAATAAATGCAGCTTTTATTTTTAGAAAAATCTGATTAGGAGAATTTGCACAGGATATTTAATAATTTTTTTTTTTAAATGGGGTTGTTGTAGTTTAAAATAGAACTTTCACAAGGAGCCCAAATAAATCATTAACAAATCGTACTAGCACATTAATAAAACAGATTACAATTATTTTCAGGAGGGGATACAGAACACTTTTTATACATAACCACTGTTTTCTTCTCAATGGTTTTAAACATATAAAGACTTTATCACAGCTTGTAAGAAGTCGGTTTGCATGGCCAGTTAAGCGCCCCTCTCCTTATACTCTACGACAACAGTTAGAATTAAATCAGCTCCAGAAAAAAAACAAAAAACATAAGGAGCACAATTATAATACCATTCAATAATAAAGATTGCAGAATTCTACAATGACACTAACCTACAGCAAAATTGTAACATTAGCCATTTCAATATTTTTCTCCCAAGGTTCTCGTTCATGCCATTGCATATTCAAATATAAAAATAATTTATTCAATATGAAATATGAATAACTTGTCTTAAAGCGTTAAAATTTCCAATACAGGAAATTCTATTTTTTTTTTTTTTTAAATGTACAAATGTATAAAAGTGTGTGTGCAAGGAGGACAGAGGAACAAGTCATGTGGATTTTTTCTACGCCATGTTTCAGAGGTCTGTTACAATACAACATATCTAATAACGACAAAAAGAGTGACGGGGGAGAAAGGCATAACATCACGTGCAGCGACTGCAAGGTAAAATAGCACCCTGTCTAAATCATGAACAATGCAAAAGTAGTCCTCACAAGAAATCTCTCCCATAGTCTTGTATTGCTATACCTTTTTACAGCTTTCATTTAAACAACATATTCTCCAGAAAAATAGTATAATATTATACACATTGTTCCTTTCAGTTGTTGCCAAAGCTGGTAACTTATTAAATATTCTGACAAAAACTTTTTTTATTTTTAAAACCTCAGAAACAGCGAGTGCCACCAGGTGGTCCGAATGCAAGTAGACTACCTCCCTCCCTGAAAAAAAACCTACATATTAAGGAGGTCAAAAACCTCTCAAATGCTTTAAAGTTGCATTGGTGTGTGAAGTGTCCCTTTAAGAGGCAGGTTACCTTCAAGGGGCTGTAAAAACATAGAAAAGTCCAAATGTGTTGTAAGCACACAGTTCATATGGTCAGAATAAGAAATTTTTAGAGGCTGATTACCTGCCTGAGCTTAAAATGCAGTTTTGGGGGCATGTCCTATAGCAGCATTCAATGATTCAAAGTTAGTTCCATATTTTGTTGAATGAGCTCATTAGTATACAGTGGTTTGAAAGGCATCTGAACTCATTAACATGTCCACGTTCGCTTTCCACTTGCTGCAGGACAGAGCAGGTAGATGTGCACATTGAGTTCATGGGGCATTTTCTTTTTTGTTTTTTTAAATTAGATTAGAAAAAATATTTAAAAATCTGTCAAAACTGTTTACATTTTCTGCAGATTTATGTATACAATATATACTATTTTATTGCAATTATATATTAATCTTGTGTTTCCATCAGGTTTTCTCAAACACCAATTCTAAAAATTATAGGCAGTCATACACTTTTGTTTTTTCACAAGACATGTTGTCTATTGCTAAGCAATTAACTATCTGGTTAAAGCTAGACTGCAAAAAAAAACTTTGTGAAAAACCAAGGCTGCTGGGAAATGTGGTCCTCAACACCTGCCAATTTCTATACAATAAACTGCACATATATTTCTAATATCTTCTGTTCAATCAAGGCATGGAGACCCCAGCTTATAAATTACAGAGATTTAGAACTCTTTAAGTGCCAAAAAGCTGAGCATCATATTTGCAAAGCACCATTCTGGCAGCAGAAATGTTAAACTTCTTACAAAAATAAAATAATTTCAGCATTAGGATTCAAAACTAGAACCCACGATAGCTCTGCACTGGCTACACATTAAATTTGCGCTGTTTGCAGAGATCATTACTCAATGTTGGCAGTCAGAATTATAGATCTTAATATAAAAGGCAGCATTATTATCACACGTATAGAGCAGCACAACACAAACAAATAAAAATACTGGGTAAACTGGCACACTGGCCAGTCTGTGGCTGGCAGTATACACTATGATTAGGAGTAGATTGTGCTGGCTGTGTTTACTTAAGTGAAACTAGGTGTGTTTTGTATGCAAAAACATGGGTTTAGTTTCGTTATCTCACATGACATAGGACTAGCTGCTGGTAAATAATAACATTTACTCTATACACTGCTTTTGTGAAATAGAGATCAAATGTATGGGTTAAACATTATATTCCTTTGATGTTTGCAGGTACATGCACATCTGTGTTGGCATTTCCCCCACAATGCACTTGGCTAAATTCCAAAGTGGGAACACAAAAGGCTCTACTCTCATATACATTGCCATCTCTATTCTAATAGTACAGAGACATACGCTGCAGGCTGCAACTACAAAAACATTCACTTGCCAGCAATTTGGCTAGCACAATATGTAGATAACATTTTAGCATCTACACAGAGTCACAATGCTTTCTTTTGTGTGACAGGTGCATTTTAAGAGCAAGTCTTGTTTTGTAAAAATGCATTCCAGAGACAGAGGCAAAGTTAAAGTTTATCCTATGGAATATGGCATCACCAGTTTAAAATTAGACGTCATGTGCTTAAGCTCACATGTGCTTAACGTTCACTGTAATATCACTGGTGGGATTAAGTGTCATGACGTTTAGCCAGTTACTTTGGGTTTTTAAATTGGACCTCTATAAGCCGACAGTGAAACTCCTGCTTTATAAAATATAAAGAAATGTGCAATAAGGCTGTGTTACAAACATCCCTTTTTTTCTGATTACACAACATAAAAATACCCTCCGTGTATTATTTACACAACAAAAGCATAGTTATCCAGAGCTTGGTAAGAAAGGTTCCTTATTTTTTGCCTAGGAATTAAAGTAGGTAATCAAAAGATCTGGAACTCACAGTGCAAGTTTGTAATAACATTAAAACCACAAAAGTGTGAGTATAAAATGGGGTTTCATGTGCACAGTTTGGACAATAAAATGGAACAGGATATGTCACTTTTTGATTCCATTACAATTTGGGGAAAAAAGGTCTAAATGTTAAAATCTACCAAAATGTCTCAGATCCAGAAGGACAGTCATGTTTGAGACCCCTGTCTTACCTTTCTGTTTTTTGTCCACCCTTTTTCTAGGGAACACCCAAGAAAAATCCCCAATAAAATAAGTGTGAACTTCTCACTCCACACAATCACAATAGCAGGATGTTTATTAGGCCCATAATACAACTGTCCTATTACCTCGCTGCTGAATGCCACCACTATTGGAAATTTGAATCAGCTCCTCGCACACATATCATGCCTTCTGATGCTGAGAATTTCATATTTTCCAAACAGATAATCACTCTGACATTCGTCTGAAGCTACCTGAACAGGCTCACTTCAAAGGAGTGCAAATGAGGTATGCACCTCAATAGTGGCATCCAAAAAGACAGATTCCATTTAGTAAATTTATGTACCAAATTGTATAGATAAAGCAAATTTTTGCTCAGTTCTTGTAAAACAACGGAAATATCCTACAAATTAATGCATTGACATAAGGTTACTTCCAAGCATTGCACCCATTTCTGGAGGTCATATTTACATGAAATGCAGAACTATGCAAAACAGGTGTTTAAGAGCAGAGCAGAGAAGCTATAAATAAGACATTGCTGCCATTTACAGTAGGTAATACTGTAGCATTGGACAGCCAAATACAGCATGTCCATCAAAATGTGTGACACACAGCTAGGTGCATGCCATATTAACCTCTGCATTGCAAAAAAGGGGTTAAACAAGGCAAGACATGCGATTGGTCACAGCAGCCCTTACAGATCAAGGCCTTTAACCTCCCCCTGCCAGACTGGCAAAGAGAATAGGGAAGGGATTAATTACTGGAATCGCAGTTAACAGAGTAACTTGTATAGGACACCTCTGGCAGCTGAGGACTGCATCTCCAAACATGCACAGCCAGCCATATCTGGAGGGCTGCGGTCCCCATCAGACTGACTGCCAGTTGTGGCCAATGTCGGATTGTTGCTTCCCTGCCAAATGCCTGCAGCACCGAAGGTAAATGAAGGTGTTAGAAGCACACCGATGGGGACCGTGTAATCCAATGTGCTGATCTGGCTACCGTTGTAGTTTGGTTAGAAATGCTGGTCTTCCAGCTCAGTTAGTCAGTGAACTGGAACATGGTGTCTGGGTTATTGCTCTCGGTGGGATTAGCCAGGTGTAGAGTCTTTGAAGGCGACGTTTTACCGTGAGAGTGGGAAGACGATGAGTGTGAGCTCTCGCTGGAGCTGCTGCGTGTCTCTGTGCTAGTACTGGTCTTCTTCATCTTGCGTCGTTTCGCCAGAGGAGCTTTGTCCACATTCTGGAGAAGAAACCCCTCTCGCTTGTACTTATTAAAGGCCTGCGGAAGATAAACAGTTTTTCATTTCTAAAAGTTTGCGTGTGGGTTTCTTTTTATTACTGTACAGAGAGTAGCATTGTCCCCATTCTTACACTAGTGAAAAACTAATTTACATGTATTGTTTTAAATTATATGTTTTGTGAATTCAAATACATTTCAATAGAGATATAGATAAAATAAAAGTAGGCATAGATTTGAAAAAAGTCCGTAGAAATAGGCACTATGAGTACCAATCATCCAACTAGTAGCCATACTTACCCCTATCAGTACACAAACAAAGCCTCTATCTTCAGTATTGGGGACAACTCAAAAACAAATTAACACTAGTACAATATAATGTGACAATTTCCTCTTCACTGAAGATTAAATCAATTTCAACACAAAGCTTCCAACTTTAACAGAAGCCTCATGATTATCACAAGGTATTACTGCATATAACAATACACATGTGAATGCAGAAAGATACTTTAAAAAAAAGAAAATCTTACATGAAATGTGGCTTTCACATGACTGTGTACAATGGCGCCTGCAGAACCAAGGACATCTGGAGTCATTAAGGGGTTGGAAGAAAGCTGGCTTCCGTCCTGGAGCCATTCATTGTATCTTAATGTGGACATCTTGATTCTTTTATTTGGATCTACAGTGAGAAGCCCTGAGTCAAAAGAAAATCAAATTATGAAATGAAAATCACAGCAGTAACCCTTACAGTATCTATATTGTCCTCAAACGTTTATCTGAATGAAGTAACCCTTACATGAACTAGATAGTTATCAAGTCATGCATGATAGCACTAACTCTTCATCACCTTTATTACCAAGCTTAGGAATGAAAGCCGTAACCCCTACATCAGCAGTATGTTCTCAATGCTCTCTGTGAGAGCAGTAACCCCTACATTAGATATATCATTGTCGAACCTATGATTGAAAGCTGGAACTCCAACAACAGCTATATTGCCATGAGGGCCAACTTCTGTAAATATGTCTGGCCTACTTTCTAGTACGAAAACTAGAGATGTCCACCAAACCGTTCAGCTTCTTCACATACAACCTATTGTTCTTCAGAGTAAATGCCAACAATAAAAAGAGGTTATCCACTCAAAGCAGATCCATACCTTTGATTAAATCTTTGGCCTCCTGAGATACATTTTTCCATGCTTCGCCTTCAAAGGAGAAGTCCCCTTGCTTTATTTTCCTCATTATATCCTCTGCACTAGAATAGGTCAAGGTCTTGTCGTGGCACTGGAAAGGAACCTGCCCGGATAGCATAGTATACTAGCAGGGGAAATAAGACACCATAAGAGCTCTTTGGCTTAATACAGGTAATACCCATTAAAAAAAATAAAAATATTCGCTAAAGATCCCTGCATGGTATGTAAGAAAATATTACCCAAAAGGAAAGCAGACTTAAATTTGTATTTGTGTGTTTGGCATTTAAAAATTATGACAATCATTTGTAGAGGGGGAAAAAAAAAGCATATACAACATTAATAAGTAAAATGTCATGAGATATATTATATATATATATTTA
This sequence comes from Pelobates cultripes, assembly GCA_933207985.1. Taxonomy (NCBI): domain Eukaryota; kingdom Metazoa; phylum Chordata; class Amphibia; order Anura; family Pelobatidae; genus Pelobates; species Pelobates cultripes. The sequence goes on from OW240924.1 coordinate 57,369,952, forward strand.
TATTTATTTATTTTTAATAATAATTGATCTTTAATATTACTTTCATTTATTCTTCTTTTTTTTTTTTTCTTAAATAAAAGTTACCCTTCTGAGCTATAATTCCATGTTGTAGATTAAACGCGCCAACATTACACAGATGGCTTCAGTTTTTCCGGGATTACAGTGTACTTATTTTGCTTTGGTTAACGTGAGTGACGAAAAACAATTACATACATGTTTTATCATTTAGTAAGAAAAGTAAACTTACCAAGATAACTCCCAGGCTCCACAAATCACATGATTCATCGTAGCCATTGTCATTTAAGAGCTCAGGAGCAGCGTAATGAAGGGTGAAGCATGGCGTTTTAAGGGGCTGGTTATCTGAAGGTTTTAATCGTGCAAATCCAAAATCTATGATTTTTATTTCAGAGTTGTCACTTTCATCTGTAAAAAGGAAATTCTAAAAACAAAAATATAAAACATTAGATTAGATTAAAATTCTATTTAAAATAAAACAGATAAACCGCATACAAAAACACATAATTTAGCAATAAGGAAATACTATAGTTTTAATAAAAATCAAACCATTATAGATTACGGTGTTCCCTCTCGCTTTGTTTGTCTCTGGTGGATAGGCATTTTGTGGCATGTGGTTCATGCACCCCCTCCCTCCCCCAAATCATTTTTTTTTTCTCTTCATCCCTATTTCTCCTGGCTTGGACCTTATCCCCCTTGCTCCAGGGACACAGTATAACTGGGGTTGGTTCAACAGGTTTGTGGCCTGCCCTCCCATCTTAGTTGTTGCCTTTTTTTGTTTGGCTCCGTGAATGCCACTTGCCTAAACCAACTCCCAGAGGGCTGTTGTTGTTAGCTGGGAATTCTACAATTCTGCTCGGTTCGAAATGGGCCCTCTGATCCTTGTAATATTATATAAATGTATATTTGTTCGCACCTGTTAGACTTTACCACTTGTAGCGGGACCTGGGTAACCTGGCTGGTTATCCCCTTTGGTTTGAGTAGGTCAGAACCCATTTCCCCAGTAACACGACGGGACACAGTTCCAGGATACAACGTTTGACATTGTTTATTGGTCACACAGATTTTTATGCACAGACCCAGCAGGGGGTCTCCATCCAGCACAGCGCACACACACACACATACAGATGGGGGCTGGGGAACTGATAACCATCTCCTGCTCTGGAAGATACTAACAGGACACAGGGACACGCATGAGTACACTTCACATACAGGGGGGTGAACTTTGGGGCTCGGCGCCCCGGGATGGGAAGGTGGTACAGGGTTAGACTTTATATGTGGGAATAACCCTGGGTCCCATCTGGGACCCCTGCAAAAAAGTGATGGGGTGATCGGATGTACAGAGCCAGAGATATCAGCGTCGGAAGTCTGGGGCTCAATGCTCTGGTACATCCCCGGAATAAGTTCCATGGGGTTGCTTGGTTTAGTCCAGTGAATTCAAACTTCGCGCCTAAACCAAGCAGCCGAACTGGCGCGAACAAAATCGCGCCAATCAGCGCTAGGGGGAGGAAGGAGTTTCGCCGCCCAATCCGAAGAGACTCGGCTGCACCAATCCATGCTTGAGGAGGATGGGGGTTTCGCGGCCCAATCAGAAGATAGGGCGCGAAACCTGATGTCACCAATCTGCTGAAAGGCGGGAAACGTATTTGCGCCAATCAGCGCCCTAGGACGGGAGGGCCTCGCCGCCCAATCAGATGGAAGGGTGCGAAACCCTGTTTGAATGAGCGCTCCTACTCGGATTGGTCGCTCGCTCCATGCGGCGACCAATCAGCACTTTGCCCGTGCCGGCCAACCAGGAGAGTGGCGCGAACCCAGTTTGAATGGGTGCTCCCTCTCCCATTGGTCAGTACGGACTTTCATGCGGCCAGTGGGAGCCCAGCAGTCGCAAGGCTGACTCGCAGCACCAGGGACCTGCTGGGCGGATGCGCGTCTCTCTCCTGGGCAGCCACGAGCGTAACCTCGTAGTTCCCAGGTGAGGGAGCGGGATGAAGGACGAGTAGAACCAGGGAAGGGAGAAGTGATTATAGCTCCGTTGGGAGCGGGGAGGGTGATCCCTAACACCGGGATGAAAGTCAGCGTACACACGCCGTTCGGGAGACAAATGTTTCCTCTGGTGGGCGTTTGGCAATACGAACTGGCGGCCACACAGGGGCGGCACGAGCTGCTCATTCCCCTGCAATCTGAGGTTTTCACACCTAGTAAGTGAGGTGTGAACGTTCTAATTGGAGTATCATGGTGGTCCGGCACTGTTCGGGAGACGAATCCTCCCCCTGGTGGGCGTTTGGCAATACGAACCGGCAGCCCCCCAAAGGAAGCACACAGCGCTTGTTCCCTTACGGTTTATACACCTCGTTAGCATGGTGTGAACATTCTAAGTAAACGTTCTAACTGAGGTGCTGGGGTGGTCCGGCGCACGGGGCTACGTGCGCTGGAGCGCCCCTGGTTGGTCACAAGGTGTAGTGCAGGATTTTTTATGCAAAATTATAGAAAGGGGGATAGAGAAGAGGGGAAACACACATCCTAGAAGGCACATCCATATGCAAAAGAAGCAAGGCAATTCACAGTTTAGGCAAACCCGCCACACCACTCATGACTCTTCCTGCATTCGTTATGACTCACGATTCTAACCAGTTTAAAGTTTTGTTTGACTTTTACAGTTACCTGCGTGTACCAACCTCTTTTGCCAATGTTAAAGCACTTTTTCTGACAAACAAAAAAACTAAAATAACTGAAAAACCATTTCAATAAAAACAAAATTAACAACACAACCATCAGCATCAATTTGATAAACAATTGTGGGAAGATTTAACCATTTAAAATAACTTTTAAAATACCTCTGCCTTCAGATCTCTATGAACCACTCCAACATCATGCATATGGCTAACTGCCGACACCAGCCTGCGCATTATGTGGCTGGCTTCTGACTCACTAAAAAGCTTCTTTTTCTTGATGCGTTCAAACAGCTCTCCTCCTTTCAGCAGTTCCATCACTAGGAATGTATGAAGCTGCCAAATTAGCAAATAAAACTTTGTTAATACATGCAACATACATGTAAATCACGTGAATTTTACTGTATCAAGAGTAGAGGGCAAGTATGTGTAAACAATATTCTTATTTTTTTTTTTTTTTAAACAATTTTGTCCTTCAAGGGCAACATTAAACTTCTAATGGCCTTTATTTTTTATTTATATTATATTTTAAAGAGTTGCTTTGCTTTTAATGGTCAACACAACCTAACAACCAAGTCAAAAAATACATTTTACCGGTAATTAATTTAATGTAGGGCATTGCAGAAAAAAAATACGTCTAGCACCCAGGGCACATAGTGTACAGTGCTTTGTGGAAAAAGTCAGGGCCAATCTCAAGAAAATGCAGGTGTTATGTGTGTTTTATGCTTACCTCTACTGTACCCCACAAACCAGCTAATACATCAGGTTAAAACAGTAGTGTAACTAACTCACAAGTTACAGTTTTATTAACTATCTATTTGAGATTTTTTTTTTTTTTTTTTTTAAGATTAAATGTTGAGACTAATACTTGTAGTCACCTTCCCCCAAAACATGGAGCAAGTTTAGAGCAGCACATATAGTTACACGTTCCTTTAATTCAACACCACTCTGAGCGCTGGGTGCTCTGTCACCATCACCTTTGCAACTATGAAAGTTACTTAGCATGACTACAGAATTCTATATGTTAACATGCTAACTAGTTGGATAGTCTGTGGTATATATGAAACATTGTGCTCTACACAGTGCCACCATGTCACATTTGCAAAACATGAAACACTGAGACAGCTTTCTATCATGCAGGAAAAAACAGCCAAAGAAATGCAAAATGTTTTTGGCAACAATAGTGTTAGTTTGCAACTCATTGACTGTTCTAAAGAACAAGAGGTTTGTTCTTAGAGCTTTATCCCCTGTTAAAAACCTTCACTAGCCCCACTGGACAATTTTTAGGATTAACAACACAGAGCCTGTGTTTAACAGGAAATATCTCGACATACATGTACTGCGTATATGAACACCAACAGACACATTAGCTGCTATGGGAATGTTTTGCTGTAAGAAGAGTCCTTGCTAGATTTTATTTATTCAAAGGAACACTATAGGATCAGGAACACAAACATGTATTACGTAACCTATAGTGTTAAAAACACCATCTAGCTCCTTTGCCCCCTAAATATTGTACAATTTTACCTTTATTCCAAACTGCTGCTGGCTTTGCCCCCAATCTGCCTGCTTGGCTGACATCATCAAAGTGTTGATCAAAGCCAATCACAACGCTTTTCCAGAGGAAAGCATTGGATTGGATGAAACGGTCAAGGAGGCAGATAAGGGGCAGAGCCAGCAACACAGCACGGGCCTATCAGCATCTCCTCAAAGAGAGGCATTGAATTAATGCATCTCTACAAGGAAAGTTCAGTGTCTCCATGCAGAAGGTGGAGACATTGAATGTCAGTGCTACACTGCCCCAAGAAGCACCTCTAGTAGCCATCTGAGGAGGGACCACTGGAGGTATCCCTAGGCTGTAATGTAAACACTGCATTTTCTCTGCAAAAAGCCTGAAGGAAATGATCATACTCACCAGAACAAATGTCACAATCTGTAGTTATTCTTAAACCCCTTTAACAAGTAGGATATTGCTACTAGTGTTGCATACAATCACCTAAAAGTCAAGCATGTATTAAAAGAAAGTAGAAAGCACCAGATAGGTCTCAAGTACCTGATCATGGTAGACATCATATAACTTCACAATATTGGGGTGGCCTTCACAGAGCTTTAATGCAGCAATCTCTCTCTGTGTGTTGCTCTCCATTCTAAATAAAACAGCAATGTAAATACATGTAATACAAAGTCAAAAAAATAAATGAAAACATACTTTAGACTAATTGTTTTTTTAACTTGTGTGCATGCTCGTTAACCAGGAAACTTTCAAAACAGGTACTCACAGCAGCACTATTTTTATTTAGTCTCCAATGTAAACGGTAATCCAAATCATCTTGTATAACAAATGCCCAACTATAGCCTGACCAGTTGCCTGAACTTGTAACCCGAATTCCTAATTCTTGGACTGTAAATACTGGATCATACTTTATAATCTAAGAAGTTAAGGTGCTTTCAGAAGGAGCTTTTTATCTTATCATTGTAGTTAAAGGACCACTAAATGCAACTTGCATTTAAGGGGTCAGGTAGGTTTAGAAACAGACACTAAAATATCATTTAAATTAGTCAATAAAGGGTTACTCCAAGCACTATGACCAAATCAGTGATATGAAGTGGTAAGTGCTTGAGTCTGTATGTGGGGAGTTTCTCTATGAAACGTTGCACATACGGAGACTAATCTTTCTAATGAGCTGTAACTCTCTGGCAGCATCATTGTGGAATCATTAGCCAACCCGAATGTCAATTCTGTGCACGTTCCTAGCACAGAATTGTATCAATAGGCTGAGAGCAGTCAGTTAGTGCTCTAAGCCAATGGCTGGGCAGGACCGGCATGCGGCACTGCAGAAACCAGATGCACGTTACAGACAGCCTTAAAGGAGACCAGCTGCCTGGCAGGACCAGGTAAGACGGCACTCCTGGCATTGTAAAGTGTGCTGTAGTGGTTATGATGCTTTAAGAAACCCTTTAAGCAAAAAAAAACCACAAACAAACAAACAGATGTTCTAAAGAAACGGTTTTGTATTCCTGATGGCCAGAATTATACCAGTGCACTTGGCTAAAAAGTGTGCAACTGGAACGCTGACATGGAATTCGAAACCTTACTTGAATGAATTCTGTTCACCAAAGAAAACATACCGTTTGCTGATGATTTTCACTGCGTACTCCTGGTTTGTTTTTTTGTGTAAACATTTTCTACAGATCGAGAAACTTCCTTCACCCAGAGGCTTTTCTTTTAAATCCAGTTCATAATGCTGATAAAACAGGGAGTCCTGTCGGGAAATGTACGACATGTAATTCAGAAGAGAAAGAACCCTGGAATGTTTGTATCAGAAGAAAAGCTGGAGTTAAAAAAAAAAAAAAAAAACAGAACCACAATAGTAGCATTAAAGGGTGCGACATGGGAAACTATACAGTTAAAATATGTTAGATATAAGCTACAGCAGATGTTTATGGGATAGTCCCCCCTCTCACCCATTACAAACAACAACAACTGTATCCAAGTTGTGTTGAAACCTATTGGGAGCATTAAGCATAGTGGAGCTTTTTAATGCCACATTAAGCCCCCTGGGGCGAGTTTGAGGGGAATCCCCTGAAATCAAGGTAGTCTTGAGATGATGGTTAACCTAGAGGCATTAATAAGGTGCAGCAAATTTCTAAAACTGAAGCAATGAGCACAGAAACCAATGAGAGGTTTCTGTGTACTGCTTTATTTTTACCATGCAAATAAGCAGGCACTGCAAATACATGGATGCAGGAGAATGGACATCCCAAGGTCTAGTAGTGGGGGGCTTAGAAATGTATGAACCCCTAACTTACCAAACATATATATTATTTATTGCCTTCCAAACAAATCAGAGTAAGAAAGGTGGTTCCGTTTTTAATTAGGTGTGTTTTCATTTAAGGGCTGCAGCCGAGAGTGAAACGGTTCCATTATTGGCTACAGTGCTGAAAGGATAGTTAGAACGAGCTACAGTTTCATCAACCCTCACCTTATTTAAACATAAGAAAACTTTTATTTTAATAGTCTCCTACTATATAGATCTAATAAAAACCTTCATCATAGCGCTCCTTGCAATAGTTGTAACTCCAGGACGCTCAATTCCGAGATACTGCACCGGGTCAGCTATGGCAGCATTTCGCTTAAACAATATCGAGGGTGCGACAAAGGAATAGCCCTGAATAAATAAATAAGCACATTTAGAATGTTTCCGACAAATTACAAATGGAATGACAAATATGTGAAGAAGATTTCAGATACATGTTTAGTAAAAATGATTTGTCATCTGCTGTCATCAGCAAAGTTAGATGTAAAGGAATACTCCAAGCACAATAATAACTTCATAAAACTAAACGCTGTTATAGTGCCTGGAGATCCTTGGCTCACCTTTAGGGGTAAAAAGTTCACAAACTGTTTAACCCAAAAGTCTGTGTTCCAGCACCAAATCGCTATGCTGACAGTCAGCTTATGCTCTTCAGCTGCACCTCTGCCTCAGCCTGTAGAATTTCAGAAAGTGGAAGGACAAAATGGGCACAGTGATCCAGCGCTGGGACACAGACTTTGTGGTTAAATCATTTTTTAACAGTTTAACCCCTAAAAGGTGAGCAAGCTCCAAGGACCTCCTGGCTAACTCACGCTAAGATTGTATGACCTTAAAGAATAGGACTGCAGTGGATTCATGGCTTTTAGTCAAAACAAACAAAAAAAACATGCTGCTCACTCTGCTTCAGTATCAGGAAAGGATAAACAGGGATAGGAACTGATTGTGTAGCAATTCTTCAGGTCAACACGACCTGCAGTGTAGGCTAGTTTGTCTAGAAATCAGTTAAACTAGTTATCAGGATTAATCCATGCCACCCCCATCCAAAAGACTGGGTGTGAGGATTAGAGCTGGAATATCTATTTACACTGCGTGGGGAGTCATTAAACAGACAACAGCAGACAGAACAGACCTCCAGCGGAATTCACTGCATTGCTATCCTGTCTGCAAAACAAGACACACTATCTTACCCACCAAAACAAAAACCCTACAAGAATACATGGATGTAGATCAAGGTAATTAAAAGGTTCAATCCAAGCTCCATCACCACCAATGTCTCCTACAAAAGGTCATGGTGCAAGGACATTTCCTCTTTACATTGTAACATGTAATTGCAGGGATTTGCAAAAATTGCTGTCTCAACCTTTCCTAAAAGAAAGCTTCCTCCTGGCCATAAAAGTAATTGTAAGGTATGTGCCCACACCATGCCATAGACGTCCCCACCATCTCTGAGAGGAATGGGTTGATTATTTGTGCAGCAGTTTTAATCCTTGCATGAATGAAATCACTGTAAGGTGCTAAACAATAGAACTCACAAACCTGGGGTGGCCAAAAGGTAGATCCCCAGCTATTGCTGAATTACAACTCCTATGACGCTTTACCTGTACAAAACCGATTAAGGACAGCTGTGGATTTACTTCCTGGTTACCCCCTGCAATAAACATCAACAATCAGAGGGCCAGAACTGAATACAGGGTTTCAGACACTTCCTGGTCTGTGCTCACATCTAAAAGATTAAAAACTGGGGTGATTCTTTTTTTTTTTTTTTTTTAATATGTATAAACAGGGGTGGTCCACAGCCTGAACTGCCCTCCCTCTAGCCCCTTAACAACTAAGCCATTTCAAACCTATGTGCTAAAGCACTTTTTAGGGTTTTGCACTCACTATATTTAAATTGTACGCACCAAGACCATTTCAGAAAATTTAAGTGGTCTGGACCCTTTTGCACCTAGTGCTGCAATGTAAAACCAGACAGCCACTAGAGGGCTTCCGGAATCCAAACTGACTTCTGGTCCATTATCGGTCCTCACAGACCTCCAGCATCAGATTTATCCCATAGGAAAGCATTGAATAATCCTTTCCTATGGGGAGGTCTAGTTCGCACGCCGCCATTGCGGACGTTGGCGGGGAGGAGTGTGGGCAGAGCCTGACCCATCGCCAAGGGACATCCATGCTGGATTCAGGTAAGTTACTGAAGTGTTTTTAACCCCTTCAGCCCAGAGGAAGGGGGAGAATATTAACCCTATAGTGCCAGGAAAATGGCTTTGTTTACCTGGCACTATAGGATCCGTTTAAATTAACACGATGTGTGAATAGATAAATAGATACAAAGAAAGGAGATTAATTTCCCAAACATGGGTTGGTGAAGGTTCTTTTTACCAGAACTGCTACGTGGAAGCTGGAAACACTAAGCCAGTGGTCCTATTTATCACTAGAGATGTCGCGAACCTTTCGCGAACGGCTCGCCGCGGTTTGCCGCGAACCGTTCGCGGCGAGCTCCGGTCAGCTGACACATCCCGGCCAATCTCCAGCAGACCCTCCCTCCCAGACCCTCCCACCTCCTGGACAGCATCCATGTTGAAGGCAGCTTCAACATGGATGCTGTCCAGGAGGTGGGAGGGTCTGGGAGGGAGGGTCTGCTGGAGATTGGGCGGGATGTGTCAGCTAACCGGAGCTCGCCGCGAACGGTTCGCGGCAAACCGCGGCGAGTCGTTCGCGGGACGTTCGCGACATCTCTATTTATCACATCATCGATAGATTACCATTGATGGTGGACAATTACACAATCATCCAGATAGACTTTAAATCACTGGAGTGAATAGGTAGCTTATTGCAGAATTAAAAGCAAGCTCAGAACAATATCGTCTGATCAGTCATTACCTGAAATATCCTATCCGCATTCATTGGTATAGCAGCAGGAGAATATGTGGGGTCCATCTCCGTAAACTCCTCAGCAAAATTCCGAACATCCAATTCATCCTTAATTACTGGTCTGAACGGCGAAGGAACTTTTTTTGCAGCCAAATCATCCCAATTAGTTTTCTAGAAGCAAATGGCAAAATAAACAAGCTAGAAGTGGCACCTGTTCATTTTAAAACAGATACTAAATGCAATTACATATTTCTGTATAATTATGACCCACACAGTTGCATTAGTCAAAAGGAACCCATAGGCATTAGTCCTTCTACACAGTGATGATTTAAGTGTGAAGCGTTTCCATGATTTCTCCCTGCCTTACTTTTGTACACTTTCTGTTTTTAGTTTTTGCGAAATTGCATGAACCAGCTAATCTTTCACACAACCTTTTTTCGATTAACTAGTCACGCAGCCTTTCCTTTGCTTAAGCCTTGCTGCTGTAAACATTTTACTTTGTAGATAATCGGCACCTGGACTGCTGCACATGGAGAACACCTTGTGTCATTACATTTCATGAAAAAGGTGAGCCTGCCATAGCAGCACAAATTCTAACAAACATGGAGTGGCTATAGAGCTAGAGGGATATGGACCCCATACTCACCAGGGTCTTATCATGGATAAAGTAACACTATAGTTCACCAAAACAATTACAGGCTATTGTAGATGTTCTGGTGAGTATAGTTATTCCATGCAGGCCTTTTGCTGTAAAAGCAAGAAGGCAATGTTTACATTACAGCCTAGGAACACCTCTAGTGGCCACTAGAGGTGCTTCCTGGGTCAATGTTGCGCACTGTACAGCACTGATGTTCAGCATCTCCAAACCTGCCTATTGAGATGCATTTATCAATGTATCTCTGTGAGGAGTTGCTGATTGGCCAGGGTGGAGTTTGGCTCTTCCCCTCTGCCCCGCCTCCTTGGCTGAGATCCTCAAAATTGACAATCTCAGCCATCTTGTGCTTTCATACAGGAGTTTTTACTATATTTAATGGGGGCAAGTGGAGTTTTTACTATATTTAAGGGGGGCAAGGGGAGCTTAAAATAGTTTTTAACACTATATGGTCAGGAATACACATTTGTGTGCCTGACCCTATAGTGTTCCTTTAAACATTATCACACTATTCAAAAGCATTTATTCCAAGACAGACAGACAGACTTGGGAGTGCAACCTGCAAGCTTGGGTCGCTTATGAAGAAGCACAAGTTCACTGAAAATTCCAGTGATAACCAACTTTATGCGCCACATACCATAGCGGTCAGCCACAAACATGGCTCCAGCAGTCCTGCTTTCCTCTTCAGAGGAAGACTTGCCCCTTTTAAGACGTCATTCCATGCTGACTGGAAATGAGGAGGAAACCCCAGCAACAGAGACAGACATCAAGACTTCATTGTCATGAAGCAGACATGGCAATATTGAAAGAAAAAAAACAAAAACAAAACTGTGCCACAGCTACACAAAACACTGCCTATGAAAAGGCAGTGTTAACATTAAAATGCCTGCAGGGACAGGCTCTTTACACCAGAACAACTACATGAGGCTATAATTATTCTGGTAACGTTGTCCCTTTGAGACAGGGAAGAGCTTTGGGGAAGCAATTGAAGACCTTTTCAAATGCTCCCACCAAAAGTGGGACAGTCTGTATTCTCGTCAAGATGAACCACTACAGGTCATTGGTAATATTGGAGCATGAGCAGATTGACATGTATATTTCGGACATCATTCTCCAAGTGCTTTGGAGAGCATGGCGAGGAAATACTTGCCCCTACTCTTAACCTTGAATGTTCACCCCTGGATCATTCTACAAGTAAACTTATCTACAGAGTCTACCCCACTATTGAGGACTTTCTAAAAACCATGTAGAAGTCACTACCACTATTCAAGGGGTATATATTTTCAAATGGATGATAATTTTTATTTTTTTGACATTCTGATGAAAGTTCCTTATGTGAGCTGAAACATTGATTTGTAATTTTTATGATATGAATTAAAAGCAAAGTTTTATCTTTTTGTACCAAGTCCTTGGAGTGCGGTCATTTAGTGGAGATTTATTGGAAGTCTTGGTCTGAAGTTGTGGAAGCGACTTATGGACCTTTAAAAAAAAAAAAAAAAAAAGGAACTCCCTCCCCTACAGTGATTGGTCTGACGAGATGCAGGCTGATAAGATTGGATGACCTTTGAACTGGAAGTAGAACCATCTACTTCCAGTTCAAAGGTCATCAACACAAACTGCCTAAACTCCAAACAAGCTGGTCTTTGCCTAGTGTGGCCCACACAAGTATTTGTTTTACCTCACTCTAGTAAACAGTCGCCTCATTAGAAGCTCAGGGGGCACTGCCACGTCAAGCCCAGCCAGGGTTTCAATAACTGTTGTTTTTTTTCAACAAAACCATAAGTTTGTTTGTTCAGCCATTCGGATATGGCAAATTTGACTAGTAACGCAAATTCAGCCTATTTCAATCGTACAATGCATGCCTAATTCTGCTTACTGTATGTGGTAGCAATGCCTCATTCTGCTTACTGTATTTGAGCCCACACTAGGCCAAATAGACTTTTATCATATGCATTTTAGTTAGTCACCTTGCAATTTAATGTTTCACTAGACATTTTTTTATTTTTTTTATTCTTTATTTTATTTGTGCATAAAGAATGTAACAAGAAGGTGGACAACATGTTGGTACATCGTTCACAGTAATTCACATTGCATGGTTTTTCTGATAACAATGAGGTCACATGTTTGTTCTTACATGAGGTACAGAATCTGGAGCGTGTCCAACATACATATAACATTGAACATTTCTTTGTTTTATAACGGGTAGGGGTTAACCGGGTTGTATAATCATAAGGTCTTACGGCTTTTCGGAATAAGTGGGGGTAATAGGATGATTTCCGCTTCTTTTTCCTGATGATGTTGTGTATTTCTGTCTGGTAGGTCGGGTTGTGGTCGGACCGATCTAAGGTGTATTTTTGTCGTCTGTGCCTCGCCTGCGGTGGTGGTGTGGGCGTAGTGGCGTTAGTGTAGGCTGTATGGGCGTCTTTATTATGTTGTTGTGTGGTTTGCTGGTGTGAGTGCGTATGGTTTTGTCGGTTCTCATGGGTCGTGGTTTCGGTGGGGTGTGTCTGGGCTGGGAAGGAGGCTGAGTGTGTTTTGAGCGGTGTTGGGATCGTGTAGTTCCCTTCGTCTTGGTCGTTCGGGTTATCAACTTTGCGTGAGTCATCTGCCTTGGGACGTGGGGCTCTAGGGGCGGGTTTAAGATGTGCCGTTTAGCTGTAGGCCGTGGTGTGGGCTGTGATGGCGTTTCGGTGGTGGTGGGGGGTTTCAGGTGTGGGGGGAGGGAGAGGGAAGAAATAAAAGGGAGGGTAAGAGGAAGAGAGGGGGAGAGAGAGAGAAGAAGAGGAGAATAAAGAAAGAAAGAAAAGAGTAGAGATTTCCTTTGTGGGGAATTGACGGGAGAAGGTGTATTTGCTATGGCCTGAAAGGCCTTGTATTTGTAGCTAGTTCCTGAGCGTATTATGTAGGGATCGGGAATTCGTAGAACCATGGGTCCCATATTTTGTGGTAGTGTTTAGTTGTGTCATGTACCATTGCGGACACTTCATCCATTTTTATTGCGTCTAATATTTTTCGCCTTATAACCTCCATGATCTGCGTTTCTGGGCTACCCCATTTTTAGGCTATATCCCGTCTAGCCGCTAGGGCTATCCGGGCTATCAGCTTGTTTTGCGCTCTGGGTATGTCTGCATGTGGTTTTGATAGCAGCCAGATCTATGGATTGGGTGGAATGTCAGCGTGTAGAATCATAGAGACAATTGTTGCGACCTGTTGCCAGATCTGTGCTATGGGAGAACACTCCCACCACAGGTGGAGGTAGGTTCCCTTGTGACCGCATTCTTCCCAGCATGTATCTGTGTCTGACCTGCCCATCTGTTTAAGTTTCAGGGGGGTGAGGTACCATCTCAGTGTTTTATAGGCCTGTTCTTTGTGATTTACGCATATGGATATTGTAGCTGTGGCCTCCCATATGTCAACCCAGTCTGAAGGTCCTTTGCTGGGCCTAGATCCCTCTCTCAAGCAGACACGTATGAGAGGGCACCGTCCTTGATGTTTTGAATTATGTGGGAATATAGTGCGGAGATTTGGCGCCTCTGTATTGGGGCTTGCATGCATTGTCTCTCGAAGGGGGTTAGTGCTGTGTTACCTGCTTGTTTAATTGCTGGTTTTCAATATAGCTTTTGATCTGGATATGTCTGAAGAAATCAAACATTCAGAAAGGCGTCATTTGTGGTAGGTCTGCGAATGGTATTAGCTGGTTGTCCTTGAAGAAGTGGTGTAAGCGTACGAGGTCATTATCTTCATATCGTATGAAGTCTCTGGGTGTCATACCTGGTGTGAATTGCGTGTTGCGGAGCAGTGGGGACAGTGGTTTTGTGAGGCCGCTTTTGTGCGCTACCTTGTCCCATATTTTGATGGTGTTGGGGTCATCCGAGGGGGGTCTGGCCTCCTTTGGTAGCCAGATGTAAAGGGAGGGGAGGTCTCTGCCGAACATGTCATGCTCGAGATCCACCCATCGCTTGACTCCGTATGGGGCGTGCAGATTTTGGGCTTGTGTTATTTGTGCTGCTTGGTAATAGTAGGTGAGGTAGACCCAGTCCCTCTGCCCTGTTGGGTACGTACAGGGTTTGCCTCTTTATCCACGCGCGTCTGTTAGGCCATATGAACTTTTCTATTGTAGTCTGTAATTTTTTTAAATCTGGTCCGGAGATTGGGATTGGGAGTGCTTGGAACAGGTATAGTCATTTTGGGCAGGATAGTCATTTTGACCGAGGCTAGCCTGCCCAGCCAGGCTATCGGCATGTTCTGCCATGTTGATATGTCGTGGGTGATTTTGTGTATGATAGGGGTGTAATTCAGGGTGTAGCATTGGGACAGGTTGGCTGGTAGGGCGAGTCCTAGGTATTGTATGTGGGTGGAATTTAGTTTAAAAGGGTACGTCTTTTGTAAAGTCTCCAAGGTAGGAGGGTCTATGTTTAAGGGCAGTGCCTCTGTTTTATCGATATTGAGTTTGTATCCGGATATTTGAGCGTATTCTTCTAGGGCCTGTAGGAGTGGTGGTAGGGAGGTTGTTGGTTCCGTAATTGTTATGAGTAGGTCATCCGTGTATGCTGCTGTTTTGTATTCGCCCTCCTGTATTTTGAGGCCTTTTATGGCGGTATTGTGTCTGAGGTTCTGTAAGAGCGGTTCTAGGGACAGGGCGAATAGGACCGGTATAGGGGACATCCCTGGCGTGTTCCGTTGTGTATTGTTAATGTGTGGCAGTAAGAGGTTGGCCTGTGGTGTGGCGTACAGTGTTTGTAGTGCTCCTGTGAAGCCAGTGGGGAATCAGAGTTTTCTGAGGGTTGCAAACAGATAGGGCCATAGCAATCTGTCAAAGGCATTTTCAGCGTCTAGCGAGAGTAGGAGGGTTGAGATGTGTCTCGTGTGTGCGGACCATATTAGGTCGTATGTTCTCCTTGTGTTGTCACTAGCCTGCCTCGTGTGGATAAATCCCACTTGGTCTGGGCGGATGAGTTGGGGTAGATGGGGGCAGAGCCAATGTGCCAAAAGTTTGGTGAATAGTTATATTTCCACATTTAGTAGGGAGATGGGCCGGTAATGTCCTGAGTCAAGGTGTGTTTTGTTGGGTTTGTGGAGGAGGCAGACGGTGGCCTGTAGCATTTCTCGCGGTGGGGGGTCGCCTTGTAGTATGGCATTGTATAGGTTGTATAGGTGGGGGATTAGTGTGGGGGCGAATGTTTTGTAGCATAAGCCGGTGAAGCCGTCCGGGCCCGGGCTTTAGTTCAGTTTGAGTGATTTCATTGTGCCGCGAGTTCTTCTGGTGTTATTGGGTCGATTAGCTTTTGTGCCATTTCATTGGGTAGGGAGGGCAGTGGGGTCTGGGTCAGGTAGTGGTCAATGCATTCGTTGGTGGCCGAAGGGTTCCAACGTGCATCGGGGTCGTGGTCATACAGGGTCGTGGTCATACAGGGTCATGAAGTAGTTTTGGAACACCCCGGCTATCTTGTCAGGGTCCTCCGTGACTGATCCATTTGGTGTGGCTATTTTGTCTATCAATCTTTGTGCCGTTCTTTGTCTGAGCTTGCGTGCTAGGAGTGTGACCTTGTCGTAAAAGAGTTGTTTGGACCACAGTAGGGCTCTAGTTGAGTCCCTTGCCATGTGTTCTTTGATGTCTGCCTGGCATTTTCTGATTTTGTCGGTCACTTCTTGTGTAGGGTCGAGTTTGAGTTTGATCTCCAGGGTTTTTAGTGTCATCAATGTTTGTTCCAGGTGGGCAACCTGTTTCTTCTTGTGTATGGTTGCTTGGTTTATTATTGTCCCCTTAAGACCGCTTTGTGGGCTGCCCATAGGGTACATTTGGAGTCCACCGAGTCCTTGTTTAAGGTGAAGTATTCAGATATGGTCTTGGCAATCGTTTCTCTGATCTGTGGGTTGTGGAGGAGGGTGGGGTTGAATCACAATGACCATGGTCGGGTCGTACCTGGAATATTGAATGTTAGTGTTGTTTCTGCGTGGTCGGACCAGGGGATCTGACCGATGGTCGTGCACGTGAGCATAGGTGCCATAGTTGGGGATTTAAGAAAGAGGTCTGTATGGGAATGTGAGTGATGTGGGTGCGAAAAGAAGGTGAAGTCTAACTCTGTGGGGTGTTGAGATCTTCATGCGTCTATCAGGTGTGTGCAGGTTAGGAATGCAGAGAGGAGTTTGTCTGCTTTTGCTGTCGGTGGCGCGTGTGGGTTCGTGCGCGGCGTTAAAGTCCCCTCCAATGACTGAGTGATGGGATGAGAAGATCACCAGGTGCACTCTAAGAGTGTTCCAGAATGAGCTGGTGGGTGTGTTGGGCGCGTATTGTTGTGGGCCGATTCTGCCTATGATTGTGAGGTATCTGCCATGTGGTTAGCGATTGTGAGTTGGACCGAGAGGGGGCACAATTTTCGGATGATGATGGCGACTTCATTTTGTTTGCCTGCTGGGGAGCTGGCGTAGTGGTACACCCGGTGGTGTCGGCTCAGGAGAGGGAACGGTTTGGCTTGGGTGAAGTCCTGGAGAAGGTGTATGTCTGCTTTCGACCTGTTTGCCCAGCGCATGAGTTGGTGTCTGTGACGAGACCAATCTCGCCACATTGCATTGGAGAAGCCTGGTTGCTCGCCTGCTGCCTTTGGACTATGGCCCCCTGTTCAAAGACATCTTTTTTTTACCTGCAGAAAAGCTTCATTCATGCTTTTCTGCCTGGGGTTCGGTAGATTTGTTTGAATGTGTTATACCCCAGATAGGAATCCCATGGAGCCCATTTGTATGAAACTGACTGTAAAGACTTTGGCTCCATGGCGATTAAACTGTATTCGTGTGGTCTGAGCGCCATTCACTTAATAATGTGCGCTCAGACCTGAGCTATCTGGGGATATGTTAAATGTATAGTTTTAATGTAATGTGTCTTACCTGGTGTATTTTAACAGTAATGCTTGTTTTATGTATAAAATGGGACTTGGTGTATTGTACAGTATTTTAATGCTTTGTGCTAACCATGTGCATAATGGAGTCTTGTCTTGATAATTTAATTACTTCTCAATTATCTCCTGGGCAGAGGAGAGGAAGCCAGGATGCATTGTGGTAAAAAGGGGGAGGGAATCTGTGGGTTGTAACTAATATGTTACTGGATATTTTATACCTCCCTGTGGGTGGTCCTGTATTTGCAAGACTGTAATAAAAACCAGGCTGGGTGTGCCAGCACCTCAGACCACTGCTTGACCCTCAACACGGAGCCTTGTCTCGTTCTTGGGGGGATTCACTGTATGCTGTTAGAGACTGATTGCCAGGAGTGTAAGCTGATTGTCTGCTTTTCCTGTTCGTCTGCTAGCAGCTATTTGGGAGGTTCCAGTTCTGGAGTTGGAGTGCTATTTTGTATCCAGTTCGGGAGTTTGGTGTTCTGCAGTAGCTGTGCCTGTATCTCTGGAAAGGGGGCCGATCGCCTAAACGGTTTTTACCCCTTTTGTGCAAACGGTCCGTTACAGTGTCTTTTGGAGGGGTTATTTAGGCCCTTACAGTTGATTGATAGGCAGGTAGGTCAAGGAGGTCGGCATCCTTCATGGTGGGGTTGTGCGTTTTTGTGGTGTGTCCTGCGGTTTTTAGTTGCAAGGAAAAGAGAAAAGGAAGAGAAGGAAAGAAAAAAAAAAAAAAGGAGGGGGGGAAGGAGAGAGAGAGGGACGAGGAGGGGTAGGGTGAGAGTGCCTGGTCTTACTCAGTAGTTGCCAGGTGTCGTGCGGGCGCAGTAGGTTGTGTCTGTACAAGTGTATTCGCTATTTGTAGTGGGAGTTCTTTCCGTGAACACTTCCCCGAGCTCGGTCGGGGGAGGTTCCGGTGATGTGGTGGTTGTGGGGGTCACGGGGGGTAGACGTCCGTTTCACCTTGTCTCGCTGGTGCGCGTGGTATTGTGAGGGGTGGGTCCTCCGTGTGGTCAGTCAGATCCTTTCTGTGGGGGATCTTTGCTGGTTGGTCACCTTGTGTGGTTTGGGTCGGTATTGCTTAGTGTGTGTTCGGGCGGGTGCTTGTGGGGCGTTATGGCTGCGGTTACAGGGTCGTATTTGTGGAGTTGTGCCAGTCCTGTTGATTCGCTCTAGTCGTGTGGGGGTGGTCAGATAGATTGTAGTTTGGTTCTGTTGTGTGGTTTGGTTTGGTTCTGTTGTGTTTGGTTCTTTTACTTCGCTTTATGGCGGGGGTCATGAGCCTGCTGCCTCGTGGGCTTGTGCGGTTTGGAGCTGTTGGGTGTATTTTAGGCCCCTATTCCAAGGCGGGTGGGGTTTGGGGCATCTCATTACTAGTAGTGCAACAGGGGTACACTTTGCATGTGCCCAGCCTTTCACAGTACAAAAATCAATAGAGCATTAACCGTAACATAGGATATGTGTCAACAATAAACATCATACAGAGTGTAATTCATGCTATCCTCGGTCTGCACCTGGTGGCGGGTAGTCTGAGTATTGTTACGAAGGAGGCCTCCCGTCACCGCGTGCCCTGGTAGTGCTGTCTTGACATTTATGAGAAAGCACAGAGGAGTCCTTTTGGAGTATTTTGAGTGCCCATTGGTACATTAACAATGAAGATGAATAAAAACACACATTTTGGTAACATCTGGTGGGCATCACCTGTATACATCAAACTCAACCTCAAACTCAAAGTATTGCCTGTTTTCTGTCTGTTCCCCTTTCCTTTGGCTAGCCCCTTGGTTGCCGTTGCCCCAGTAATTCTACTAGCTATGCGTGTATCGTTCAAGGACGTCTACGTATATTAGCGATATTTGTCATGCATTATGGTGACCCATAGGTCGTTGGTGGGTATTGGGGGTCCTGGTTGGGGTTGCGGGAGGACGTCCCATGTAGTTGTTTTTTGTTATTTTCTTGTTGGGGTTTTTGATGTTGTCGGCCATAGCGGTTCGGGGTGGTCCTCCGCCTCGGCCCGTGCTAGTGGCTTTTTGGCGGGAAGCCCGGGTGTGCCGCCCTGTGGGTATAGGTGGGTGGATGCCGTTGTAAAGGCCTGAAGTCTCCTGCCTGGGGCGCCCGGAGACTATATTGTTAACATTACTAAGGGGTTCAGTTATGCATATATGGGGCTGCTCACCATACATAATTCAATAAACTTTAAACTTTGGTCCAAACTTTTGGTATCGGTTCAATCATACAACATCAAACATTATACTTTGTGCGGTCGGGGACCTGAAGTTGGTGGCGAGTATCCCGAATAGGGTTTCGGGGGTCCTCCTTGTCAACTTGTGTTATGTTTCATGTGTCCATTTGGGCTTGTCCCCGGGGTGTGGCGGGGTGTCTTGGTTTGGCCTGCTGTTTGGAGGGACGGGGTCGTGGTTCCCCTTGCCGGCCGTTACCTTCCGATGCTGTGGTGTTGGTTTCAGCTGCAGGTTGGCGTAAGGTGAGTCCTATATGTTTGGCAAAGTCCTGCATGTCAGATATTTGATGGAGGGTGTATGTCTGCTTGCCCTTTTTGACGAGGAGCTTAAAGGGGTGTCCCCTTTTTCCATTAATGCTGTTGTGAGGGGTTTAAGTTCCCGGCGTTTCCTCAGTGTGGTCTGTGCCAAGTCCTGGTAAAAGTGCAGTGTTTGTCCCTGGTACGTTGGAGGGTTATCCCTCATGGCCTGCATGATCTGCTCCTTGACAGGGAAATGGAGCTTGGTGATAATGTCCCTGGGCGCGTTAACGTTGAAGGCTGGGGGCGCCATGAAAAACAGATGTGTCTAGGAGGAGGGAGTGGCCCGGATGGTGGGTAGTATTGCCTCCGGTAGAACTGTCTCTGGTAGGCCCCTAATGCTTATGTTTTGTCTCCGTGATCTATTGTTAAGGTTACCTTTTTCCAGGTATGTCACCTTGTGTCTTGGAGTATTTCTATGTCCCTGGTATGGTTTTTGGTCGTTGCCTGTGCTTCTGATAGCTGTTGTTCAGTGTGGCTGGTGTGCGAGGCCAGGGCCTCCATGTCCTCCTTTAGGCCTGCGATCTGTTTCTCCAGTGCGGCCGTTGTGTAGGCCTTGATGTCGTTGGATGTTTCCCGAAGCATCTTCTGCAGCTCCTCTTTAGTGAGGGGGATCGCCTGGCTTTCCATGGGCTCATACCCCTCTGATACAGAGCCTGATTCTGTGTGGCCTTGCGACAAAGATGGCCGCCCTTCGTCCCTATTGCAGAACATTGTGGCTACCGACGGCGTTGTGTCTCATCTCTTTTTATTGCCTCCCATGCGGTAGGTAGGTGTGGAGGGTATTTAGTATCGGAGGATTGTATTTTGGGAGCGAGATGCTTTGTTATAGTAGCTGATGTACGCGGATTGTGATCCCGGGGTCGGAGAGCTAATGGCTCACACGTCAGTCTCCATGAAAGGTTAGGGTCCGTCCGTTTCACTCCACATTTGAAAAGTTTTTTTGGCTGTCCTGGGTATTCATGCACTTTTTTTTTTTTACTTTTTTTTTTTGTTTGTGCATAAGTTTAACAGGCGGATTTGCACTGTCACAATAGCTGGTGCAATCAAGTTTGCATACACGCTTAATCACATGGCATTAATGACTGCACTTTTAAATAAAAAAAAAAAAGTAGTTACATAAACAGGATAATTTCTTACACTTATAAAGGCAAGTGAAAGAGTTAGTTTGATTCACAGAAATGAACCACCTAGTAGTCACAGTAAGCTTAGAGGTCAGGCTAGGACATTGCATTACAGATCATAGCAATACACTCTTATCTTTGTATCTGATTGTACAGTGTCATGCCTTTAGTACAGTATAAAATCAAGAAAGAGAGTAAGCGCTAGAATAACAATAAGGCTACAACCCTTAAAGGGAATCCCTCAAGAACCCTTCAAATACAACAAGAATAAAAAACGTATTCTTTAGTACAGTATGTCTGGCCTATGCGGTGATTTGTAATTATGTCACGCTTGGCGGAAGGAATATAAACAAAAAGAATATGGTTATTATAGAGTTTACAATGTTAAGAACAGGTTAGACTATAATGGTAGACTACGCTGTTAATCTGGTGATCTGTGAAACCACCTGGCAAGCGGTCAATATAAATAAAACATCTTGTAACTGTACGTTCCTACTCTAGCAGGCGCACTGGCATTCCGGCTGTAGTCAGGTTAAAGTAAAGAATGGCATGCGCTCTGCCGGCATACATGTATCCATACAATGGAGTACTAAAACGAAAAGGGAAATAAAAATAAACCATGCTGTTTTTTTCGAAGACAAGCTTGTGTCAAGATAGGATCATCCTCTCAGTCCAGTAGCCTGCATAGGGCCTATTATTCATAGTTGTCAGGTGAGACAGTTAATGTCCAGGGTGTAGTCCCTTAGCGGTCATGCTGTCTCAGGGCTGGCCCGATCCTCAGCCTATTCCCAGTCTGGGAGGGTACCGCAGGTCTGTGCCGAGGTGCTGGTCGTGGCGGGTATTGAGCGGTGCATAGTGGGTGGCCACCTTCACTCTCTTGATGCCTCTGAATGCGGTGTATCTGCGGCTGGGGCCAGCGCCGGTAATGCCCTGAGGTGAGTGCAGCCGCAGTGTCTCTGGTTTCACCGTGTGGGCTGTATGTGGCTGTGTCCCGCTGCGCCGGATGCCAAGAGACCGGTCAGGCGGGGTCCCACCGTGTATCACTGGTGTGGTGTTCTCCGTTATATGCTGCCACGGGTGGAAGCGTGTTCTTGGGAAGTTTGGCACTTTTTCCCGTCTCGAGGGCAGCCGTATACGTGTAATGGCTGCGGCGTGTTGCTGGTCGGATCCACGAGGCCACCAGCATGTCCGCCCGACGGTAGGTCACTCCTCGGCTGTGCAGTACGTTCTTAAGGCTTTTGCATAGCTGATCCAATGTCCCCAGTTACTATGTGTAGGGTTTGCTCTAAGTGTTCCTCTTTTGGGGTCTGTCCTGGGCGGCCATTTAGGCTTTGCTTTGGAGGCCCTGTGCCCGACATGTCCACTTTCCTCTCCGATCGGGACGGCCAGTGGGGATCAGGATATCCCCGCCGGTCCGGTGGTGGGGGGTAGGTTGTAAGTGAGTCGCTTGAGGGCCTTTGCACCGGGGAGGGCTGCAGTCTCCCCCCGGCTCCAGTCCCAGTAGGCCACATTTGTAACTTTGCAATCCCGGCCTCGGGGAGATTTCTTTTTGTTCAGCGGTGCAACCCCGACTTGGGTGGTGCACCCTGGGAGGGTCTTGGGCCATATGCCCCCCCCCACTTTCCCCCCTTTTTTCGGCCCGTGTGGCAGGAGCTCGTGTCAGACACGTCTGCACGGCTTGGTGTCCAGGCTCCACCCCCGTATTCATGCACTTTTTAAGTCTTCATTGTTTAGTAATTATGTGGCTAGGTGTTGCAAATGACTGTCTAAATTTATGTCAGGCCCAAACTTGGTAAAGGAAATAAAATATGAACTTGTATATACATTCTCTGTACACATAAAGGTAAAATTCCTTATTTTCTGTAAAGGGGAATATCTTCTAAATGTCTTAAATCTTCTTACTAAATTACCTCAAATTCATAAAACTGTATCATATGCATTTCAGAAAGTCACCCTATATTTTAATGTTTGTCTGCCCTCTGGGTATTCAGGTACTCATTGGGCCAACATTGTTTGGTAATTCACAGTTTAGTAGATATGACACAAGGGACAGCTTTCATGTATTTTCATTGGGGTATAATCTAAAACAGCTAGCTAAACCTGCAGTTCTCTTGTCTGCTGCTTTTGCATTCCCTCACTTTCTCACGCCAACCAGACTTTCTTTGTACGGTCTACATCAGGGCCGGCACTACCTGTAAGTCGACATAGGCAGCCGCCAAGGGCGCACCTTAGCAGGGGGCGCCGGATCCCTGCGGCCGGATTTGAGTGACCGGCAGGAGGGAAGCGCAGAGCGCTCCCTCCTGCCGGTCTCTCAATGTAGCGTGGCCGGGCGGCACGGAACAGGAACCTGTTTCCTGTACCCGGCCGCCGGCAGACTGACAGGAAGTGCTCACTGAGTGAGCACTTCCCTTCAGTCCGCCGGCGGCCAGGAACAGTAGTTCCTGTCCCGCGCCGCTCGGTCACGCTACATAGGCAGGAGGGGGGGGGGTTGAGTAAGGAGGGGTGGGTGGAGTAAGGAACACAGGGGATGGGGGTGAGTAAGGAACACAGGGGAGGGGGTAAGGACCACCAGGGAGGGGAGAGTAAGGAACACAATGAGAGTGGGGTAAGGACCACCAGGAGGGGGGGGTGAGGGTGAGTAAGGATCAGAGGGGGAGGGGAGGAGGGTAAGGACCACCAGGGGAGGGGGGGGGAGGGTGAATAAGGACCAGGAGGGGAGGGGGAGTAAGGACCAGGGGGGCAAAAATCCTTGCACCGGCCCTGGTCTACATGCATCAGGAACATCATTCAGTCATGTTCAGTTTAAGCATTGAAGTTTTATATCTGATGCTAATATTACTGAAACATTCTAGCACTTCCTGTTGCTTTCAATCCTAATCTTCCATGCATAAGTATTTATCATCCTTCTAAGCATTCCACATGTAGGTCTTTTTAATGAATTCAGGTACGTTTTTAGCCATGATGGCTCCCCCGCAATAGAATATTTTTTAATCAGTAGGTTTTACTGGCTTATAGGTATCTAGGTGACCAATACATGTTAAGTTTCAGGCACCTCTGCCTTGGAGTTAGTGGTCTTGCGAGGCCAATTGCTCTCTCCTGGTGCTCCTCCAACCTCTCCCAGATCTCTTTCATTGTTTTTTTCTTTGGCTCTGCTTCTTCTCCCCAACTCCTCTCTGTTGGTGTCCCCCAAGGTTCAGTCCTTGGTCCCCTACTGTTCTCCATCTATACTGCCTCCCTTGGTAAACTCATTAGCTCCTTTGGCTTCCAATACCATTTCTATGCGGATGACATGCAAATCTATCTGTCCTCTCCTGATCTCTCCCCGTCCTTCTTGACTAGTGTCTCTGTCTGCCTCCCTGCTATTTCCAACTGGATGGCTGCCCACTTCCTTAAACTAAACCTGTTTTGAATATTTTTATTGTGGTCATGTCATAAACTTGTACATCAAACATATTTACGTTAAAGCAGGTAGTCACCTACGCAGAGGCGCAGGTATCGGTATACGAAGATAAATGCAGATTGTCACCTGCGCAGAGGCGAGTATATAGGATCATGTAAACGTGCATAAACTTTGCGAGGATTCATATGTCTAGGCTTAAAACAAACATGTGACAGTAGTGTTCTGGCGCTGTATTCCATCTTTTATAACAATATGAAAGGCAATTAATGGCATGTGTCTGGCTAATTATTCAGTCGCGGTTGCTGATGCGGAATTTCTCATCATGAGCATATAACATATATCCGTCTGCGTGTGACAAAAGTATGATTTTTAACTAAATATGAACCGAAGCAAGTATGCTGTTGCAGTGACAGGTCAAACTTACTTAGGGCAAATAACAGTTTAGGTCAAACCTTACCGAACCCTCAAAGAAATACAGTGTTGCAATAAGGAGACAAATAGAGACAGTGACATTTGGTATGGCTATCTGAGAGAATAAGGAATTAACTAAAACCCAACCGAAGTAAGTGTGCTGTTGAATTGACAGATCAAACTTACGTAAGGCAAATAACAGTTCAGGTCAATCCGTAACGAACCCTTAAAGAAATGCAGTGTTGCAGTAAGGGGGCAAATAGAGGCAGTAACGTTTGGTAAGACTATCTAAGAGAATAATGAAAAAGCAAGGCCTTTTATATTGCTTACAGCTATTCCGAGTGAAGTAGTGTGTGCAATAATTTACGACCTTAAACTTTAGCTCATATAGGCACTGCAGCATAAACAGAGTATGGCTAAAACAATATAGTAAGCAGGCATCGTGAGGCTGTGATAGGTCGTAGCGGTTTGTCCTATAGCAGCACCCAGTGAATTCTGACACAGGCATGCAATAATAATGAATGCATAAAGAATAAAAATCAATAATAAGAACTATAACAATATGGGAGCAAGGCTGGTAGTAACTTGTGTGGAAGTTGTAGGGCAGTCTGAGGGAGGCCCCACATGTCTCTGCTGCAGTGGAGTACTGAGGTCACCGAGCCTCCGCCCGTTCTCCCCACACCGGCTGGGTCCTCCGCGGCACCATGGGCACTCAGGGTCAGAGATTGTCCACTGGACCCCACCACAAAGTCCGCAGCCCTCCCGCCACATGCACCTCCCCAGCACCTCATTGTTCCCTATGGAGCGAGCACTCCCGTGTCTCTCCCAGTGCTGGCCTCACACTTAAAGCTGGTACACAACCATCACGGCCACCGATCCGCCGGCAGGGTAGCGAACTAATGCCTCACGGCAGCGGGGACACGGTTCTCCGGGAACCCCCCATACCCAGAGACTGGGGTACTCACTGCTCCGGTCGGCGTGTGGGCAGTGCGGAGGTTCCGCCCAGTGCTCAGTATTGCCTGGGCCTGCACGAGCCGTCCATGTCAGTCCCCCATGTTAAATTTAGCTTTGGCCCTCCGGGTGTGTTAAGCTGTTTTGGAGCACCTCCATAGAAGTGCAGGTGATCTTCTCCGTATCGGCTCCTGCTCTGTCTCGCCAAGACTGTCGGAGGGCCGTTTTTCAGGCGGTGAGCGGCCTCCGCTACTTCAGGGTCTGTGTGCCTCCCCACTAGAGCTCTGCTTTCCCTCCGTGTCTGTGTCGATTTCTGCTAGCTTGCTGCTTCACAAGCTTTTGCCGCCAGTGTAGGTGGCCAGCATATACCCCACGCGGGAGCTCCCGCCATGGCGTGAGTCGCCGCCATGCGGCTGGGATAACCCCCGCCGGCCAAGGGGGGGTAGGGCCATGCCACGGGGTTGATCTCATGTCAGGGGGAATTATCTGTGCGGCGTCTCCCACTCGGGTGTCTTGGGGCTGTGCTTCTATGCGGCGCCATGCTTGTGACAGCGGGCGGTCAGGTGCTCTGCCGCGTGTAGGTCGAGCATGGCCTCCATTGCCCATCCGGCTTGTGATAGGCTTTGTGCAGTGTCCGAGATGCGCTGGGGGCTGTTCCCGGTTAATTGCGGTCGGGATATCCGACTTTTAAGCTGTCTGGAACGGCTTTTTGTGCCTTTTTGCTTGGGTTAGTGCTGGAGCCCATGCATATGGCATCTATTCGGCCCGACGGCCCGACCCCACCCCCCCCAAAACTAAACTTGACCAAAACTGAAATTCTGGTCTTTCCTCCCTCAAGTGTTGCTACTCCTGTGTCTGTCTGTCTCCAAGTCAACAGTGCCAACATCAGCTGCACCACGCAGGCTCGCTGCCTAGGTGTTCTCTTTGACTCCGACCTCTCCTTCAAGCCTCATGTTCAGTCTGACGCAAAATTCTGCCGCTTCCATCTCAAAACCATTGCGCGCATCCGACCCTATTTAACGACAGATGCGACTAAGGTACTGGTCCATTCGACTGTTCTTTCTCGCCTTGACTAATTTAATCCGTTTCTCAGTGGTCGTACGTGCTCCCAACTTGCGCCGTTACAGTCCATAATGAATGCGGCGGCGAGGCTCATCTTCCTGTCCGCCCACACCTCACCCTTCTGTCAGTCCATACATTGGCATCTTGTAAGATATATGACTCAATTTAAAATTCTGGTTCTTGCTTTCAAATCCCTACATAATGCTGCTCCCACCTATCTATGCTCCCTAATACACAAGTATGTCCCGTCTAGGCCCTTACGCTCTGCTGCAGACTTGCGTCTATCTTTGGTCCGTACTCCCACCTCTGACGCTCGCCTTCAAGACCTCGAGGGCTGTGCCGTTCCTGTGGAACTCACTTCCCTCGTCCGTTAGATGCTCACCCTTCTCCACTCCTTCAAAAAAATCATTAAAAACCCACTTCTTCACAAAAGCGTATCAATTAAACTGTTAATAGCTCCCGACTGATTCCTCTCTTGCCACTGTCATTAGTCTAATACTATCCTTACCTTTTGTGTCACCTTACCCCACTCCCTCTAGCATGTAAGCTCATTGAGCAGGGCCCTCATCCAGTCTGTTCCTGTGTGTCTTGTTACAACTAGATGTCTGTTCGTCCACCCACTAAAGCGTTGCAGAATTTGTTGGCACTATATAAATAACATAATAATAATCCTCCACACATGAGGTATTACACCCCACGGGCCAATGCATAGTTAGCCGCCTCGCACAGTGGCATAGAGAGGGCCTCACTTGTCACACCCAATATCTCATAATTTATTTGTCACCGAGAGGCCAACACCCCACCACAACATTCGGTGTCCACGAATTCCCTCGCGCCAAAGCATAGATAGCACCTCTCAAGCCACTTGGCAACTAGCAGGGGCTCACCTGTCACCAACCAGTGAATTGCTTTGCCACTGGACACTAGCTAGCCAGCCAATAAAACGATCCAGATCGAAGCTAATTATTAATATATTGCAGTAGGTCTCAGATCTCTGTAAGAAGGTGATGACATGTCAATCCCCAGTACTCCAGTCTGGTCCACTACACCTGCACGAAAAGGTGACACCTATCAGGTTCTATCAGATCACGGACCATTCTTCATATTACGGCTGAGCTACACAGACACAACGTTCCTTTCCCAGAAATTCCCGTGAAAGCGTAACTGTTCAGGCTCATGCGTACCAATTCGGACAATGCTGATGCTGGAGTAGGCATAAGTTGCTCGAGCAACACCAACCTCCATGCAACATTCTCAGCACTCGTGTCCTCTAAGAGGACAATAAATGAGACTGGAGAGACTAAAAATGAGATGTCGAACCATGCAGTCAACAGGACGCTGACCCTCGCAGGGTACTCCGTACGCATACAATCATAACACAATTCAATATTGGGCATGTGCGCCTGTACGTCCAGATATCAAACGGATATTGACTTTCTATCATGCTATCAAACTTTCTGTCTGAAAGTTTTTACACGAATAGGTGAATTAGGATATAGACATATATCAGACATATTGTGACATCATTATTATACTAAAACATGTCACCTTTAAAGGACCACTATTGGCACCCAGACCACTTCAGCTTAATGAAGTGGTCTGGGTGCCAGGTCCATCTAGGGTTAACCTTTTTTTTTTTTTAATAAACATAGCTGTATAGAGAAACTACTATGTTTATGTTAGGGTATATCCAGCCTCCAGTGGCTGTTTCTTGACAGCTGCTAGAGGCGCTTGCGTGCTTCTCACTGTGAAAATCACAGTGATAAGACACCAGTGTCCATAGGAAAGCATTGAGAATGCTTTCCTATGGACTGGCTTAATGCGCGCGCAGCTCTTGCCGTGCATGCGTATTCAGCCGAAGGGGAGGTGAAGATGGAGGAGAGCTCCCTGCCCGGCGCTGGAAAAAGAGGTAAGTTTAACCCCTTCCTCTCCATCCAGCCCGGCGGGAGGGGGTCCCTGAGGGTGAGGGCACACTCAGGGCACTAAAGTGCAAGGAAAACGAGTATGTTTTCCTGGCACTATAGTGGTCCTTTAAGTTGAGCCAACCCTACCTCGTACTCATAGAAGTAGCCATGGCGGGCCCGCCACAGCTGATTTAATCGGTTTCTACTAACTGTATGTTTGGTCTTTCAGGGCGATTTTCACTTCTATCATATTCAGCATTTATTTAATACGTAGCTTTACATCGATACCTTCTTCAGCTTCCAGTATTAGGCCTCTTACTGGAACAAATCAATTTCTATTGTATGTCTTGGCCCCCTACATGGCTGAGTGTCGCTATTGACTGGATCAATCATGTCAAGCCCAACTTGGGCTACAGCATACGTCGGTTTCGGCACACCTCAACCAACTTTTTCCTATCACAGGTTTGCCAACAACAATCTTACTTCATATCATAATCAATGTTGCCCCAAACACAAATTGGAAGGCTTGGCCTGAAGTTGAGGAAGGGGCTTATGGACCTATAAAAGGGACTCCCCCCTTCCCTACTGTGATTGGTCTGATGAGATGCTGCCCCACCCTCCACTCCCCTTATTCACCATACTATTCTAGTGTAGGCTCACTTTAGTTACTGGCCTACAGCATACGTCGGTTTTGGCACACC
This sequence comes from Pelobates cultripes, assembly GCA_933207985.1. Lineage (NCBI taxonomy): Eukaryota > Metazoa > Chordata > Amphibia > Anura > Pelobatidae > Pelobates > Pelobates cultripes. The sequence continues at coordinate 57,398,941 of OW240924.1, forward strand.
TTAACCGACTTTTTCCTATCACAGGTTTGCTAACAACAATCTTACTTCATATCATAATCAATGTTGTCTCGAACACACACACATATATATATATATATATATATATATATATATATATATATATGCAGGCAGCAGCAGTACATACATAAGCACAGCAGTATATACATACACATATATATGGCAGTGGTGCAGCATACACATATATATATACATATGCTACATATATATACATACATACATATACATAAGCAGTATACATAGTACATAGCATATAGTAGTAGCAGGCATATATATATATATATATACATAAGCAGCAGCAGGCAGGCATAAGGGTGCAGCAGCAGCAGCATACATATGCAGCAGCACATACATAGCAGCAGCAGCACATGTTACAGCAGTACATACATACATATATATATATATATACATATACATACAGCAGCATACATATATATACATACATGCAGCAGCATACATATATATACATACACATATGGCATATACATATATATATATACATATACATATACATATATATACATATACATATATATACATATATATATACACACACACACACACACACACACACACACACATACATATATATATATATATATACATACATACATACATACATACATACATACATACATACATACATACATACACACACACACACTTTATTTTTTTTCTCCTCTGTTTAATGCACTCTTGGAGATTTTTAAATTAAAAATCAGCTTAAGGCAAATGAGCTTCCATCTCCAGGAAAGAAGAGGTGATATTTTTAGAAATAAAATAGCAAGTGTTCAAAATGCTCCAGAGAACAGCTAAATCTTCAATCACATTAAGTTCTTCTACAGCGATCAATGCTTCTCACAGAATAGCACAATGCATTAGAACACATGCCGCTTGCACAGAACACCAAGCATCCAACTTTCAGCAGGATGCTCCAAAGATGAAAAAACACCTCACCTCGAAAAAG